>PVJL010000335.1:0-454031 GCA_004026885.1 Lyroderma lyra | reverse complement strand
GCCGCCCCCAGGAGAGCTGGGCCACAGCCGGCTTCTCAGCACACCCAGCCCACGTTTCCACCGCACTTTCCTGCACTCGTCTTTTCAAAAGTGGCTTTGTGGTTTGTTGAGTCTCTCTCCTGAGACCCTGCTAATGGGAGACCCCAATCTAGGATTTAAGAAACAGACGGTTTACTAGCTAATTCTCAACGTGAGCTTCTCCAGCGGAGCCAACGTTGTGGTGTGGAGCCCTGGAAGTCAGCACATCGGGGTGCATCTCACATGGGTTCCTTACATAATTTTCTGAAGTCACTCTAGGAAGGTCACCGTTCTCTCAGAGGACTGCTCTCTGAGCTTTCTTCCAGGTGTGGTCCTCTGGGCATTTAGGGCATTTCTGGAACTCAGTTATATGGTGGTTTGAACATGTTTTGTGGTATTCCTTGAGAGGCAGCCCAGGGTTATATAGATGCTCACAAGTGTGGGAGACAGGGGTTCACAGACACCTAGAACCGGGGGCTCTGCTTATCACCACACACGCTCCATCACTGCCTCTCTGTGTTGGTCTCATTTTCTGAGCTCGGCTTTCTCCACCGGGCTGGCAGCACGGCTGCTGGCAGTCTGCGTGTCTCATCATTTTAGGGGTGTATCCATCAGAGCATGCTGCAGAAACAAGAATCTTCCGCAATGTCAGTGCCTTAAGACAAGAGGTTCATTTCTCAGTGCCTGCTCCATGTTTTCCGTGACGCGTCTGATGGAATGGCGACGAGTGTGCTCTCTCACCCCAGCCGGACGGGGGCTGCTCAGGCGGAGAGGCGCACAGGGCGCTGTCAGGGAAGAAGGGCAGCTACCCCAGCCTCGGAGAGTGAGAACAGAGCGATGAGGGGGCTCCCCAAGAAGAGCTGACACTTGGGCTGAGCTTTAGAACACGGCGTAAATGAGCAAGGTGGGCTGCAGAGGGAGGCTTCTGGCTCAGGCCCAGGAAAAGGCACGTGTAAAGGTCTGCATGGGAGACAGACCTGGAACATCCTAGGGAGGCTTTCCGAGGCCCTCTGCGGATGAGACGTGTGATGCGAACAAGCCTCAGTTTCCTCTCCTGTGAATTAAGAATGGTAATAGTTCCTGTCTCCCCAGGTTGTTCTGAGGATTCCATGATAATGCCTATGTGTCTCTAGCACTTTTAGTCAGGAGCTCCTGATAAATGCTATAGATACGACTGGTATCGAGAAGCAATCAAGTGTTGTGGATGGTGCTCGGACCTGATTACCTGGGTTTGAATCCCCTTGTGCCATTAATCCCTCTATGTATTGTAGGAATAAAGACACACTAACGCAAAGGGTTTGTACAAAGATGAGGCGTGCTAACACGTGCAGTGCTGGTATTTGGAACATTCCAGTGTGTCTGTGTGGTTGGGAGTAGGTGGGTGGTAGATGAAAGGGGTCAACGGGGGCCCAGGCATGCCCTTCCATGCCAGCGGTGGAGACAGATCCAAGTTTATGAGGCCTGATGCTTAGACAGTTCTGTTGCTTTAAGACAGTGGTTCTCAACCTTCCTAATGCTGCGACCCTTTAACACAGTTCCTCATGGTGTGGTGACCCCCAACCATAAAATTATTGATAGCTGCTCTCTACACATGTGTGACTGGTCCGCATAAGTACGTTATGTGTTTTCCGATGGTCTTAGGCGACCCCTGTGAAAGGGTCGTTCGACCCCCAAAGGGGTCACGACCCACAGGTTGAGAACTGCTGCTCTAAGAAAAGAATGTAAAATTATGAATCTAAAGTTAAGCATGAAAGTGAGTGCTTGGTTAGGAGGATAAAAAGAATCACAAGAAATAGCAAAATTTGAAAAGTTGTCCAGTACTGCAAACATCACACATTCAGAAAAATAACAGTATTTTTTATTAGTTACTCGACATCCTTTGTTATAATTATTTTCCTACATTGTTAGGCTGCATACTCTTGAATCACTTCTTCATATTAGCGATGGTTTGGTTATATTTTTGTAGAGACAACAGAAAGATAATTCAGCCTCTTTTCTAGTGTGGTTCATCAAAATTTGTTTTTTATATGGATAGTTTGGAAATACTTATTTCAACCGCACAACAAATATGTTTCTGTGATTCACTCATCTTCATTAATTTGATTATTAATCCAAAAGCCTAATTGTTATTTGAAATATGTCTCTTCTCAATAAATTGCTTTTTGTAGCATTATCTGACATTTATTTTGTTATTCTTTCAGTGTCAGAATAATTGACTTTCATTCATTGCTCATCTTTATTTCTTTTGTTTCACAAGTTATTTTTTTATTATATGAATTTTCTCTAGAGTATTTCATAATTATATTTAAAGATGCAAAAGAGGGTACTCTTATATGTCCACATCAGTAGTCTGGAAATTTCTCCCTTGTTTTATTTAAAAATCCTTAAAGTACCTTTCCAAATTATGGTTAAAACAGAGTTTTTGCAACTCAGTCTCCTCTTAGCAGGACCAAAGTACCTTCAGCCAGAACAATGCCATCTGATAGGAAGTGTAATAAGGAACGATGGAGTGAAAAACAGTGATTATAATAGAAGGCTATTAAAACATATTTTTGAAATTTTACAAAAATATATGATCATGTGACCCTTTGCTTGGGTCTCTCCCAGGGCCTTAAAGGGTCCCAGAAGCTTAATCTTTCTTGAGCTCAAGGTAAGCCCACCTCTATCAGGTATCAGCTACATCTCCACCTCCTCCAGGAAGCCCTTTCTGAATGCTCTTAGTGAACGCATTTTCCCCTCCCTCACTGCACTGATCACATGGTATTGTATTTGTGGGTTCGTTTACTCCTCTGTGTCCTCTTGCCAGCTCCCTGAAGGCAGGGACCCTTGCCTTCTAGAGCCTAACACTGGCTGTAAGAAATAAAACTTATCTTGCCTAACTATAGTACAGTATCTCTAGAAATCGATATTGATACAATCCACTGAATTATACAGACTTCACCAGATTTATTGCATACACTTGCGTATTTAGTTCTATACTATTTCATCACATTTTACGAGTTTTTTAAAGTACTTAATGTTTAAGTGGTTTTAGAAAATACTACAAGGTAATAATGGTTTGAAACAGTCCTGAATAAAGGTGCTTATAATCTTGCACTTAAGATCCAGATTTTACTCTGAAGGCAGGGAAACGCCACCACAACGGTTAGAATGTACATTTTTGAGAGCTCAGTGTCCACAGGGTGGAGGACGGACTGGTTGGCGGGGCTACCTGTCAGACAAGGGACTTTTCACCCTGCAGTGTCTCAGACCGCCATGGAAGCTCCAGGATGAGCACTGGGAAGATGCCTCCAGGGCCAAAATCTCACTAGGCCCCGCCTACCCAACCCCAGGCCCCGCCCCTGCTCAACAGACCCTGCTCTCTCGCCGAGCGCCCCGCCCTCTCACTTAGGCCCCGCCCACTTCTCATCCCGGCCAAAAGCTCCTCTCTAGGTCCAAGCCCTTCAATTGGGCGGGTCTTTGGAAAGCAGACCGAGTACTTAAGAAACCCTGTCAGCGCCGTCGGCGGCGCTTCCCTTTCCGCACTCCGCAACCCCGAGAGCCGTCCACAGGAAGACGGCCGCCCTCTGGCCCTGCTATCTGCCGGGCCCTTCCGCGAGGGAACCACTGGCTGTCGCCTAGCACTGGCCGGTATTGGGTTTCCAGGGGTGACTGAGATTCCCGGCCGTACTGGACCTCCAGCTCTTCCCAGACTACAGGCCCCGAGCCAGGGCCGTCCACGGTCGGCAGGTGGCAGAGGGGGCCCGGCCCGGGGCAGGGTCGGCAGGAGAGGGGGCCGGGGCCGCCAGCACCCGCCTTTTTACCCTTGGCAATCTGGGGGCGGGGCCTGGCTGTGAGTGGGCGGGGCTGTGAGTGAATGGGGCGGGGCCTTGTGGAGGGTGGATGGGGCTCGCGGGAAGTTAGTGGGGCCTGGGTACTGGGCGTGTTGGCCCCGGGAAACTGTGGG
Source organism: Lyroderma lyra (assembly GCA_004026885.1). Lineage (NCBI taxonomy): Eukaryota > Metazoa > Chordata > Mammalia > Chiroptera > Megadermatidae > Lyroderma > Lyroderma lyra. The sequence goes on along the minus strand of PVJL010000335.1, from coordinate 450,067 downwards.
GCAAACTTGCTGAGCCCTGAGAATTCGGTGGTGGGCAAAATGCTGACAGCTCAGTGCGAGAGACAGACAGTAAACCATACTCACAGGTGTATAACCATGCAATTATTACAAGTTGTAAGAAGTGTTGTGATAGGGAAATACAGGGCACTGTGTGTGCTCCTGGGGGTCCGGGAACACTTCCCTCCGACAGCTTCCTAGTCAGATACAGGCCTGAATCCTGGCACTGTCGGTTACCAGTTGGGTTTCCCGAACAAGATGGGTGGGCAAGCTGGGTCATGAACCCTTGGGTCAGAAAGGAAGCTTGACCCAAGCCTTGTGTAAACTGGCGCTCAGGGACTTCTGAAGGGTAGTGCAGAAAGGTGGGAGCCCTGGCAGCTTCTCGGAATGTGTATTTATATTTATTTATACAGCTCCATTCTATGGTATGCATGTTTGTGTCGCCCCCAAATTCATATGTTGAAATCCTAGTGACCGATGTGATCATTTTGGAGGTGTAGCCTTTAGGAGGTGATTAGGTCGTGAGGACAGAACTCTCACGAAGGAGGTAAATGTCCTTATGCAAGAGGCCTTTGCCCCTTCCACCAGGTGAGGCTGCAATGAAAAGTGTGCAGCCCAAAAGAGGGCCCTCATTCACCCGTGCTGCCACCCGATCACAGACTTCCAGCTTCCAGAGCTGTGAGAACAAACTTCTGTTTATAAGCCACCCAGTCGGTGGTATTTTGTTACAGCAGCTGAATGGACTCAGAAACCCTCTTTGGAGGAACTTTTCTGACTTTGTCCAGAACCTAATTGGATTAGAATACTGTCTAGGTGACCTTGCAAAACTGTGCTTCATCACAAAGTACACGGCACTGCCTTGTGGTTCCTTGCGGGCCTTTCTCAGCAGCTCTAGGCTTCTGGGGTCATGGATTGTGTTTCAGTTACCACTCCTCCTGACATCCAGCAGCAAGCAGCAGCATCTCTATCATCAGCAGCACTGCTGTCACCATAGCTAACTCTTAGGCAGAGATTTCGGTGTGCTCTGTACTCCTCTAACCTCTTTCCATGTGTATATCTTCCCTCGTTTCAATCTTCATGCTCTGGTTCATTGTAGCCACTTTATAAGCTGTTGAGTTAATTAATCAGTAAGTACAATGGAAGAAGAAAATCGCTGATTCTTTTCTCAGAGCTCTTGGACAGCTTCACAGAGGAGGCGACTTGGAGGTGGGTTTTGAAAGCTGAGATGACCAAACAGAGGAGTGGAGATTCACCGCTCCGAAGTAGCTTGAGCAGGTGGGCAGTTTAGGTACGGTGGCTGGATGTGAGTGTGGGGGTGAGCGGCACTTACCTGGATAAGTAACTCAGGCTTACTTGGTAAGAGGGGAGCGTTTTGGTTTTGCTTTTGGGTCCACGATGTACCTCGGATGTCTAAAGCGGTGATCTCTGAAGAAGTGGGGGAGTTGCATTACTTTCAGGAAGGTGCTAAGTTATCTTCAGATGGTGTGGGAAGAAAATACTGGGGTTTCTATTTTAATATTTATCTCACTCTTTATACATTTCTATTTTGGTATAATGTTTAGAACAGCCCTGTCCAGTGGAACTTTTTGTGGTGGTGGAAATGTTTTATGTCAGCACTTGAAATGTAGCCAGTATTACTGAGAGACTGAATTTTTAAAATTTTTTAAAATTTAAATTAAATTCAAATAACCTCATGTAGCTAGAAACTACTGCATTGGACAGCATAGGTTTACACTGTCCATGTATACTATAGTTTATGTATATAAATTGATACATAGGTAGAAACACCATGTATGTGCAGCTCAGGTTGTTAGCTGATGACATATTCACTTAAAAGTGTTTATAGACCACTGGTCCAGAGACCAAAATTAAAGCATAGAGCTGGAACAAAAGTACTGAAAAATTGCAGATTTGGGGTAGCCCCGGGGGATTAGTTAGAGACGTCTTAGAATTATAAAAAAATCTCAAGGTTGGATCTTGCAGGTTCTTAGTTTTCTGGAACAAAGTAAGCTGTACCATGCCAGCCTTTCTATGGCCACCTGCCACCCTCTCAGCCAATTATCTTCTCTCTCTGGCACGTTTCCACTTGGTGAGGACATAATTGTTTGATTACTTGCTTATTGATGATCTCCTCCGAACAACTAAACTGTAAGCTCCCTGGAGACAATGCCATGTCTTTTTGTTTACTACTGTGTGCCCAGGACCTGGCACACTGTAAGTGCTCAAAATGTACTTGTTCAAGAAATGGTTGGGGGTGAGGGGAGTGGGGCTCACGCTTGGGATAATGGGGGAGCGGGCTAACCGGGGGGTTGGAAGATGGGGAGAGGGATCCATAAAGGCCCTTAAGCCTCTCTGAGCAGTGCGACAGGCCCAGTCCAGCAGCCACTTCCGTGAACTGTGAAAATAATAGACGCTTAGCAGTACTTTTTGACTCATTACTTCCTAAAAGGACTTTTTAGGGCCCCGGCCTCCCCTTTAGCTCTTTTCTCCTTACTTGCACTTTTCAAGCTTTTATTTTTGCATTGAGATCGATACATTTAAATCCTATTTAGTAATGGTAACTAAGCCTTCTATACGTTGTCCATTCGTTGATTCTACAAAGTGTAATTTAATAGCTATTCTTCATCACAAAGTCAAGTAGTTGTCTTTGATTACACTTGCTTTGTGTGCTTAGCTTTTTACTCCCTGAAGTTTCCAATCGCCTTTCTTCTTCTTCTTTTTTTCTTATACAGTTTGCCTGCCTCATATTTTCAATTAAAAAAAACCAAAGCAAACCCAAACCCATCCTCATGGCCGGCGTGGCGGTCAGGGCTGAATGAGGGACGGAAGGAAGCACTGTGCATGTGTGGGAGGCAGGATTAATTATAGGTGCTACACCACATTGTATTGTATGAGGTCTGTCCCCGACCGTGGGTGAGAAAACTACCCCCCTCACCCCAAATTCCTCTGACTCACACATTTTCCAAGACTGTAGCCTTGCCACCCAACGTTATCGTCTGCAGACTGACATCGTGGGCTTCACCTGGGGCTGTGTGTTTTGGCCCATGCAGCTCCACTGAATCCGAAGCTGCGATTCCCCAGGTTCCCAGGGCACTTGTATGTCCACTGAAGCCTGAGAAGCACTGGCCTGAGTTCCCCCGTGGAGCCTGCCATTTTCCTCCTGGCCTACTCCAGCTCTGCAGCTCTGTCACCAACGACCCTAAAACTGCCAGCTTTACCCTTGAGTTCCTTCTGAGCCAATACTCTCCCTGCCTGAGAGGAAGGCACTGTCTTTGCTGTTAATAATAACAAAAGTAGATACTATTTATTGATCACTTACTAGGTGCTTAGCACTGTGTATGTATTGTCTCATTTTATGCTCACGAGCCTCTATTGCATGAATATTATAATTATTCCTGTATAATGGATAAAAGAGAGGTTCAAGGAGGAGACATCACTTGCCCAAAGTCACAATGCAAGGAACTGATACATCAAGGATTCAAATCCTAGTTTGTATGACTCCAGAGTCTATATTTTTAAAACATTGAGATGTGACCTACATACCGGTGGGGACACATTTCATAGATGTAGGCTGCCTCTCAAGCCCTCTGTCTGGTCCTTCCCGGGTCAGAGTGCAGGCGTTCTCATCTGTCATCACTGAGCTGCTGCACCAACCGTCTCGGACTTCGGGTTTTCCTGAGATAACACACTCCCTGCTATTTAAGCCAGACTGCCTGCATCCTCGTGGATACCACTTGCCTACCACCTCGTGGGGGGAGGGGGGGGCTTGTGCCCAGAAAACTCAGCTCCTCCTTTCTGGGGCCGGGGGTCTTCTCCGTGGGCCCCCTGTGCAGGAGGAGAGCTTCTCCTCCATCACTGAGGCGACCACCTCCTGAAGGCCGATGGGAAATACGAGGAAGGGCACGAGCCTCAGGGGCCCGAGCTCCTTCCACTGTTAGAGTGTGACTCTCGGCCAGCGCTCCACCTCCTTCAAGCTTAGGCTTCTTCTCTGTGACCTGGGGGCCAAGTATCCCAGCTTGCCTCAAATGAGATGATGGAAGCGCAAGTTGTCACACGCAGTCAAGGCTGCAGGGATGCCATAGACGTGCTCCTCTCAAAGCCGGTCGGTGCCGGGGCTGGGACGTGATCTGGTCTCCTGACCCCCAGTGCAATGTTTTCTCTGTCATAATACGTAGGGTGACCATACGTACCGTTCTAAGTGGGACAGTACCGTTTGAAACGGGATAGTACCTTCTTTTCTTTCCCGTTTAAAATGGTACATATTGTCAACCTAATACTATGACTCAGCCTCTCCCCTGCCGGGTCGTCTCCTGCTTTTCCGCCTTTTCCCAAATGCGAGGCCTAAGCCGGCCCTGAGGCAGAAGTGAGTCCAAGTTTCCGGGGCATTTCTCTCAAGCAGACTGCCCCACCCCCAACCTGGCGGGGCTCCCTCCAGCCCAGCTTTGCCAGGCCTGGCGGGTACCACGTTGGCCAGGATGTGGCTTTGTTGTGTCTCTGGGCTGCACACCCACCCCCTCTCTTAGAGCTACTTTTGCTCATTTCTCTTGGGAGCTGCCTAGCTGCAGAGAAAGGCCTTTGGAACCCTCTCTTTTCAGCCCGCCTTTATTGAATTTCACCTCCATTTTTTTTCCCTTTCCAAATAGGAACACCATTTATCTTGGACTTTAAGTTGCAGAGGTCTTTAAGAGCTTTCTCTGTTCCCAGCTGCATTTGTTGACACACAGTCAATCTGCTTCTTGCCTCCATTCCCCTTCCCCCTGCCCCACCCCCAAGCAGGCCATAAAGTGTCTACAGCTGTGCCCTTTATTACCCTTCCCTTTCTGTGCCCACATGGGGGACGCGCTGAAATATAGCACAGCCATTACTGCTGACAAAAAGAGGGACAATTTTAAAACATTTTTGCTTGTCATCGGAAAAGCCGATGGCACAAAAGAAAGTGCATCACTTGATTGTAAATGCTTTTTAAATGTGGGTCACTTGGCCATAATCGGCCCCAAAGGACGGAGAAGTTCAAAGTGTGAAAACAGTCACCCAGATACACAATTTCCCCCTCCCCTTTGCCTTTTAAATTATGCTCATCGATACCAAGAAAAACAAGGACGTGCACTCCAGTGAATAGTGCGGAAAATACGTGGGCCAGGCCGGGAGCGGTGGCCTGCGGGTTAGAAGGGCCTTTTTCCTTTTGCTTCTGTTTCAGAAGTACAGTAGATGCGCCATTAACTGGAACTCCAGCAACTGGCACTCTCAAATAACCGGCAAAAAAATAGAAGAAAGACGACTCCATTTATCTGGCATGGGTGCTGGTTAACTGAGAGCCCACTGTATTAAGACTAGGAGGCTTGTGGTCTGGTTTCAGGAGGGGGTGACTTCGTTAACCCTGGTGGACAGGAAACTCTTACTGTGTTTGCTGAGGGCTGCCAGAGGTGGAGAGGGTCTGCAGGCTGTCTGTGTGCCCCTGGATGGCTGGGGTGCCGGGGTCAGTGCGGAGGGCAGGAGGGGCCTGTGGAGGGTGGGGGTAGGCCGGGGGAGGGCAGGGCCCTCTCCGCAGTCGTAAACGTGCGATATTGATGCGATGGTTGTTCGGATTGTATTGAGGAGTAGAGAATGAAACACACCGCGTTCAGGGACAATGGCCAAAAGGCGTCCCCTTCCTGGCCGGCCCTGGGCAGTCCGCTCAGAACCTGGCTCTGCCTCGCGGGAAGGGAGCCGCTGGGGACGGAGCCCAGGTCCTGGCTTTGCGGTCTGCGAGCCGCGGGCGGCCGTGGAAAAGGTCCCCCACGCGGCGCACTGGGGCCGCGCGTGCGCGCGTGCAGCACGGGGCTGGACCGGACTCTGAGCCGGGAAGTGGGGCCCCCGGGGAGGAGATCTGGGCTCTGTCGCTGGCGGTTCTGTGACATTCTGACTTGAAACTAGAAATGACATGGTATCCAGGGATGCTCGGAAGACGCCCTAGATGAGATGCGCAAAGAAGGGGCGCGCTGGGCCAGGCGGCTGGGCCGGGTAGAGGGTGTGGCTTCGGACCGACCTGCCGTTTCAAATGGGACAGAAAACAATGGTTCTGCCCCATTTCAAGGTCCTGACACCTTGAATGTAGCCCGGTGAGACTAGGCTGACCACATGGACCTTTGGAACGGGGCAGCCTAATAAGTGAGGATCTCTGGGATTTAACTCCGGAAGGTTTCCAGGGGAGGGAGTTACAGCCGAAGGACTTATCACGCTGTCCTGAGCTTCACCTTCACCGTGGTTCTCACCGTTTGCTTCCTACTGTTACCACTTTGCTGAATGACGATGACGATGATGATGAAAAGCTGCGATATTGCTATTTACAATAAATGTGTATTTGGTCTTTGTCTCCACTTCTGGCACAGAGCTCCTAAAACCCTTGGGGTTCCCTAAGTGGTGAAAGCAATAAACGTGTATTTGGTTATGTTAGTGAGGCGACTTTTGGGAGGCACCTCAGGATGGGGACTGGTTGCCAGGAGAACCAACCAGGTGATCTAAGGGCTGGAACTTTCAGTCCCACCCCCTGACCTCCCGGGAGGAGGGTCAGGGTGAGTCAACCACCAAAGGCTAATGATGCAATCAATCAAGCCTGTGCCTTAAAGTCTCTATAAAAACCTGAAAGGGTGGAGCTCGGAGGGCTTCCGGGTTGGTGGGCACGTGGAGGTGCTGGGGTGGTGGCGCCCCCGGAGAGGGTGTGGGAGCTTGGCGCCCTGTCCCCGTGCCCTGTGCATCTCTCCCATCTGGCTGTCCCTGAGTCGTGTCCATTTATAACCAACGGGGTGACCTGGTAAGTAAGATGTTTCTCTCAGTTCTGTGAGCTGCTCTAGCAAAATAATTGAACCCAAGGGAGGGGGTCATCGGAACCTTCCATCTGTAGCTGGTTGGTCAGAAGCACAAATGATGCCCTGGATTTGGGACTGGCATTGGAAAGTGGGGGGAGGGTGGCAGTCTCGTAGGACTGGGCCTTTAACCTATGGGTCTGAGGCTCTCTCTAGGTAGATGGTATTAGAGTTGAGTTAAAGTATAGGACACTCAGCTGGTTGCAGAGAATTGTGCCCACTGCCCACCCCCTGCGTCTGGTGTCAGAACTTTGTGAATCTCCTTTCCATATATTGCTGGTTATCATTGGTACCATTCTGACTGAGAAAATGCAGGCAGTACAGAGAGGAAAAAGGATGCTATGAATTGTATAATGCTGACCAAGTTTTATTCATCACATCTGCATGTGTGTGTGTACACACGCACACACGTACACGTGCACGAGGGCCGTCCCGAAAAACCCAGCCATAGATGCCTCTTTTTCATAGTACGTGGCTGGATTCTTTCTGGACAGCCCCCGCCCCCACATGCATACACACAGAATCTGTAAACCAGGAGAACTTGATGTCCAAGACATGGTTTATTGGCTGTGTAAATGATGCTTGGTGACCATACAGAGTTGTGATCTCCCTGAAATAACTCTTAGCGCCGCCCTCCTGCTCCCACACCTGAAGTTGCTTAGTTCACAGGTTGGCCAGTCAGTGCTTTAGAAGGTCTTCCCCCCAAAGTCTTCCTCATCTGGGTTGAGCTGAGCTTTCTGTCCTTTCTCCAACACCCAATTACGTTTATTCCAGCTTCTGAATGTCTCCTGAGTCGGTCCCTTTCCCGCACCCACTACCCCCGCCCAGTCTGGCCCGGCACGTGTACCACCTGACCTCTTACGTCTGTCCCTTCTCCAGTCTGTTCGCCACACTGCTGCCAGAGTGATCTTCCTGGTTGGTTGTGTCTTTTCCTCGCCTGAAATGCTGCTATTCATGTGTCCCATCACGAGACTTGGGATGCGTTTGTTTCAATCATACTCAGCCGCTTGTGTTCTGTAAACACATTGAGTACCTTTTGCCCATGAGCAAAAAGGCAAGTCAAGGTCTCAGAGCTCTGGGTACATCCATAGCCTACGGCCCCAGATCTTCACTGTGTTGTAATTATAAAACATGGATCTGACTCCAGAAGCCTTGGAGGATAATTTTGACCCTCTCTTTAGGACAGCCTTTCTCAGCCAGGGTTCATCTGAAACGCAGAGCTCAGACAGTGACCAGAGTGACTATTTTCTTCTCTCCCCTGAGGATGCTACATCACGAACACTGTTCTAGATGCACGGGAAGCTGGCTGCTACCTACAGTGCAGGGTTTAGGCGTATCCCCCCACCCCACCCCAGCCTCTTAACAAAGGCTGCTCTGTTGCTTCTGGAGAACAGGGCACAGGGGCTCAGCAAGGTGCCTGTCACACCTTCCTAAGTCCTCCCTAGGAGCCTCTCCCTTTCCTTGAATCCTCTCCCTCCCAGCAGCCATATCGTTTGTTCCTACACCACCATTCGTTTGTTCCTTGTCCATATTGTGCTCATCACATTCCGAATGGTTCTGACAGGTGTCACCTTGCCTTTCCTGAAAGAGTAACCTGTCTCTCCCCATCCGTGTGTACCCTCCACCACTTCCGGAGTTACAGTGAAGAATATCTCCGCGAAAATCAATGCCAATAGCTGGACCACACGGCAGCAAACATGGTATTGACGTTGCGTTATTTTTTTTTCACGTGTAGACTTTTCTTAAAGTCACCTGGATCCCTTGCTATTTTCAAGTGCCTCTCTGACAAACTATAGAATCATCTGGGCAGTTCACCTGCGTCATGGTGTGTGCTCCCGAGGCTCCTGCGAGACGCGCCGTGTGGCAGAGCGACATGGTCTTCCTGGTGCCGTTCCTATCCCGCTCTTCCGCACGGGCACGTCTCAGGCCGCCTCCCAGGAAGGCAGCAGGCACCTTTTTGGGGGGAGGGGAGGAGGTCATAATGTCTCGTTAGTAAGGAAGAACAACACTGGGTAGGCGATCAGCGGTGTTCACAATTCATAGAATGGAATATCATGTAGCCATTCACTTTGGAAGAATATTTATTGACATGTGAAAATGGTCACAATATGTTAAAGGAGAAAGCAGGATACAATCTATAAATACAGCATGATCCCAATCTTGTAGTAAAATAGATTATATATGATAGAAAAAACACAGGACAGAAATACACTGAAACATTAACAGTGATTATCTCCGGGTGGTGGGATCTGGGATGAATCATGTTCATTCTTTTCTGCATTGCCCAAATTTTCCATAATGAACATATATTACGTTTATAATCGAGGGTGAGGGGAGTCAATACAGGTGACACCTAGTCCTGGGAGGTGGCAAGGCTGATGTGGTGGTCGGAGGGGATAAGCGCCTGTCCTGCCCACCCCCCAGGACCACTGGGTGTGTAAACGGGTCCCAAGTGTCTATTGACTATTATTCTAAAGTGGCAGCTCAAGCGCCTTATTTTTAGGACACGCCCCTCTGCTCCATGTTGAAGGCCAGCGGGATGTGGACATGGCCGTAGAGTGTGGTTGGCCAGTATATGGCCATCCCCTGTCAATACAGGCCACCATTGCCAGGCAGGTGTCTGTGGGAAGCCCGCAGCCCTGGTCTCTCACCTAGACTCCAGGTCCTTGTCTGAAATGCAGTACTAACCGCTCACACATCAACTCCGGGTCACCTCCCAACTCAGAAAGTTCTGGGTTCTGCTGAAATAGTTATTGCTTAAAATGGCCTGAGAATTACCACTCCCAGCATGCCAGAGTCATAAGGAGGCACAGTGTGGACCCAGGTAGGCAGTGTGGTGACGGAGAGGGAGAGGTGCTCGGAGTCAGGCCACCTGGAGTGGGCCTCCTTACTCTTCGGGTGACGTTGGGTTACTTCCTCAGCCTTTTAGAGATGATCTCTAACATGAGATGTGGCGAGGTTACATGAGATAACACGTAAAAAGGCCGGCACATAGTATGCATGCAACAGATGTTAGTTCTCTTTCCATGTGCAAGGTGAGGTCACTCTCAACTTGTCCCCCCTGCAAATTCCTTCTTCACAAACAGAGCTTAGTGCCAAGGGCAGGGACAGTGGAAGAGACAGAGCTCACTGAAAGCAGAAGAGCACAGCTACGCAAACAGGACTGTCCACACACTAACTGCATCAAGCTGGTAAGGTGGGGGTCCCCCAAACATGTCTTCATTAGGGAAGCTGACGCTCACGCCAAAGCTGCTTGATTGTAGAAATTAGAAAAATACTTTAAAAATGCCTCTGTAGACTGATGTAACAAAAATACTTAAATTCTTTTTTTCTAAGCTTTTTTCACTTGATCTAAAATGATGAATCGCCAACTTTCATTTTATTTACTGTTATTAAAACGTGCGTCACTCACAACTTCTATTCCCAAGTATTTTGGATGAAAACCCTAAAATGTATTCTTCCTAGCTTTTTAAATAAAGGGTTCTGGATTTATTATTTTTAAAGAGAAATGCAGGGTCATCATTTTGAGAATGTCTATGGGCCATGCTGTTGTACAGATACTTTCTGGGTCAACTAGCATGTCCTCTGGGAAACAGACTGTCCCAGATTTGCAACGCCTCTGGTGGTTTTTCATCTTCCCTGCTTTCCTGGCCAGTTTTCGGTTGGCTTTTTGCTGCTTTCCATAGGCCTGCTTTCGATCTGGCAGATGCCTCCTTTGCTATTTTTCTGTGGGCTTGAAAGCCAGATAACTGCACAGGTTAGAAATGTATGCAAACTTTCGTAAAGAGGCAAAAAGTGAGACTCTTGAGGCACTCTCCTGTTAGTAAACTGCAAGAAGCTTTGTGACATCTATTTTGGAGGCTCACGGGCTTTTAAAATTCAATTTGTGACTTGTTGTTTTGCCAGAGAAGTGACTTCTGGATAAATGACATTTTTGCTAACACTCCATGTACTTTTCCTATCTTTAAAGAGGCTAGCATGATAAATGAGATAATGGAGGTAAAAGCACTTTTAAAAAGCATGAACTGTGAAATAGTATTGTTTATCCCATGTATCTATAAAGAAACACACACAGATGGCTAAATTGAATCAACCCCAATATTTTATTTAATTTAAAGTTTTAAAAGGCAGTGGTTAAGCACATTACCTATGTGTATATATGTATGTATAGACACATACATACATACATACATAAAAGGAAACCAACCCCTTTTCACCTTTAGCCACTGATTATTAACTAGGCCCACTGTCTATTGCATGATTCATTTTCTACTTCTTCATATGACCAATTTTAAAAGTAAAAATAAACAGCCTTAATCAGTTTAGCAGTAACTATCTGTGTTTCTTTCTTTTTTTGTTTAAATAAATAAGGTTACTGTTAAACTGATCACATGGTAGAAAGGTAGAACACACACACACCAGCACACACACAGTCCCCAATTTAAAACATGTGACGTACGAATGACCTATATGTACAAAAGGGTGCTGCCAACTCCCCCACTCCCAGCAGAGGCCACAAAAGAACTGCCAGTACCCTGGAGTCCCCATCCCTCTGCTGGGTTGGCGGACGTTTCCTGGCACCCTGAGTTCGACCTCAGAACATATGCTCCCCATGCAATGGTACAGATGGGGGCTCAGTTCTATGGTACTAGTGTTCAGGTACGTGAGGGAATAAATAGGCCTTGGTAGCTGCCTCGGAACTAAACCATCCTTTACAACTCTCTATGAGGAAAAATGTATTCTGAAGTTCTGGGTAAGTGACGCACAAACTCTTAGAGTGTAACCAGTTTGCAAGTCTGGGGCTGTGTGTGTGCGCGTGCGTGTGTGTGTGTGCGCATGCGCGCATGTGTGCATCTCTGTATTTATACAAAACTGAAATGAAGAGTGGGGCTAGGCTCACGGAGCAGCTGCTTGGCTTCCACTTGGTCAGTCCTGATCTAACAGGTCGCTTGCCTCAGCCCTTATGGAGCGGCTCAGCCTGCTTATCACGTGCCTCTGTCCGCCGGAGAGGTTCAGAAGGGGCAGCTCACACGAGTGCGAGGAAGGACACGGCTAAATCTTCTGCTAAGAATCTTGGCAAACAGACCTGCCAGATTCCACCGAGGCTGCTTTACAGCATGAAGTCCTTCAGTTCCATCCCAGTGAAATGGAATTTGATTTTTCTTTCTGCTTCTAGCCCCTGCAACTCAGTCTAACTGCAGCTCTTTATGAATGCCTCGAATTGCAAAAACACAGGGTCACCTCTTAAATATGCTGGATTCTCAATGAGTAAACCAGTTAATGTGTTTCTAGCCAAAGCAAGGGCATAAATGTTTTAGAGAAAAGATTCCCCTGGAGCTACAGAGAAAAGATGCCAATAAAAGCAATACTGAGAGTCGAGCAGGTGACGCTTTTAGTCCGTGTCGGAGCTGGTCTCTTCGATGACTGAGTACTGGCTGAGTGCTTCCTCTAAAGGCGTTATTGTCCCATCAGGTTTTAGTCCCATTGGTTTAAGCAGCTCCTCTCTGGAAAAAGAGATAAAAGAGAGAAAAGAAAAGTATTCACCAGCATCACGCACACACCCTCCCCACCGCCCAAATTCACATCCTCTTAAGTCTTTAAACACCGAGTATGTCCCTCAAGCTTGCTGTGTGTTCATAACAGGAAAGACGAAAGGGGTGTGGAAAGAAGAGGGGGGCACAAGGCTCCATTCCCGTAGGCCGCCCCTCCTGAGTCAACGGGAAGTATGAAAAGTCAGGGTCCACACGGGCTCAGGACAAGGAGCAGGTCTCTTCTGTTTTAGGAGTTAACATTCATTTTCCTTTTGTGAAAGCGCCGTCTGTCCCCGCGGGGCCAGCGTGAAGTCACAGGGCTGATGCGACACGTGTGGATGTCACTCGGGGCAATGGGCCTGTCGGACCCGACTGGACTCCAGTCTCGGGGAACGCCTGAGCTCCTACCGAGTCACTTTAAATCGGCTGGCCTTCCGCAGCTTGCTCCTTCCCTTTCCTTCCCCTCTCTCTCTCTTTCCCCCTCTCTCCCTCGCCTGTCCCCTGGTTCTTTTCCCCTTTAACGCCGTTGCTTTTGTCTGCGGCAGTTTAATTACGGCTCTGGCAGCCACTGTGATCTCGTCAAAGCTCCCCAACTGCCTCTTCTCAGCTAATCCAATTATATCTACTCCACAAGTTACAGCCTCATCTAAAGATGATTAATTATTGATTAAGCCAATAAAAAAGCATTAGGAAAGATTTATTTAATCTTTTCATAGGCTCCTATTTACTGCATGGAGATTGTGGCGAAGGTCCCTGTTGAGTTGCTAACTCTCGTCCTCCTACGCCCCAGAGGCCAGCAGTGTGCGTGAACGGTGGCACATGAGCTGCTGACACTTATTTCTCATGGGAACAGGTCTTGCCCCCTGAAAACATGTCTAAAACCAAGAACCCACATGGCAGCAGTTGGTAGGATTTGGAATGCCTCCTCGCTGGTCCCCCATAGGCCAGCACAAAGAGGGGTTCCCCCCTGGGAAGGACTGGCCCCACAGCAGCGTGAGGGTGTTAAAGGCGCAGTGGAACATCCGGGTACCGTCAGAGCAGCTCCGCAGTCGCGGGGGAAGCCGGCAGCAGCCTGATCAAGCAGCTGAGGCTAGCACCGGAGACGCTCCTGGGAGCCTGAAAAATCTATGGCTGACTGGCTACATGGAGCCTCCTGAATGTTAGAAAGTAGGAAATATGTTTTCTGACCCAAGAAATGGGGTCAGAATCTTAGCACTTAAAGGTGCAGGGGTCTTAGAGATCATTTAGTCCAACCCCCTCCTTTAATAAAGGAGACTGAGTGACTTACCCAAGGTCACATAGTCAGTGGCACAGTGGGACCTGGGATGCAGGACTCCTGAGTCCCAGTCCAGTGCCACATCCGGGTAACTGCTCTACCTGCACTGGGGGCGCGCGCCCTGAGTTCAGCCGACAGGAACTAGGTCACATACTATGGAGGAGTCTGGGCACCGCTGCTGCCCAAGTGGGTAAAATGCATGCATGAAACTTCGGACATGATGGCGTAAACCGCTGTGAGACCATCACAAAGAACTGTGACAGCTCCTGAGAAGCAGCACAGACCAAACTGCCCGGTGCCACCACTGACGTGTCCTATGCCACGCAAAGCAGGCACAGCGTATCAGGCAGAGGACACCACGTACAGGGCTCTGTCTGGTGATCCTGCGGACATTCTGAAGTGTGTCCGCTTGTGTCCCGCCTCTGCCCTGCCTCTGTCCTCTCAGGAAGCTGTAGGGGGGCCCAGTGTTTGGGGAGTGAGGGGTGAAGTCCATGAAGGAGTGGCAAGAGGTAAAGGGATACTTTGGGGTCGACTCATCAAGTGTCCTAAATGCCACAGGAAGGAGCACGGGCTTTAGTCTGTCAAAATGCCCAATCCGTCCTGTTTTCTAGGGAACTGTATCTCTGGCAGCAGTGTGGCAGACACACTGGAATGGGGGAAACTGGTGACAGAGAGACAATTCATTAGGACGTCTTGTGACAGTGTGTGAGAGAGAAGGCAGAAACCTGGGCTATGGCTGTGACTGCGGGAAGAAAAGGCAGCATTTCTGAGGGGGATCTGTGACCCGTGAAGGAGAGTATGGTATAGCATTTTCCTGTGCCTTCTGGCTCAGATGACCACGTGGATGGTGACGCCATCCACTGGAGCAAGAAGAACACAGCAGATGGAGCAGACCTGATGGGGAGATGCTGACATCTTTAGAAAATGAAGAGCTTGAGGTCCTTGTATGACAACCAGGTAGAAATGTTTAGTGGAGAGTTAGAAATAGATAATCTATTAAACGCCTCTCTAGCACTGATATACACTACACATACCTATGTTTTTTTAAGTTTCATAGTTCTAACTGATTGTGCTGAAGGACTCTGACACTGGACACTATTTACTAATAACTGATATAAAAGGAAAAGGGGCCAGTCTGCTGGGAGTGAAACTTTAAGGCATAAGAAAGTTCAAAGGTCTGATGAGGTTGGTGGACTTGAGGGTACAGTAAGGTGGGCTGGGGCAGGTAGAAGTAGGATTAGCAGATAGGACTTGAGAAATTCTATCAAGACAGTGATGACTTGCTGGTGGATGTCCCATCACCCCGAACACCACTAACACGACTGCATTTCTTTGCTAACAGGATGATGCTGGCACCAGCTGCCAATGGTACAAAGTAGCTAGCTTTCTCATTCAAGCCCAGGAGGTTTATGTTCAAATCAAGTCCATCGGTCTCACTGCTAGTTCCTAATCCCATTTTACAATGGAAATAATTAAGAACATTAAAGGGCCCCGGGTGTGAATTCCCACTTGTGAACTATTCTTTCCAAGAATTTATTTTGGGGTTCTTTGTATCACTCCTTCACTAATGTGGCAGCTCTGAATTACTTTCTTCTCCATGTGGCTCCACATGATGCTTGGACTTACTGATGCTTCTGTAGAAGGGGTGTCAGTGATAACTGGCCACACATCACCCATTTGTGTGAATGAATTAAGGCAGCAAAGCGAGGTAGTGGAACAAAAAGGTCTGCAGCCAGGAAGTCTGAAGTCCTGACTCTTCCACTTACCAGCTGTGTGATCTTAGGCAAGTCTCTAAGTCTCTCTTTCCCCATCTATGAAATGGGGATAATGATAATACTAGCTCTACCTACTTCCTAATGATGATGTAAGGAGTGGCAGTAATAGTACTAGCAGTGGTAGTAGTAATAATAATGTAGATGAAAGAGTTCTGTGGACTGTAAAAGAGTCCTAAATATTAGTTATTATTGTAGTATAACGAAAGGCACATACATACAAGTTTTAGAGTCAGACAGCCCTAGGTTCTAATCCTGCACCCATCATTCAGTAGCAGTTAAGACCTTGAACTCTCTAAACTTCAATTTCCTTATCTGTAGAACTGGGATAGGAATAACCATCGCACGGAGCTGTCATGAGAGCAAAAGGTCATTATACATGTAAAGCGCGTAGTGCAATGGCGGGAATGTAGATGGAACCCACAAGCTGCATTTCCTCTCCTTCATGTGCTCATGGAAAGTTTTCCCCAGCTCATAAGGGCACTCTTTGGGAACTAAGTGGGGGGAAAATATGCAGAAGCAAATAAAGGACATGGTCCCTGTCCTCAAGAAGCTTTTCGTCAGTTCAGAAGGTAACACACACACACATTAAACAGTATTAAAAGAATTACAGAACAGCAGGTCAACAAGCTTGAGATGATTAACAGGCAGAGCCCTGCTTCCCCTAGCTTGACAGCTCACCCATATGCCCTTATCGTAACTGAACTTTGTTCAAAGGAGCTATCTTGTCCTGTCTAGGAGCAGAAGTAGAGCGGTTCACTTATGGATATGTGACTGGTTTTCTTATGGACCCCAGGCTTACTTTTCAAACCTCCATCTGAACATTTCCGATCCTCTTCCTCTCTATCACACAACGAGCAGCTCACAATAGCAAAATGAAATCTCTGCTCACTCCTCAATGACCTGGTCATACAGATCGTTTCATGTGATAAGCGCCGTTGTATTTAGATCAGCAAGGCGTGGACAGAGAATGGGCAGCTTGAATGAATACCACAGAACGCGAATCCATTGGTCGTATGGGCTATGCACACGTGGTGGGGACATGGGGACAAGGGGATGCCAATCACGGGCTCCTTGCAGGAGACGGACGCAGGGCCAGACTGTAATGGCAGTGATGGACATGGAGTCAGGGGAGAAAGCATCTCAGCAGGAGCATTAGTCAAGCAAAGGCACAGAAGCAAGAGTTAGTTGTGTGCAGGGACTGGCAAGCAGGCTGTCCTGGCAGAGGTAAAGGAAAAAGAAAGCTCAAAACAGATCTGGGGTCAGAAAGAGCATCTGAATGGAGACTTTGAAATCCTAGGCTGACAAGTCTGGATTACAGTACAGAGGTATTTTCATCTTTTGTTTCAAGGGCCCTACATTCAAGAATTTTTTTATGAAAAATAATTGTCATTACAAAGTTTGAGAGCTGCAAAACAACATTGCTCTGACATATTAAAAAGAAAATGTTCTCTGCTTTAATTATGCCATTTTCATATCCCTAATGTGTCTAGCACAGTGCCTTACAGACAACAGATCCTCAATACCTGTTTATGAACTAAATTTAGTTGCAGTTGATACTATCTTGCACTTTCACAGAAAGGAAAGGCATGGTGTTTTATGGGACTCCTAATAAATAAACCACATCCAAGAGAAAAGGTAGATTTTGGGGGAGAAGATTCACTTTCATCATCAAGAGCCAGGTTAGCAAAGGTGTTAGCATTCTACAGGAAATTTCACATGATGCTTTCCAGGGCCCTCTTGTTCTCTACTAGATTGTGAGCAACTTAAGGGTAGAGTCCATGTCTTATCTGGCTGTGGATTGCATACATAGTATAGGATGGGGCACACAGTAGGTGCTCAATGTTTATTGAAAGAATATAATACACGGGTCATGCATAAATGGAGAATGGTAGAGAACTATTTGTCAGGAATCATTTTCATATTATTTCAAATGTAATTATTTCCCTGCTGAGTCAATGCCATCAGACATTCTGACAGTCTAGCAGAAGCGTCCCCCTTTGGACCATACAGCCTGGAATTCCCAACTACTAATTGGTGTAGATCCCATATCTCATATATGAGACAGGTATTCTGGATTCTAGTCTCAGATTTCCCACTCATTTTCTGAGTGTCCTTGGGCAAGTCATTTCATTCTCGAGGCTTGAGTCCCCCATCTATAAAATGAAGGGGTTGGACAATATGATCCCCAAGATTCTATTCTAAGAGTCTAAATATTAGGCTACTAAATAATTTTGATCTATTTTAAAAGCTTCTAGGTTTTAAGACACTAACACTCAATAATGCTAAGGTTTTATTTTTAATCAATATATTCTAAGCCTAAGAGTCAAACATAGCATCCTACCTAATTATCACTAATGTACAACATGACCAGAAATCCTTTCTACAAAACTATCAGCAGATGATTAGAATGATTACAAGAGTAAATCAAAGCAATGGCAAGGGTTACAAGGAAGGATCTAAATTCAATCATAGCCCACAACAAACGGGCCATTTCATGAAGAGTTACTAGTCCTAAATTGTGAAGGTCCCAACTAAAAAGGATGACATCATGGTTAAACAAAGATATTGTATATTGAAATGTGCATCAGGATTAAGATATTCACATAGCAACAACTCCTTCATACTTACCTTCAATGCTATACACAGGCCTTAACACAAGTTAAGACTGCCCTCGTTATCATCAAAAAGTACAGTGATGTCTACTGGATAAAGAGCCCATTCTAGGCACTGTGACAGTATCATGGCGGGCTTCTCATCTGATCAGGCATCTGGCCAGGGAAGAGATAAGCCTCCAAGAATGTTCAACTGGAACGAAACATCATTTAGAAATTTGATCTTACTAAACGATAAGGAACCATAATCTATTAGGGCTTGGCCAGGCACGAGGACACAGATAAAGCACGTCCAAGAAAGGAAACCCTATTTTGCCCCAGCCTAACCCTTGGGACTGCTAATGGAAACCAAAAAATACTTTCTTAGATTTAGGGGTGGGAGATTACGGGATTTATATACCATATTTAAAATTTTCTGGTCTGTCTTATTCCCCCAGATATATTTTAAATTTTCCTGAGCCACCATTTTTCTGTAAGTATGGTCTTCTGGGATCCCTGGACTTAAATAATTTCTCAGAACCTTAGAGAAGGTTCCACTTTTTAGGACTCCTACATAACTCCTTCCCCCAGAAAAGACAGTGCAATATTGGGGCTCAGATACTAACATACCCAATTGCACATTATATTATAGGCCAGATGTGTTTGTGTATAAAACACCTTACTTGACCTGGAAGCAAGAGAATACTCTTGCCCACAGCACATTTTTTTGTGCAATACAAACAAAGCATTCAATTCAAGTGTACTTGTTGAAAAACAGGACATAATTAAGCAGTTGGTAAAATGCATTCTTGTTTCCCACTTGCAGATCTCCCAAGAGTCCCTTCGAATTTACCTATACGAGTTTCAGCTTCCCGCTTGCCACTTAGCTTGATAACGACTCAAAAATCATTCCCTTGTTTTCAAGGGCTCTTCTTTCTTGTCTGCTCTGTGTACTACAGGGCAGTATTGACACATGGAATTAATGACAGGGTCTGTAATGAAACAACAGTCATGCAAACACCGGTCTGCTCTTTTGATAAAACAGCATGTTAGAGACCTATTCACCTCCCTCTAATTGAGTACTGCATAATGGTTCCGATCCTTTTATGTAACATATTTTGTTCTATGACTAGAAAGGAAGAAAAGGGAGGGAATCTATGAGGCATTGCTTCCTTCAGTCACCCCTTGATTAATTCTCTGTTTTTAATGAGGGTGACTGTTATTTAGGCAGGTTCTGTTACATACTTGTTTTGTTGACTTCTGTACAATGTATAACAAAACCCAGGATGGGATAATTGGGAACCATTTCTTTGCACAGGGATTCCTGCTCTTAATGTAAGGTTGGCTTGGCAAAAAGAACCCTGACATTTTAAATTAGCCGTTTCATATTTAATTCCTTTTCACATCTGAAAGATGGGATGAGAAACTGGTATATAAATAAAGCCTTTTAATTAACACAGAGCTTTTCCAAAATGCCTGCTAGAATGGAGCCTGTGATAGCCCGAAGAAAGCAGCTTTGTCATCTTTGCTGTAATTCCAAGTCTGAGAGTGCATCTTATGTCAGGATTTCAGCACCACTAGAACAGCCCGTAATCCACTGAAGTATAAAAGATTTCCCCAAAATCTGTGATATTTTTAGGAGTGTTTTTAACTCTACTTTCTCACAGGAATAACATTACAAAATTAACCTTTGGCCTTGGTTGGTATGTTCAGTTACATACTGGGACAATGTCCTTTAGACCCTGAGCCCTCCTCTTTCACTCTATCTTTCGTCTGATGGCTTCCTAGTGCTGACTGGTTATGCTGATTTTTCACTAAGCCACTAACCCAGTAGGTGGGAGGTATACCATGGCTTTTCCATAGAAAATTCTAGGTCTTCAGGCAGTCTTTCAAAAATGATCCTGAGGTCCTTCCCTCATCCCTCACCATTGTGCTTTGCAACTGGGTACAAATGGAAAGGTAAAACATGTAGCATAAAAATATCATTCCCAAGACATATGGTTGTAGCATATGGTCCACACCATGTTCTTCCATTTTGTAAAGGCAATTGGTAGTTGCCTAAACAGTCCCAAAGGGAAGTCTTTTTTAAAGTTGTTTTCTTAATGTGGTCACACCAAATATAAGAGTTCGTTAGAATATCTATAATCAATTTTACTGGTTTCCTTTATATAAAGTTTTTTTTTTAAATACAAGCTTTTTATTTTTAGCAACTGACCTGATATTTGAAAAGAACTCAACTATGGAAAGAGCAGGAATTCATGTCCTCCATATCTTAATTCTCTCCATTCTCAGGTAAATATGCTTGCTATGTCTTTGTGCTTTGCATTTGTTTAAAATTTAGAATGTCTTATTGAAAATAGTCAGACTGACATATTTTTGAGAGATGTCAGTAATTTTCAAAATAATATATGATCTGGAATCTGAAGACTGAGAACCTACTCCCAGCGATGTCATTAATCAGATGCCCGATCTTGGATCAGTCACTTAATCATTGGTGCCATTTACCCCTCAGTAAAATACCTCTTGTCCTATTTAATTCACAGGACTGTTTTAATGATCAATGGAAATAATATACATGGGAGCACTTTTTAAACTTTAAAGCACTATATGAGGGCTGTCTGGAAAGTATCCAGCCATGTAATATGAAAAATAGAGGCATTTATGGCTGGATTTTTCTGGACAGCCCTCATATAAATATTAGTCTTTTATTATTATCCTCCATTCTGTTAGAAGATCACATGCAAAGCTTCTAAAAATTTGCTACCTACTTCATCACATTAAACAGCATGGTTAAGATATGGAGGAAGTGTTTAGGGATAGTGCTAGAAGAATAAAATTCAGTTTTATCTTTAAAGATGTTCTTTATTATTTCTTGGTAATTTCTCTACAGAACTTTTCTATCCTGCTGTTCAAATTAGCAGAACAAATATTAAGAAGAGGTCAGCATGCCAACTGACACTGTTAGGTAAAGCAATAGAAATAGAAGTTCTCACATGCTCTTCCCAAGCACACTTACAAGTTAAAGGGGGAGGGTAGCTCAGAGAGCAAACAGCCAGTGGACATTATTCTTATTTGATATTTCTCTACTAGACAAGAAGCCATTTCACTAGTGCTTAATCCAAGAGCTCAAAGTAGTCATTCCTACTGCAGAGTTAAGGATAATGACTACCAACAGGCACTCCAAAGGGTGCATGACTTCCTATTGAAGAGTTGTCTAGCAAGAGGAAGGGCCCTCTATAATCTAAAGATATACAACATCAAGTTTCTCAAATTAATCCTTTCCTGCCACTTTAAAGGTATATTAATTTAACTGGATCCAAGTTCCCTTAATTGAACTTCAAACTTAAGTATATTTTAATGATGTAGAACAGTGCTGTCTAATAAAAATACAATGTAAGCTATGTGTGTAATCTTAAATGCTATAGTAGCCACACTGAAAAAGATAGGCAATTTAATATATTTTTAACCCAGTATATCAAAAGTATTATTTCAACATAAAATCCCTATCAAACATCAGAGATATTTTACATTCTCTTTATGTACAGAGTCTTTGAAAGTCTGAGTATCTGACTTGAGTGGCATACCAATTCAGACTAACCACATTTCAAGTGCTTAACAGCATATATGGCTACGTTGGACAGTGGAGATCTAAAGGATTTCTTAGGTAAGCAATTCAGATTTTTACACTTTCATACCTACAATTGGTCTCACAGTGCTTTAAAAACTGGACCATATTTCTGAGATGTACCTGAGAAGTGAGCGTTTCCTTGACTAACTAAAAGGTGGATATAATCAGTTATGTTTGTAAGCAGAGTAAAGTAACTTATTTGTAAGGAAAAATATACATATTACTTTTCAACTATAGGCATCTGACCTAGCTTTTAGTTAGATTTAAAAATAATCTTTGCATTAAAAAGAATTATTCCTATATTTGGTACCTGCATTTATTAAGGAAGCCGTATCTAAATACTACACAATGGCTGGCAATAAATAAAAATTACTGGATAAGAAGTACGTAAGACAAGGAAGAAATGGGAAAACAATTATTATTTATTTATATAAATGTAAATTTTAGAGGATTCTGATAGTAAAATATGTAAACAAAAAGGCAATGTTTCTTGTTAAACAGTGATGGGGTAAGGTGGAGGGTATAAGATTAATCAGTCCTGGTTCCAATTAAGGAAACAGAGGTGATGAGAAAAGTCAAAACAAACTTGAAATATTATTTCCCTTGGTTAGTTTACACACAAGCCTCTCCGCTTTTCTGGAGGAGGCTGCATCATTACATGCAAGTTGTATGCTGTAGCTAAGGTGAGTACAATTGTTCACACTTAACTTGCTTAACCACACGCAATCCCCATTCTAACACCCCACTTAAATTGCAGGGGTTATTTTTTCCAATTCAGAGAAGGAAAGAGAAGATGGGAAGAAAGGCAAATTTCACCCCCTTTTCACCTCTGCTTTCATATTAAAAATGTTAAATGAGGCTCTCTATAATCTCATGCCTCAGGCCTCATGCTTATATTTGATAAATATTATAGTCATCTTTATTAAAGGAATTAGGTACCCTGGTATTTAAATTAGCCAGTCAGAGGCCAAAGTACTTTCATGAAATTCCTTTCCAGCCCTCAATTTTATAATATCTGGCCAAGAAATGGAACTGCCAAAAGTAAACTTTAAAGTCTGAAACCAAATAGGTTATTTTATAGAGCAGAAAACTGACTGTTGGATTTGCGGACCAGCTGTGTTCATTATTTCATCACACACTGGGGAAACCACAGGGGACAAGGCACTGTACTAGTTAGGCATGACGGGATTTACAGAACTCAGATTACTCTCACACTCTTAAGGCCTCCAGGTCCACTGCCAACCCCCTTATCTGCATCTGTGACACATACAATCCTTTTACTTAAACATAAATAAATAAATAAATAAATAAACAAGCCATTTGGGATACTACTAAGTCAGCTGGAGTATTCAACAATAGGAAAATGTTTGAGCACTAATCTTTCTATGTCCTTGGAAATCTAGCTGAGATGAAGCTGCTAAGATGGGTGAGCTCCTCGAGGCCATGACTCTGTCCAGCATGAAGACCAAAATGGAAAGGTACTTGTAACTTCTGTATTGCTGGTTTTACAGTTCTGGTAGTGAATATCGTCTATACCCTACACCAGGCTCAGTAATAGTACTTGGCATGACCAACCTTAGTCATCACTTTGGAAAGTGCTTTGGCACGGGCCACTGTTGCTAACCACCATCCTGGTGCGGTCCTTGACATCTGCTCTCCTACGGATGGAAAAGAGGAAGGGGCTAGTGTCCATTCATTGGCCACATCACCTCCAACCCTAGCCTTTACTCACATGCCATTCAATTCAGGCCCAGGAGAAAGGGGTTTCATTTTGAGAAGGAAAGCTAACCAGACAAAGCTACAGTACACTCTCAGCGCAGTAAAGACTTGGGGTGGGGGATGGGGGGCAGGGGAACGCAAACAGCCTCAGAGTGACAGCTGAGGGAACTAACCAGCAGCACAGAGCTGAAGAGGATGGCTGGGGAGTGATCCGGCAAACACCGACTCTAACAGACAGACACAGTAGCACAGTGGACAGAGCGAAAGTCTTGAGTTTTGGAAAATAAAGTTCCTAGTCTGACTTTTTAATGAAGCTAGAAAGAGAATGTATGTGAAGTGGTTTTGTAAATTGTGAAAGGAAATGGATTATCACTATACATTAGTTTGAAAATGTTGGGGCAAATTTTTCGACCTTGCTTCACCCAGTGATAAATCTGGTAACATTAATAAAATAATGATAAAACAACTTGAGCTTTCTAGAAGAAAGATGTAGTTTGTGAGTACTAAAGATTTATTAACAACAGTAAGTCTCCCTCCGCCTGCAGTGAATGGTTGTTTCTCCATTTGTCTATAAAGAACCTTATACTTCAAGGATCAATACAAATGCTACCTTCCCCATGAAACAGCCCCCGATCATTCCACACAGAATGAACTGCTCCTTTTCCTGGGTGCCTACAGTTCAACACAGACCTTCTTTTGTCATTATTTCGTCTACCTTGTATTCTAGCATAGATTACAGCCATTTCCTTCACTAGAATGTGAGTTTCCCAAAGGCAAAGAATGTCACGTTCACCTCTGATCTCCTTCATCTTCCTAGCACAGTGCCTTGCACAGAGTAGCTGCTTAATGAATGTTCACTGAATTGTATTGCATTTAGTCTACTTTGACTTTCTGGTATCTTGTTTACCTCAAAAACGAAAACAGAAGCAAAACCAAACCAAAATCAACAATGAAAAGAGAAGAAACTTAAGACAAACATGTAAGATACATAAAGAATGGCTTCATTCTTTGCATTCCAGCTTTGGAATGCCTACTGCTGATCTGACAGTTTTGTCATTGGTTGTTATTAGTGAGAGCAAATGTTAGAAAGCACATAAAGGCAAACAATACAAAAACCTACCACGTGTCATGCAAAAAACGTCTGTGATTTAGGACTATTCTCAAAGTTGCCTTTCGCTTCAACTTTAATGGCAAAACCAATACCATCAAAGCCAACACAAAACATATTTGCTCTGATTTATGTGTGCAAAACTCAGTGTCACCTTCAAAATTGAATTGGGCATCTATCTGCTGGGTGTTTCTGGGCAAGTACATATATTCTTTGAGGCATAGTTTTAAATCAAGAAGAAGCTTGGGTACTTCAGACTTGATGTCTGTGTATTTATTTTTTGGCAGCTTCTATTTCGCTGAGATTACAAGGAGGAGGACCTAGCACTGTTTTCGTCTCTGTTACAGGGATGCCTTATGAAATGGTCTTGTTTCTTTCAGTAAGTCAAATGCCTGGATTATACTGCATTATCTTAGACAGTTCTTTCCCCCTCTTCCCACTTTTCTATTAATAGCTTGGAGTATACTCACCCAGAGTATATGGACCAGTTGAATAGCATCTGTGTTATCTTTTAAGAACACATGTTATTGAAATAATTTATGGAAGTGAAATTTATGCAATTGACTGGTTTGCTGTCCAATACAGTAACATGCTCCACTCAGGTGCTTGTTAACACTTCCTCCTCCTTCCTCCTACCTCTGTTGGTTCACATCCTAACTGTTGTACTGCTCCCACTGTTTGATTAATTAGCTACATCAGGTCCTTTTGGAAACAGCCAAGCACAAATCCTGTTTTTATGTATTCAATCCGAGCTTGTTATTCTGCCCTCTATAGATCTGACACATCAGTATCTTATCTTTGTGAACTCCTTCAAGGAAGGAACATCTCTGTTCTGTACAGAAGTATGGAGAATGTCACTTGCAAACAAATCATGTCTTTTGAAGATTATGAGCACAGTCAGTGAGCTATAAATTCTAAGCTTGGGAAAGGATGAAAATTTAAAAAGACTAGCTGGAAGTCACTACATTCTAGTCTACTAGCTTTGTAGACGATGAAGCTACTTACTTCTAAAGAACTCTGCCACATAAAGAACTCAGCATCATCTGAAAGAAGCTCAGACTCTGCAGTGTCTAAATACATACTAGTACTTGTCACACTCCCCATGTCAGCCTTGGTTTTAAACCTTTACTGCAAGCCTCCTGCTGCGCTGTTAGCCTCTGTTTCTTTGTTACACCTGTTACCTAGTTGGCTTTCCCATTCCAGTGTTTACTTCTCTTGACTGAGGGATACTAGCCTTTATACAGTTGTTGTGAAAAAGGAGATGAGCAGAAGAAATTCACCTTTAAGTGGCAGCTGCCACCAACACACAGAAGCACTCACTCAAGATGGCTTACAGGAGACAGGGACTCAATGTATGACTGGAAAATAGAGCAGTTCAGGCAAGTGTGAAAGGAATGAATATTTTCTAATAACTCCTCCAAGATGATCAGCTGCTGATTAGTATATACTTGATTTAATTATTTTCAAAACTGGCTATTTCTGCAGGGGCAGGAGGTGTGAAGGGTAGGGGAGATTGTTTTTAGAACCCCTAGTTAATACAAGTATCTGCTTTCAGAAAAGCCTTCATTTGAGCTATTCCTTTTCACTTTTTCCTGTTGGGTGCATGACATTTTAGAATTCTTGGTTTCAGCAGCAACCCAAAAAAGACAGAACTGCAAGCTTGCACATCAGAAAAAGAAAGAAAAAAGCATCATGATTTGGAACAAAACCCAAAAGAGGCTAAAACAAAAAAAAAAAAAAACAAGCAACAGCAAAATCACTGAACCTAACTCACAGCACCTTTTGAAGACAGCGAGGTTAGTTGGTTAAATATCACAGTGATCTAGTAGTTACAGTCCTAACTTTCAGAGTTTAAATGTTTAAGAATGCACATCCAGACGTGGCACATGTAGGAAAACCATGGTAGCCAAGAGCTCCGAGCTACTGCTGCCTGGGGCACCCTGTTCCTCATGGATTTCCAAAGGTGCTGTTCTATGGTAACTCTCGGTGAGAGAGACAAAGAAATAGAACATTTTTAGAAACCAAGCAAAAAATGGATGGGAATACAATACCTGGAAAGTTTATCAAGCATGTTGACAAGTTTCATGGCTTCATATTCTTTTTGTTCTTCTGTCATTTCATCTATAGGGTTTGGCATTGGTTCCTCTAAATGACCAGTGATAAGATTAATGCTACAAAAAGAAAAAAAAGTTATGCTGTATGTTTTTTAAATTATGCTCTTTCTATACTTTTCTGGTCCAAGTTGTAAGTTATAATAAGAAAGAGTATAATAGCCAAAAAATTGGCAATAATAGCAATTTTATGGTATAGAACTGCTATAGGAATTTTAAAAAATTTACTTTCCTATTAATTTGCTTTGGGAGGTGGGTACTGACTATTGTTTTTAAAAAAAGTAAAACTAACTTGCCAACTTAAAAAAAAGTAAGGCATGGCTGTTTTTTGAAAATATGAAATTTGATTGGTGCCGTTAGGATAAATATCCTTGGATGCACAGCTCATTCATTAATTATAAAGGAACAAATGATTTCAGAGAGGGAGAAATCCATTTTGTGATACAGCATAAAACAAATATGTCAAAAAATTGGAAAAATGATGACAGAGAGGCTGGAATCTGAAAATGAAAGCATGCCAATTTATCATCTCAGGTAATTAGTCCATTAGTGAGACCACAGAAGGCAATGAGTGTTTAAATAATAAAAGATAAAGCAGAAGAACAATTTTAATTAGATTTGATCTGACCTAAATAAAAAAAGGAATGAAATCTAGCCTACCAAGAGGCAGGTATACCATCTGGCTATCTGGAAATAGATTTAATAAAGTACTTAAAAATGAGTATGTCCCATAAACTCTGTATGAAGTTTGCACACCAAACAAGCTATCCTCTTAGATAAAAGCCACACTTTTTTTTTTTTCAGGAAGTGAAAGAAAAGATACTATTTCTTTCAATGGCTGCTAAATATCTAGAAGTTAAACATATTTCTAGAGAAGCAGACAGCGATTATAGCATTTTATACCAGCTAAATAAAGATGGTTTATTTTTAATGATCAAATGAAGTATCCCACAAACAGCAAATAGCTAATAAATTGCTTTCTAGGGTCTAGAAACACATTGCTTTCAGGGGCCAGGCCTTCAGGATAAGTAAAAGAGTGAGTTGGTAGAGTACAAACAATGTGGAATGTTAGGACTGGGGTAAATTGGAGAAGAGTGCTGGGTATAAATGGGTGGTTTGGGGGGAGTCATGGGGACCTAATGGTGATCAGTTAGGTCCTCTGGGAACATGCTGGCCAACCCACTTTAGACTTAGACCTGGACAAGTTAACTTTCTTTACCAAGCAGGGCTTTTCTCATTTGAACTAAGAGCTATTATCTATTACTAAAAGATTCCCTTTTCTTCTGCTACATTCCTCTGAGGCAATGTGACATACAGATTCTTGTGAAGGGACTCAGCTCAAAAACCACATGTAAAGCATCTGTTTTGCAAGTCTTGCAAAAGGCTTATGTTTAGAGCCAAGGTTAAAAACCATTTTTTCCCTTCAAAGCTGTGGAAACCATTCGTCCACCCCTTGTTATTGAACAGATGAAATCTACACAGGAAGCTGATATATAAAATCAACAAAAGTGGAACTTCTCAGGCAGAGGAGGGGACAGAGATGGCCAAGAGCGCCTGAAGAAGCTGGCTGAAACCTATAGGCTTGTCAGTGATTCTTAGCCTTAGCTGCACATTAGACTCAATAGGAAAATTTTAAAGAAAAAGTGTGGGCCTCACTGGAGACCAACTACATCTGTATTTTTTTTTTTTTTAAAGTTCTCCAGGTGATTCTGACAAATAGTGAGTTAAGAACCACTGGGCTAGAGTGCCTTCTTCAGACACTCATTTTGTGCTACTATGTCCTCTCTCTCTCTCTCTTTTTTTTTTTTTTAGGTACTCATAAAAGAAGAGAAAAAGCCCCCTAGTTAGTGGCCATTAACAAAAACATGGAATGGGGTCATCATATTTCCCAAAAATCTAGGATAAAGAGGACTGAGACAAGGCTTCTGAGAACTACAGAGTTTTTAAGAGGTATCCACAGATGCTACACTGACAATGTAATCCCACCACCCATCTATTATTTGCCTGGGCATGTAACAACTGGATGTGTTTTCACTGGTTTCTCTCCTACAGCCTGCTAAATCAAAAAAACAACTAGTCTAATAAATAATGAATAAAGGTACTTAATTATTATAGGCATGTACAACTTTTCAAGTTGACAAAGGAAATCAGGTCTCAGAAGAAAGTAGAAAGGAAGGTAGATGTACTAACTATGCAGAGCATGCTCATTTTGTCCTGAGTGAAGGCTTCTCTCCTCCAGTTCTATGGAGGGGTGATTTAAAAAATCAGGTCCACAGCTTTATAATATGATGATGACATTAGCACAAGCCATCATGTGCCTTGGGGAAAACTGTCAGGACACACTGGTAAGCTCAGTGGTATTGTGGATAGGACAGCACAGTGTATACAGGTCAGGACGTGGATTACTGGATCAGGGCACATT
Organism: Lyroderma lyra; assembly: GCA_004026885.1. NCBI lineage: Eukaryota > Metazoa > Chordata > Mammalia > Chiroptera > Megadermatidae > Lyroderma > Lyroderma lyra. The sequence goes on along the minus strand of PVJL010000335.1, from coordinate 421,067 downwards.
TGATTCTTTTTTTGGTTCTTTTAAGTGTTTAGTGGAAATGATGTCCATTTTCCATAAGCTGACGTCAAATCCTCTGCTGCTACAGTGATTTTAATGGCTTGCTCTGAAATTAGTTACTAAAGTCACAAAATCCTTTGCTCTCTGAGCATAATAGCAGTAGCCAGAAATTCATTTTTACAGAGTAAGACCTTACCATCCTCTAACCCTGGAGTAAAACATTCCAACCTCCCAGTCACTCCAGGGATTCAGGTTTCATTTCTTTCTTTAAAAAGACATTCCCACCACCCCACCCCCATACTCAGAAGAATGTAAACAATATCACAGAAAACTCAAGATAGGGCACTGAACTAAGCCACTCTCTGATTGGAAAAATGCCAACGTGCTGGGGGCAGGAGGCAGACTTGGATACTGTGTCCTACCTTGCTCCCCACTTCAAACCAGCTGCAGGTACTTTCCCTACCCAGAGAAGAAGAGAAGAATAATGGTCACCATGACAGTGATGTGAGTTTTCATAAAATAGGTTATTTTTAGTTGAACCAAAACTTGCCACCTTTATCACCTCAAGTAGCATGAGACTTAACCTTCCAGGTTTCAGGATCTTAACATTGTGAAACTTCGGTTAGTTTTATTTTGTTCCAAGATGCTGAGTCTTAAGATGCTTTAAGTACAGTAATTGGGGTAGATATTTTATTGGGTAATTTTATACTTATCATGATTTTTCCCACCTTGTTTCTGCTCCCTTCCTTCTCTTCCTGGCATTGTAAATCCTGTGATTATGTATGTCTTCCAGTTAGGTGACAAGAAGTATCTAAACTCTTATCTGTGGTATTTCATTGAGAATTGCATATTATGTAAGGTCATTATATGAACCGACAGCAGCTATGGGCCTGGAGATGAAAGGATTAAGACATACTAAAAAGGTTATGAGCAAATGAACATACCATAGAGGGTGAAATACATTTTAAGACTTCTGCTCTTTCTTTAGATTGTTATTACATTTGATCAACATCAACAGCACTAGGTCACTTAACAAAAAAAGAGCCATTAATAGTTGCCTGAGCTCTATAAAAGTTTCTTTATATCTTCAATCTCTAAAAAGTGTGAATTAAGTTTTACTCAAAGCATTTTGGTTAAAGAGAGGGCTATTAAGTCCAGTCCCTACAGGGCAAGGTAGGTAAGGTGAACAAAAGGGACACCTCTAACCAAAGGCGCTTATGCCAGTATGAAGTGCACCACAGCTACTCAACTCCGTCAGTTGGTTGCCACGTGAGAAAGTCATCAGAACTTCCACTTTCTCAAAGGAGCTCATAATCGAAAGTTTCACCTGAAATACCTGAATTCTAAATGTTGGCTAGTAACTATTTTAAGAATCACTACATAAAATAAAAAATAAAAACAAAAACCACAAATAACCAATGCAACATGGGGGAAGTCAAGCAGAACCTACTTGTGGGCTAAACTGAGCCTATAGGCCAGCAATTTGCAACTTCTAGGAAAGGGATCTGGGCTTTTAGGCAGAGGCATTTGTGAGCCCAGACTAAAAAAAGAAGGGGGCAGGTGGGTTGGGAAAGGCAAATGACTCTAGAAATGCCTTCTGAAGAAAAGCTCTTCAGAATAATGTGCCCCCTGTCCCCCACAAAACAAGAAGACCAGAGTAGAAATTTACCATATCTGATTGTCTTGAATTCCATTCCCTGGCTCCCACTCTGCCCCGATGAAAGCAGGAACCAATCACTTGGTACCCATGCCCAGAGGGGCTGATTGACTCAAAAAACTTTATTCAACAACTCAAAAATTAATTGAACAAAAATTTACTGAGTGCTTACTGTGTGCCAGGCACTATTCTGGGGACATATTAATGTACAAAAACAGACCAAAAAAAAAAATCTCTTCCCTCATGCAGTTTATCTTCGAGTAGGGAAAGCAGACGTAACGAGGAAGTTACACAACATGTTGGAAGTGCCATGAGAAGCGCAGAGGAGTGAAGTGTGAGGCAGAGTGGTGAACAGAGCAGTGCTGAGCTTTTCGTGGGGAAAGAACAGGCCTCACTATGAAGGTGATCCCTGAGTAAAGACCTGCAGGAGTAAGATAGGTAGCTAACTGCAGAACAGGCAGTCCAGGCAGAAGAAGTCAACGTAAAGGCCTCTGACAGGAGTGTGTCTAGAGTATGACAAACAGCAAAGAGGCCAGTGTGGTGACAGCACAGTGAGAAAGGGTGCAAGTATATCACTTTGGACATCAGTTTTCAGCCACTGTAGAGTTTTGAGCAGTGGTATCATCTAAGTTACATTTTACAAGGATCGCGCTTACTGCTGTGTTGAGAACAGACTGAAGAGGGACAAAGACCAGTAGGAGGCTATCAAAATGACAGTGGAGAGAGAGAATCTTAGCTTCGCCCGAATGGTAGCTGTGACATCAGTAAGGGGTGATGGGATTCTGTACATACTACGAAGGGAAAGCCAGAATTACCTGACAGATTGATGTGACTTACAGTGAACTGAACAGAACTTTCACGCTTTCAAGGATATCATCAGGGCTTATGCAAATACTTATTTTTCTATTTTGGTTATATCAAAGAAAAAGAGTAGATACTCTAAAAACAGGGAAACTACTCTGAAGGGAAAACTCCTCTCTCCCTTTGACTGGCTTTGAGGAAAGAGTATAGTAGCAGTTAAAACACAAGCTCTCACTTCGCACCCGTTAGGATGGCTAGTATATTTTTAAAAATCACAGACAATAAGTATTAATGAGAATGTGGAGAAAAGAACCCTTGTGCACTGCTGACAGTTTTGTAAAATGGTATGGGAATTCCTCAAAAAATTAAACACAGAACTACCATATGATCCAGCAATTCTACTTTTGGGTGTAGAACCAAAGAAATGAAAGCAGGAACTCGAGCAGATATTTGTATGCCTATGTTCATAGCTGCATTATTCACAACAGCCAAAGGGTGGAAACAACCCAAGTGTGCAATGACAGAAGAAGGGATAAACAAAATGTGGTATAAGGGGTATGACAATTAAGTTCGTGAATTCACCCTAGAAAAAGTGCTACATACCTCATTACTGAATATCACTGTGGTGACCTTCGAAGTATTCCCCTTGGGAAGCTATGCACTGATGGAAGCACCTAGTCTACTCTTCAAAGCAATTTTGGAAAACTTTTTCTGGAATAGCCACAGAGCTGTCCTCATATTACCCTTGATGTGCTGAATGTCATCAAAATGAATCAATAGTTCCTTTATCTTCAGGTGAAGAAAAGTCACTGAGTTTCAGATAAGGTGAGTAGGGAGGGAGTTATTTGTGTACTGGCTAAAAACTCCCTCACAGACAGTGCCATGCGAGTTGGAGCATTGCTGTGATGCAAGAGCCATGGGTTGTTGGCTAAAAGTTCAGATTGTTTTCGTCTAACCTTTTCATGCAGGTTTTTCAGCACTTCCAATAGTAAACTTGATTGTCCAGTTGTTACAAATTCATAATAAACAATCCCTCTGATATCATAAAAGTTTAGCAATATCATTTTGACTCTTGATTTGGACTGATGGAACATTTTTGGGTGTGGAGAATTGGCTGACTTCCATTGTGCACTTTGACACTTTGTTTCAGGGTCATATTGGTAGACCTGTGTTCCATCACCAGTGATAACATGACCCAAAACATTGTCTTGCCTCTCCAAAAGGTCTTGGCAAACTTCAACTCTCCTTTGCTTTTGTTCATCAGTGAGCTCTTTGGGACCATCTTTGCATATACCTTTCTCATGTCAAGATTTCCAGTTAAGATTTTCCTGTTTCTCTATTCATGTTTACTTGGTCTGCTATACTTCCCATAGTCAGCCAATGATTTTGACACAAATTCAATGAATTTTTGCAATGTTATCATCATTTCTGCTTGTTACTGACCGCTGTGACCTCTCTTTATCAGTGACGCTTTCTCTCACCTTAGAAAAACATTTAATCCATTTGTACACTGCCGCTTTCTTCATGGCATTATTCCCATAAACTTGGACTAACACATCCCTGATTTCACTTCCACTCTTGACAAGTTTAACAAGAAATCTAATGTTTGTTTGTTGTTCTAACTCAAGCTCCGACATTCTCACAATTGCACACAAAAACACCCAACAGCAATAATGAATGCCACTCAGCAAGACACTGCCAGGTGTCAATACGAACACAGCTGTGAGACACAGATATATCAAGGTTATGAAACCTTACCGAGTTGTTTGTACAGTGCTGCCAACATAAGTGCATGGTGGCAAGTTTGTGAACTTAATTGTCAGACCTCATATACATACAAAGGTAGTATTATTCAGCCTTGAAAAGGAAGGAAATGTTGACATGCTACAGTATGGATGAATCTCAAAGACATTATTCTAAGTTAAATTAGGCAGTCACAAAAGGATAAATATTTTATATGATTTTACCTATATGTAGTTCTTAAAACAGTAAATTTTATGTATATTTTACCCCCAACATAAGAAGGCAAAATGAAGAATATAATAAAACTTGCTTTGCCAACCTCATAAAAACAACAGAAAATATAAGCTCTTTTGTCAGGCCACCTGACCACTCATTAACTATGTGCCCTGGACAAGTTATTTGACATCACCAAGCTTTAATGTCTTCATCTGTAAAATGGGGATAACCCTATCTCAAATGGTTGCTAAGAAGATTAAATGAGAGAGTATCAGGAAAGTTCTTAGAACAGTAGCTGGCACATATTAGATCCTCAGTAATATCAACTATTATCAGCATAAGTGAGTCATTTGCTGAGAAATAAGCCAGATGGTTTTGGATGATGCAATGAGTTTATTCAGTTAAATTATCACCAGGGAGCTGCATGTGCAATCTTCAGTAACTGAAGAAGCCATGCAACAACTAGGTACTTTGTGGAGTTTCCTATAGAGCAAGTCAGATAGAAGATATTCTGAAGAGACACCAGTTAATGGTGACTAAGGCTGAAAATGTCTCAAGTAATTTGAGAATTACCATGTAATGTAACACTGATTCCGCATTTAAAAAAATGGGGTAAATTATGAAAACATCTTAATCCAAGTTTTTGCATTCTATTAGCAGCAAAGAATGAGGGGAGTATGGTGTCATTCTTTCATTTGTTTATCAAATATTTATTGTGTCTATCACGTATCAGCCATACAAATCATACTGAATACATACACAAGGGCTGCCCAGAAAAAATCCATCCACTGTCAATATAATGAGAATGGTTACATAGCTGGATACTTTCCAGACAGCCCTTGTAGACACATGAATACCAAAGTGCATCTAGGCAATTTAAAAAGCTCCAAAATGTTTTTAAATTATAGTACTTATTAAGTGTTTCCTACATTGAGCTGTTGGATTGAGACTAATACCCTTCATATAATGGATATAGAAAATATGGTTGTAAATCTATCAGAAATGAACCTAGAGCAAAGCTCATCTAACACACACACTTACTCAAATTATAATACAAAAGAAAAAATAAAGAATTCAATTTTGAAAGTTCAAAACTGGTGTGGTTGCAAATATTACAAAGGCTGGTAAACTTTTGGAATCGGTATACACAGCAGAAGTGGCAATAGTTTTATTTTCAATTCTGATCTTTTAGAGATCTGAATTGAGATTGTGTTTCATCACTGCTTACAGTATGTAAATTCCAGTTCCTAGAAATACTAGTTAAATCCTATTATACATAAATATACCATCACAACCCAAACTAGGCAAAGAGAAAAATCTTCAAATCCTGATTTCTGGCTCATTTATTTCAAGAAATACTAAAAACAAAGATCTTTTCATTTTGTATAGCCCCAATATATGGAAACAATTACTATGGAATTTGACTTTAAGTGGAGTAACAAAATCTTGACAAATAAATGCAAAAAACATTTTTGTCTTGTCCTGAAGAAAGTATCAACACACCTGCTGCCCCAGCTAAGGCTGAGGGAAGTATAGTCAAGAAGGAAATACCCCTGATTGCTTAGCACAATGATTTTAAGCTTCTGAATGTGAATATGAATTAATGTAGGGTATTAAGCATGTAAGGAGGTATCTCAGAATTCTGCTCACTCTGCCCAACCCCTCCCTTCAGCCCCTCCATAGAGTAAGTGAACCCCCAAGCTCCTATGTATACTGAGCCTGAAAGCCACTGGTTTAAAGTAAGCCCAGTGTCATTAGATATACATCTTTCAATTGATGTTCTGAATAATGTACAAACCATACCAGTCAATTGTACCACATATACAGTCTAGGGGCCTCCATGCTCAGAGGCATAAAAGAAACAGGTATAAAAATGAGAATTCAGAAATTTAGTTTCTCTTTGATACAAGACCAAAGTTTATCTTAAAACTTTTAACGAACATGGCTAGACATAAACCAAAAACCTGTGTGGTCCATAACTTGATTCTATATTTTGTCTAAATGTGTTAATTACAGAAAGCTATTTCCAGCACATTAAATAAATTTATTTTGACACAAAAAGAATTGTGATATTAACTGTCTCCCTAGTCTGAATGTAAGCTCCATACAATACTTGGTTCCAGATTCCACTAAAGGATTACAGGTTACCTTGGTGCATTAATCAGAATCCACTTACATTTTTTACAATGGGACTTGGGCCAACTGGATGAAGTGTAATTTCTCTATTTCAGCCAATACTAGCAACTCTTGTGAATAAATGCATTGTAAGAAAAGCAGACCCTGATCTTGGGAACACTGGTGAAAGGTAATCAGGGGTAGGTGAGTAAGCAATCCTTTTAGGTGCTGATTTTATAAGCCTGCCTAGATTGGTAAAAAGTTTTCACAACGATTTTTAGGGAAAAGTTCTTCTAGGTCTGTGAATCACTCTCTAGAGCACAAAGGACTTTGTTCACCAGTACTTCCACAATGATCACATGAATAAATATTTTAAATGAAAAAATTAAACATCCCACTACCCTGTTTCACCTGAAAAGAAGGGAAGAAAATAACAGATGCAAATCCATTTGAAGAGGGAGGAGGTAATGCTGTGTAAGAAACATCTTTATACTTTTAATGAGTAGTGTTTAAGAAACATGACAAGATTTCACAATGGTGTCTGTTCTGACCATACTAGTACACCATTCCTACAGTGTAGGCCAGGTCCAAAGGCTAACGTAGATTCCAACGAGGGATGTAAGACCTAAGTACAGAATCACACTATGACAGAAAGGCAAGACAATAGTAGTATCAAACACCATGGTCTTTGACTTAAAGAAATGGTCCTCTCCTGAAATCTGACACTGCCATTTGCCATACCATTGGGAGACACCCAGTGCTCGCTCCTGTGTTCTCCCTGAATTCTTTCCTGTTACAGTAGCATTCTGGTGCTTGCTATCTTAGATATATGGCCATTACCATTACAGAAGTAATCTACCAAACAAAATCAACAATTCACATTGAGGCAATGATATCAACTAGCCACAAGTACTCAAAAGCTGTCAACTTAGTTCACTATGTCTACACATCCTACGACACAAAGAATGTCCAATGTATTTTTTTACCTTCATTTAAAAACATGAAACTTCTTAAGTGGTATATTTTAATGTCTCAAATGGAAAGATGTAAATTATTAAACTGATTGGAATGGAAAAATCAAGAGTGAGCAGGACTAATTTAGAATAATGACTTCTATAATTAGGGAAAGATTAAAGTATAATTCCACTACCTTAGCTTCAAATACTTGGTAGAGATGCCCAATTTTAACATCTAAATGATGGGAATCTTAAGAACTTACTACTTAGAGTCACCGCTAGATATTTTTCCCCAAAAAACCTTTTTTCCTAAGACACACTCCATAAGAGCCTGCTGAGGCTGATAGCACTGGAGATAATTAAAGTTACACCACCTACTCAGACCCGATTTGCCAAGAATACGGGCAATATAAATCCTGTCTGATTAGGGAATGATCTTTTCTTTTACCTTGACAACCCATTATGCCAATAGAGCACAATCTATACTAAAACAAAAGGGAGCCTAATTTTGCAGATAATAATTTTCTATCCTAGATCAGCTATTACACTGGTCCACATCTCACCATAGGAGACTGTTGGCAGAAAACACAGCATGTCAAGGCATTCACCCTTTTAACATTTAGTAATGGAAACCATAAAACTGAGCTCAAATAACTAATAATAAGTGGAAACTAAGAAATTTATCTTAAGGGGGTGGGGGTTGAGAGGGAGATGAAAAGGATGGGAGGGAACAGAAGGAAGCAGAGGTGGTTTGTTTAGGGATAAGAGGAGAATTAGTGTCTGCGATTTGTAAGTTATGACTCAGGGAACACTTGACAGAGCCTCTGGTTTGCCTATTCAGTGCAGTAAGTGCATCTGTTCAATGATTCCCTCAGTGTTTGAGTAAAAGTTCCTGTGGAGCCAGACTCCTTTCCTTTTGCTAGTAATGTGCCCTGTTGCTTTACTGACTCAAAAGGGCTTTTATGCAAGAGGCAAGATAGGAATCTACATTTAGATTTCTGAGAAAGACTGAAGTATCAAGTAACCAACTTCAATACTTGGTCTTGGTTATAACTTATAAAATCTCAACCTATGGAAAGGAAAGCAAAAAGGATGCAACAATTTTTAAGCTCTATGACGTAGATATCTAAAAGCACCATTTCTCTTAATACTTAAGGAGAGAATAATGAGCACGTTGAAAATAATCATGCAGAACACTACTTGTAATTATTATCCTTCCTCAATCATTTGAAGTCACTCTTTAAGGCATGACTATGAAATTGCCTCTAAAAATACTATTAAACGAAAAGCTTCCAAATTCACAAAAAGAAAGGAAACACTTGGAAAATGAGGGGCAAAGGAAGCGAAAGGCAAATAACCAACTCAAAGGCAGAGACAGAGTTAGGTGAAAAGAAACTTGATACTATACTTTGGTTTTGCATTTTTGTATTCTTCAGTGTCTGTGTCCTCGTCCTCTGAGTACCAATTATCTCCTCTTCCTCCAGCCAAGAGGCCCCTGGCCGCCAACAGTCCTGCCGCATTCCCATAGCCAGTGTATTTCAGCAGGCTATCCACTGCAAAAACAGAAGAGGTTTTTAGACAGGAATCCTTGGGTGCGTACTACCATCACTGACTACTCACCAATGCAGGGAGGTTGTAGATCTATGTCACGGCAGTAAATGCTAAACTGAGATGTTTCCAAAATGTGGTAGTGGTGATACTGGACTACCTTCAAATTCTCCTCTTAGCTCTGAGGACCAAAAGCCTTTTTGCAGGCATCAGAAATTCAAATGGAGCTGTTCTGAATAAACTTCATAGCAGGAGTGGGGCCTATATGACCACTGGGCCATTGTAAGGGTGGTGTTTTAAGTTTCTGTTTGCAAATTTCTTTCTTTATCCAGTTTTAGAGAAATGATGATTAGAAACTGAAGTTAATGAAAGCCAGATTGGGATTTTACCAATGTAGCACATGGTGTAAAATTTTTCTTATAACCTTTATAGGAAATGGAGAGAAAGAGTTAAGAAATAAGGAAACTAGGATATCAGCAAATAGGATAGGCTAAGTTATTGCCTTTAAAAAGTCAGCAACAATATGTAAGCACCATGGAATCCACTGAGAAGGTAGGCCCAGGAGTTACCAGTTGGATTTCAGTAATGAATCACTTACTAGCTGGTTGACCTCAAGTACATTATTTTGTAGGTCGGTACCTTGATTTTCTTATCTGGAGAAGTGGAATAACATCTACCTCACAGGTTAATATATATAAAGTGCTTAAAATAGTGTCTGCCACAAAGTAAACACTCACTGTTTTTCTCTGGTATTATTATTAATAGGTAAACTGAGTACTGATTATCTTTGACTTATCTTAGTCAACCCCACCCCGCAAAGCCCCAATAAAGCATTTGGTCAGGTCCTCTGTACTCCCTTCTTATCATCAGCATAAGCTGGTTTCTCCAAGAGAAGCACACACATAAAACTTTTGCGGGGAAACCCTAAACTGTATGAGTGTATGAGAGAGAGAGAGAGAGAGAGAGAGAGAGAGAGACTGTGTGTGTGTGTGTGTGTGAGAGTGATTTTTAAGTATCTTTAAGGAAAATACTAAACAATCATTAGCAGCTTTATTTAGGAGCATTCCCTTTCCTTCGGGTACAATTTCAAAGTGTACACTAGAAGAGTAAGTCAAAAGAAAAAAATTGGCAAAATTTTCTTAAGGCTTTCAATAAAAAGTCATTCTAAAGACAAAAGTAGGAAACAAAACATAAGGTTATCTTATCCATGTGTAAAACCTTAGTAAAAGCTACATCTGAAATACCACTGTAATTCAGCTCACTTGCCTCAAAAATGTCAAAATAAAGCTGGAGAAGATTCAGAGGAAGGCAATTAAAATGACTTTGGGGAAGTGCAAGGGGCAGTGGACAGGGAAACAGGTGGTAAGGAAGGGCTCTATATATGTTAAGAGTATGGAAACATGAAGACAAGGATAGAAGATGAATAGTCCATGGATAGGACAGAGTTGTTCATTAAATTTTCTAATACTTGAGCTACAGGGTAATTCCTTTGACAGTGAAAATTAAAGGAAGTCCTGCTTTGGAATATATAGCAAGTTGGTAAAATTTGTGCAAAAGGAAACATGGATTAATAATGGAAGTAGATTAAATAAAGTTTACACTAGTCACTTTCACCTATGTTCTACCTTAAAACCAACTGACAAGTGTGTGGTTTCGTTGGTAATAATTCTCAGTGGTTAGTTAATAGAACCATATTAGAATTTAATGAGGGATCATGGTGATAAAATCTGAAAGCCCTCTGAATAAATCTGATATGCCTCCTCTTGCCTTCAGTACCTCCACAAGATGGAATGGTTTAGATAAATTAATGAATTCTTAATGGGTTTTTAGGGAAAGTAAGTATTCAGTGTATGATGTCTGACAATTAAGTTCACAAATTCATCTTGAGAAAGTGCTACATATCTCATTGCTGAGTATCACTATGGTCACCTTCGAAGTATTACCCTTAGGAGCTATACATTGACACCAGTGCCTAGTTTATTACCCTTCAAAGCAATTCTGGAACTCTTTTTCTGGAGTGGCCATCAGAAATGCTGTAGTATTACCCTTGATGTCCTGAATGTCATCAAAATGTCTTCCTTTCAATATTTCCTTTATCTTCGGGTAAAGAACAAAATCACTGGGGGCCAGATCAGGTGAGTAGGGATGGAGTTATTTATGAACTGGCTAAAAACTCCCTCACAGACAGTGCTGTGTGAGCTGGTGCATTGTCGTGATGCAAGAGCCATGAATTGTTGGCTAAAAGTTCAGGTTGTGTTTGTCTAACTTTTTCATGCAGCCTTTTCAGCACTTCCAAATAGTGAACTTGGCTGACTATCCAGTTGGTACAAATTCATAATAAACAATCCCTCTGATATCAAAAAAGGTTAGCAACATCATTTTGACTCTTGATTTGAACTGATAGAATTTTTTGGTCATGGAGAACTGGCTGACTTCCATTGTGCACTTAGGTGCTTTGTTTCAGGGTCGTATTGGTACAGCCTTCTTTCTCACCAGTGATAACACGGCCCAAAACATCGTCTTGCATCTCCAAAAGGTCTTAGCAAACTTCGATTCTCCTTTGCTTTTGTTCATCAGTGAGCTCCTTTGGGACCATCCTTGAACACACCTTTCTCATGCCAAGATTTTCAGTTCAGATTCTTCTGTTTCTCTATCAATGTTTACTTAGTCAGCTATGTCTCTCACAGTCAGCCAATGATTTTGATGCACAATTGAACACACTTTTGCAATGTTTTCATCAGTTCTACAGTTACTGACTGTCCTGACTTCTCTTCATCAGTGATGCTTTCTCTCCCTGCAGAAAAATGTTTAATCCATTTATACACTGCCACTTTCTTCACGACATTATCTCCCACAAACTTGGACTAACATGTCCCTGATTTCGCTTCCACTCTTGCCAAGTTTAACAAGAAATTTCATGTTTGTTCATTGTTCTAATTCAAGCTCTGACATTCTCATGACAGTACATAAAAACACGCAATAACAATAATGAACGTCACTCAGTAAGACACTGCCACATGTTGACATGAACACAGCTGTGAGACACAGATATAACAAGGTTATGAAACCTTACCGAGTTGTTTGCACAGTGCTGCCAACGTAAGCTCATGGAGGCAGGTTCGCAAACTTAATTGTCAGACCTCGTATACAAGTACTCTTAATATTTATGGAGGTAATAACATAGTCAGACATAAAGTCACTAAAGGCTGAAGGATGATAGACTTGATCCCATATGGATGCTCTCATTTTAAGTGTTTTTCATAAAGCTTATTTTTTAACAAATAAGGGTATTTAATGGTCCAGAAAAGAAATATGAGGGCTGGTCAAGAAATTCACAGAATGAAGGGGAAGAAGGGTTAAAAAAAAACCTATTTATTATTTTTCCTTTTCAATATATTCACCCTAATACACTTTTCAGATCTTTCAATAAGTTTCTTTATACCCTCAAATTGCCACTTTAACCTCTTTGTTGTCTGTAAATTTCTTCCCTCAAAGCTATTTTTTCATTTTTTGGAATAAAAAAATAATCCAACTGAGACAGGTCTGGACTTTTGGGACGGTGGTTTAATGTTTGGAAACCACAGTCGTGAAGAGTAGCCAATGCGACATTGCTCTTATGCACGGTGTGTTGTTGTGCAAATGCAGCACCCCCTTGGTTCGTTTTTCTTTTCTTTTCTCCTCCAGCCAATTGAGGCACCTTGAATTTCTTAGGGGGTGATGTGCCCTTTTCATGCCACTGCACACACTCTTGCTTTGACTCAGGCTCATAATGATGTAGCCAAGTTTCATCTCCAGAGACAATCTGGTTTAAAACATCATCTCTGTTGTCTCTGCAGAGGTCCGAAAACTGTTGTGAACACTTGATGCACTGAAGCAGCATAAGCATTCTTGCTACTCATCTTGCACTGACTTTTGACATCTTTAGATGTTGATAAAGAATATTCGATATGGTTGTAAGTGATATGCCAACCATTTCTGCAAGCTGCTTTTTATTCAATGTGGCATCTTCCACTATAAGTTTTCAACTTTTTTGACAATGTTTGAGAAGTGGCCTCACCAGGGCACCCCAGACAAAGGTCTTCTTCAATCACCTCTGCCTTGCTTGAAAAGGCTCTGCCACTTGTAAATCATGATTTCGCAGGGCAACAGTCCCTGTAAACTGCTAACCTCTCTTCCAAAATGATTTGAGGTGTTCTATTTTGTGAGGAAATTAATGATGGCACAAAATTCAATTTTATCTATACTTGGGGTTTTCTTCACATTTGACGTGCTTCTTTGATGATATCTGAAAGAACACGGACGCAAGCAGGCTGAAATCTGTCACATATACTAATGAATCACACAATCAAAATGTGTGCACTAGGACTCCCACCTCTCCGATAACTCTTCCATTCCACAAATTTCTTGACCACCCCTCATATTCACTGAAATTGTGAAAGTCTAAATTGAGATGATATAAGTAAATGGCTTAAATGAAAATACTTAAAAACAAAATAACAACAATAAAAAGACAAAATGTAAATAGCTACCTACAATGGCTAAGGATTAAAATAGTTTAAGAATGCAGTTTATGAGAGTCCAAAATAGGTTAAAAAGTAGTAAACAGAAGATGAAATAACTGCTTTCTTATGCATAATATCCTCCTGGAAGCTAGTTAACAGTAAAATTCCCTAGTACTTTTATGAACATAATGCTTACTACTCATTCACTGGAACAAACATGTGCCAACTCTGACAGCTTCAGTTACAAAGAGGATTTCAGACACACTTTGCCTTCAAAGTAGATAAGGCTGTAGCCAAAAGTTTTAAAATGAAATGAACTTGCGTTAATAGGATAAAATACTTAAACATGGGAGTTGGGAAGGGGAGACAAATGAACTACAAAATCCTCACAACATTTTCTGTGAAGTTATGATTGGCATTCCATATTTTCCATCCTTGGTTGGGAATCTGCAAGTGTGAAGGGCTGCTTTAAGTTACATACTGATACTCGACTGTCCTGGTGGTCAGCACCCTTAACCCCACCCCCCACCCCCTTCTTATTCAAGGGTCAGTAATATTTGGTGGAGAGTTTCTAGCTACTTTTTAGTCTATTTTTAAATATACCATATAACATCGTATTTGAAATTGCAAAAGTAGTAAAAAGGAAAATGGACTGAACCTGGATGCTAAGGTGAGCTGCTAAGGCAAAGAAAAGGTATTCTGGGTAGTCCTTAAAAGAAAAAGAAACACGAAAATATATGTGTTTTTGTCACAGCAGTCATTCATGCAGTTAGGTGAAACTGCTGCAAAAATGAAACAAATCAGCATTCAGTCAAAAAGTTATATGAAATGTTTCACTATTATTTTATCAAAATGCTAGAGGGCACTATGAACAGAGGAAAACAACCACAGCAGCACATGGCAAAGTCAGACTACACTGGCAGTAATGGTATTATGGCTCACATAAACATGGATTTTATCATGTACTACCATGAAAACAAGGGAGAGGTTCTGCTCTTCTACCAAGGAGAAAGAATGGCAGAACCATATTCTAGTCAGAGTCCATTCCCTCTTCTCTGTTACAGACACACAAATTTATAATCCTTTTCCTTCAAGTCAAATATGGCAACTTTTAGAAATCCTACACTAGTAGCTTCCTCTCACTAGTCTCCCTATTTCAAATCTCACATCCCTCTGCACAACTGGTTGCCTGACACAAAATACTGTGTTACCACCTTCCTGGATAAAATCGCTAGTATCTCTCCTAAAGGCTGAAGCTCAAATTCTAAAACAGGGCCTACATTTTCTGGCCTCTGCCTTCTTTTCCAAGCTCATCTCCTAAGTACTCCTGCACATTATAGATCCCTCACCCCTTGAACTGGTTTCTTTTCTGTACATACCAAGCCTATTTCCCATTTCTCTGTCCTCTTCCAATAAAGACTTTCTCTGACATTCTCCACACTACTCTATCATTCCCTCTTCCAGGTTGCCACAGTATCTGGCATAGTCCTCCCTTATGGTGCTTACCATAGTGTACAAAATTATTTCTTTGTATGGAGAAATGTATTTACCATACTGAGCTCATAGCACAAATGCTCGCTTTTTCATTAAACATCTACTATCTGTAAGGTATTTATTAAACACTGGGGACCCAAAGATGAAGAAGACCTGGTCTCTGACTTAAAGAAACTCAACGTCTAGAATGAAAGTTCAACAAAGAAAAGAGTTACAACCTAGGAAATGTGGAAAGTATTAAAAAGTGAGAAAAGTAAAAATGGTACAAGGCAGAGAATGATTGACTCTACTTCGAATGATCAGAGATGTCTTTACAGAGATGATGCTTAATTTGATCTTTAAGGATAAATAAGGCTCACCAGGTAACAAAGATGAAGAAAGGCATTTCACACAAAAGGAATAGCATCTGCTAAGTCATGAGGATATGCCAAGAAACAGTACAATATAGTCAGGCAAGAATAATGACTTTAGTATGATTCAGCAGAAAGTGTAAGATGGAAGTAGATTCAGAATACACTATGGAGGTAGGCATGAAGGTAAAAATTGGATTTTACCATGTAGGTGACAAGGAGTCACTGAAAATTATAACAAGAGGAAATGACAAGATTGTATTTGTGCGTTAGAACCGTCCCTCTGTTAGCCACGGGGAAAACAGTGAAGAAAACCTGACCAGACAAGACAGAGAAATGACTCCTTTAATAGCTTATGAAGAGACACCCAGATTTGGGAAGCTCCAGCAAATAGGCTGAGGCAGAAGCCACGGGGGAGGATAAGGTCACTCATGGAGCAATGTAAGATAAGAACGAGGGTGCGGGGGGAGGCAGAAAACTCCAGGGAATGTGGCAATTAAATGTGGACAAAGACAGGAGTTAGCAAATGAGACTGAAAAACAAAAGGCAGAGGGTAGGTCAAAGGAAATCTGAGGAGTGTGTGGCAGCAGAAACAAAGTGAGTGGTCAATTATGTCTGCTGTTAGGAGAGAGGTAGTAAGATAAAGACCAAAAAATAAACCCACTGTGTAATCTGTTAGTTCATTTGTGACCTGTCTGAGAGCATTTTCGGGGGTGGTGTGGGGTGGGCAGGGAATGGCAGTGGAACACCTGACAGGCATCTAGGAGTATTTGAAGCCTGTGTGGGTAGTAAAGATACCAAAAAGAAAAACAGATTCATCTTTCAAGATGCTGAAGTATGAAGGACATTACCATGAAGATGAATAAAGGTTGAGAAAAACACATAGGGAGAGTTAAAACACAAAGACAGAGAGAGTAACAACAGATGCAGCAAGGCTTCTAAGAAGACACGGAACTATCAACAGGAAAGGGAGACTGTTTAGCTTGGAGCTGAGGAGGCACTTGTTTTCCTGACAGAGAAAGGAAACAAAAGTAAGTTCATAAAGGTGTGGGGTGATGCCGAGAGACTTAACTTATCTCTGCAATTCAGCCCCCACCATAATACCTAGGACGTACTGGGAAGTAATGAATGCGTTAAAAGCGGGGGAAACCCCACAAAGGCAGGGGGGTTTACAAATTACTTTCTTCTATTAAACTATGCAAGGCCTACCCCCTTTAGAAAGTACACAATTTGCAGAGAAGGTAATAAAAATTTCATTTTTCAAGATTCAACAAAATCAGCTAGTAGAGTGATCACAAGTTAACCCATGGGCCATTATCAGTTGGAGATACAGTTTAGCGTGGCACAGATGGGTATTTAAGACACTTGGATGGTTCTTTCTGTGCCAAGTCTTCCGTGAAATTTTGCCCTTTGTATTTTACTCCACTTCAGCTTTCCTCCTTAATCTAGTCTCTGTGCTCCTAACCCAACTTGACTGCTGCTTGCTGTGTCTATTTAGTGGTCTGACGTTTGAGCCTTGGTCATGGTACCTTCACTTTCAAACAGCCACTCTGATAAATTATTGGAAATTTATTTCATTTTAATACAGCCTGTCTCCAAACCCAACCCAAATTCCAAAATCTGATGACTTATAAGTTAGTTGAATAAGGACTAAACATGCATTTTTTTTGCCAGAAGTTTTTTGATTGTTTGTTTTGTTGTTGTTGTTTTTTTTAATGTGGGTAGTTCCCTGGCTGGGAATCGAACTCAGGCCACAGCGCTGACAGCGCCGAAGCCTAGCCACTATACCACCAGGGAACTCCCTCCAGAAGTTTTAAAATTGGAATTAGTTGACAGAATTTAATAACTGGGAGGTTTTATATAAAACTCCAGAGTACTGGCTTCTCTTGAAAATCTGAAAGGTTTGGTAACACTGGCTACATGTTCCTTCATGGTAATAATCAGCTGGAGCTAAACAGCAGCAATATCCTCTTTCTAGTTCCCCTGTCCCCTTGTCCCCAGTCCAAACCCACTGTGTCGCCAACAGTGAGCTAAGTGTCAGTTTTCATTTACCATGTTATGTCCAGTCCATTTGACTTACTTTTGTTATTCGCCTGGTACTTGCAGGCATTTGAGTTTGATAAGGAAG
Organism: Lyroderma lyra; assembly: GCA_004026885.1. Lineage (NCBI taxonomy): Eukaryota > Metazoa > Chordata > Mammalia > Chiroptera > Megadermatidae > Lyroderma > Lyroderma lyra. The sequence goes on along the minus strand of PVJL010000335.1, from coordinate 403,560 downwards.
TAAATATGAGGGCAGAGAGTTTATCTTTTATACCTCTATATTCCCAGGATCTAGCTTCAAAAGTATTTGCTAAATGCGTAAATTCTTATTGCAAAACAAATTTACTAAATTTAAAATCAAATTGGAAGGAAAATTGTATTAGTATAATATATATAAATTGTTAAAGGTCAAATGAAAAAGATAGAATTTTGCTAATATGGGGTGGCTTTGAGCTCAAAGTTAGGACTATGAAATCTCAAATATTGGGTCCTAGGGGGAACAAAGCTAGCCATTTCAAATGAAAAACAATTAACAAATTCACTGATAAATGTATACACTATATTTGCTATGATACTAAGTCATTGGTAAGGTAATTATATTTAGATATGTAACTCACTTATTTAGATATATAATGATGGAGGACATAAACTTTATTGTTCTCCTTTCAATAACATTTTTAGAAGTACACAAGAAATAAATGCCCCCTTTAGAAAAGTTACAAAACAGAGAGAACTTAAAAAAAGCTAACAGTCATTCTACTACTTGAAGATAACAAGGGATAATATTTTGGTATTTATTTTGATAAACCTTTTTTAATGAAAAGATATACTTATGTGAGTCATCCTTGCACAGGGACCATGCTAATCTTCTCTTTATCATTCCAATTTTAGTATATGTGCTGCTGAAGCAAGCACAAAAAGATATACTTATGCGTGTTTAGATTTATGTATATACATGCATAATTACACTTCAATAACAGCTCATTTCTGATCGATTTAATTCAGCCAGTATTCACAGATTACTATATATGCAAGGCATTATACCTGTCACTTAATTCCAAGATTCTATATCAGTCTTTTTTCAAAGTCATGAAAGAGTTGTTAAAAAGAGCAGATGTTAAGTAACAAGTCTATGATAACAGTTGAAGATAATTATTATGAGAGGAAATATGGAAGAATAGAAAGATAAGACTCAAATTTGGGCTACAGCCCTAAGCAACCACTTGACCTTGGACAAGTTACTAAAAGGCTCTCAAATGCCAGGCTGCCTCCTTTATGACAATGAAATGATACAAGTATTTATCTTAGAGGGTCCTGTCCTTATAAGAATTAAGTGGGATTATGTCATACGATGTTTGGCACATAGTACCTGAACACATACATAAAAATAGCTGTGTTTATTATCAACATTATGATCAAATTATGTTGCTAATATACAGGAACTAAAGTGGTTAGATTAATCAGTCAGAAATAAAGTTTAAGAATTCAATGGATGCAACTCAACAGCAAAAAAATGAATATGGCTGACCCTGGAACAACATGGGTCTGAACTGTGAGGGTCCACTTACATGTAGATTTTTTCCAATAAATATGTACAGTACTATAAATTTATTTTCTCTTGTAATTTCTTAACATTTTCATTTCTCAAGCTTACTTTATTAAAAGAACACAGAATGTAATACATATATAAACATACAAAATACATGTTAATTGAATGTTTATGTTATTGGTTAGGCTTCCAGTCAACAGTAGGCTATTTAAAGTTTTGGGGGAGTCAAAAGTTATACATGGATTTTCAACTGTGCAGGGGGTTGGCACCCTTAACCCCCAAGTTGTTCAAGGGTTCATTATAATTTGATTATAAGTAGGGAAAGGACCTGAAGAGGCATTTTTCCAAAGAAGACATAGAAATGCCCAACAAAACATGGAAAAGTACTCAACATCACTAATCATCAGGCAAATGCAAATCAAAACCACAATGAGAGATCATTTCACACCTGTTAGGATGTTTTATCAAAAACATAAGAGATAGTAAGTGTTGGCAAGGATGTGGTGAAAAGAGAATCTTTGTACACTATTGGTGGGAATGTAAATGGGTATAGCCACTATGGAAGACAGTATAGAGGTTATTAAAAAATAGAACTACCATATGATCTAGCAATCCCACATCTGGGTATATAGCCAAAGGAAATGGTATCTGTATCCCCAAGAGATATCTGCATTTCCAAGTTCATTCCAGTATTATTTACAATGGTCAAGATATGGAAACAAGCTAAGTGTCCATCCGTGAATGAAAGGATAAAGAAGATGTGATATATAGGAGTATATATGTATTTTGTCATGACAAAGAAGGAAATTCTGCTATTTGAGACAATACGAATTAAGCTAGAGAACATTACACTAAGTAAATAAGCCAGACAGTAAAAGACAAATACTGTATGACCTCACATATACGTGGAATCTTAAAACAAAAACAAAAACTCACAGAAACAGAGAGTAGAATGGAATGGTGGTTCCCAGGGAGTCAGGTGTTAGGGAAATGGGGCGAAGCTGGTCAAGTGTTCAGTTGTAAGATGAGTAAGTTCTGGGGATCTAATATATAGCATGGTGACTATAGTGAATAATACTGTATTATAAACTTGAAATGTGCTGAGAACACATCATAACCATTCTCACTCCACACACACACACACACACACACACACACACACGGTAACAATGCGAGGTAGTGGATGTATTACCTTGACAGTGGTAATCATCTCACAGTGTACACATATCAAATCATCACGTTGTATACTTCAAATATATACAATTTCATTTGTCAATTATACTTTAATAAATCTGGGATAAAATAAAAACAACATGAGGATTCAATTGATAAGATTTTGAGAGAAGTGAAGTTTTTCACCTCCAAATTATCTAACAAAACTGAGGTACTATAAAAGAGTGAGATATGAAATCTGCTCAGATGGTACTTTTATATTAGTACATTTATAAACTAGGGGATAAAGAAAGAAATAGGTAAGAAAAGCTGAATAACTTAGTCAAAGTGCCTTGTTTGGAGGCCTTAACTTTTGCAGAGCAAGTAACACAATTTTAGAAAACATTTTAAATTGTTAGACATATCTCAGAATACAATCACTTTATATACACTTATAGAATAGTATTCATTACATTGTAATGTGGTTATTTTTAAATTTCTTTCTACTTCTACCTTACTCTAGCTCAAGGGTAAGGGGTGTATTTTTGAACTTCCATACTATTCAGCTCACATTCAATAATAATTTATTGACTAAAAGAACTCAGTGAAGAAACCAAGCTCCTATAGCTTTACTTCCAAGAAGGATCAAAAAGGGGAACTAATGAAGCCTTTGTTTGGTTATCAAAATTGCGGGACCTGAATTACTTAAGCAAATTTTTCATAATGGCTTCAGATCCTGACTTGTCAAAATTCAGAAATCAGGATTAAGGATACAGAAGACAAAGTTTAAACGTGAGTGTGGTAGTGTATCTGCCTCATATCTCAATGACTTCAGAAGCATACAGATATTAATTTTAATACCTCCTCAGGCCTCTAATGGAACAGATAGAGAGTAAGCTCTGAAGAGAGTGCAGTAAGATGGCCACTATAGTCAGAAAGATTTCTCAGACTCCCTCAGAAAAATAAAAACGTAGAGGGCAAAGAGAGTTTAACCTACCTCTCTCTTTGCAAAGGACAAAAAGGAATTCAGCAGCAATTTGCTTGACTCCAAGGTCAACATGTGTCATGAGGCGCACCAGCTTATTTCTCACAGTTGAGCCAACTTCAGGTCGATTTGTCACATCCCTCAATGGTGGTAAAACCTAATGGTACAAATGCAAAAACTGTCATCAATCATGGGCAGTAGAGCAAGTGAGGATGACACCATGAAACTGGTCAGTCTTGTAATGTCTACTGAGCTCAGTTTTGTAAGAGTGGAAAAAACATTTAAAAAATAAATAGGTTTGTTTCTAAATAAAATAAAACTAAACAATGACAACAAAAAACACACCTCAAATAATTTCACGCCTATAATGAAATTTTCTTTGAAGAGAAACATTTCCTTGCTGTACCACTATGATATACTCAAATCCATTTCTGAGCTTTTACTCAGCTCAGCATCTAGAATGCCCCTGCTTGTCTCCATCAAAATCAATTATAAAGTCTGAGTCAAGTTTCTCTTTCTTCCATGGAGACTTCCTTAATATTTTGACTCATATTGACTTTTCTGTTCTTTTACTTCCTGCAGCATTTTCTATTTACTAAAATCTGTACATGTTTTTGTTGTTTTATTTTATAAGAAAGAATGACTACTGAGTACTTCCTACGTGCTAGCTGCTGTAACAGGATATACATATAGTCTCTATAATCAGCCTTCACAGTAACCCTGCAAAAGATGTAGGAGCATCGCCATCCTCCCTACCTTACAGACAGCCTCAGAAGGCTTACCTAACCTGCTTGGTTTGTCTCCTTATTTGCTCCCTCCCTCACCCATCCATTCACCCAGAACCCTTTTCTTCTGGGTTTCCTCCTATCTCACTGGCTGCTTTAGCTCAGTCTCTTCTGCCAATTCTTCCCTCTTGGGTTGAGTCTTGGACAGTATTTCCTCCATATTTTCATTCACTCTACTGGTGATCTTATCCAGTTTTGTGGTTTTATATGGTCTCTGTATAGTGAAAGCTCCCTACATTACATTTCCATCTTGATTTCTTCTCTGACTTCCAGACTTTTTAAAGTCTCTCCAATTTGGCATGTCCTAGGCACAACTATACAGTTTTCCATCTCATTAAATGGCAAGTCCATTCTTCCAACTGTTTGGTACAAAAACATTGGAAATATCCTTGACTCTTTTCTTTTATACCCTACATCGAATCCAACAGCAAATCATCTTGGTCCTACCTTTAAAACATATCCACACCCAACCACTTCTTACTGCTTCCTCTAGTATTACCAAATCCAAGCTATCAATATTTCTTGCCTGGACTATTGCCACAGTCCCCTAATTGGTCCCTGCTTCCATCCTGGTCCTTCTATGATTCAATCTCTACATAGCAGCCAGGATGATCCTTTGAAAGTCAGGTCATGTCATTCCTCTTTTCAAAGTCCTTCGGTTCCCATGGCTTTTCATCTCACTCACAGTGAAAGATGAGATTCTTACAAGTCCCTTAGGTTTCATATAATCCAGCTTCCTGCTACTTTTCTGATTTCATTTTCTACTATAAGCTTTGCTTATCTGCTATAGCCCCACCCAGACCTCCATGGAGCTCCTTAAATATACGAAGCATTTTCCTGTTTCACGGTCTCTCCATTTGCTGCTCCCCTTGCCCAGAAACTCTTTAGAAACTTGCATGGTTTATTCCCTTACTTCTTTCAGGTCTCTATTCAAATGTCGCTTATAGGAAGACATTTCCTGACCACCCTATATAACTAACCTTTAGCATTCTCTTTTTTAGCACCACCTAACACACTTTAATCTTCCCCATAGCATTTATCACCACCTGACACAGTATGGATTTACTTCTTTACTGTCTGCCTTCTTCTACAGGGGTCTGTGGGACATGGGAGCAGAGATTTCTGTTTTGTTTACTGTTCTCAGTGCCTGGAATGTTAGAGGTACTCAATATTTCCTGATTGAAGGAAGAATGAATTAATTCAAGTTACTTTTTAAAAGTGCTTTCTATAAGCTAGGCATTATGCTGGCAAATGATAAATACAAAGTCAAATAGTAACTTATTCTCCTAAACTCTTTATGAGTATATTATTTTATTTAATCCATTCAACTTACTTTCTTCCTTCCTTCACTCTCTATATTGAGTGCCTATCAAATTATCAGGAGGTACTGGAGGCAATGGAGATTTATATCTATAACTGTGAATAAAAATAAAGACTACATTTCAGAAAATTAAGTAATCTCCCCAAAGTGTTTATAGAATCCATATTTTAATATTTCTGGTAGGGCAAAGCACAATGCTCTTTGTATTCTATAGGTATAAGTATTTGCACAATAAACTCTTGTTATTGGATTTAGCCAACCATATTGAGTTTACCTATTTCTAGAAGAATGAGACATGTAACAAGTAATTTCATGTAGTATGTGGCTATAATTCCAGAGTAAAGAATTTCTAACAAAAGTTATTATGCAAAAATTTTGTTAGCTATGTTTTGGGATCCTTAAAATGAGTTTCTATAAAATGAAATTATGTTCCTTTTATTGGTATATATCACTCCCAGACAAACTGCACGGTATGGACTCTTTCTATGACCAGCCCCCCAAATACTATTCTCTAACAAATTTTTTCTTTTTTTTGACAAATCTTGTCCAGTTCCTCTTTTAAACCCACAGCATCCTCTTCTCCTTTTATAAGCCTCTTCAGACTAACCCAACCTGGATCAGTAATTTCTACCATCTGGTCTCTTTCTACCTGCCCAAATACAGACTACTCAAGACAATTTCCTTTGGGTATGCATGAGTAGGATTTAATCAGGTATTAACACAGGGCATAATAATTGATTAGCCATGGTTCCATTTACACTATTTTCAAAGTGAATCATCTGTTACTCTTAAGTTCTGCCTTTCTCAGTTGTAAGTCTATTGTGCATCCTCCTCAGAAGGAGTGCTGATTTTTGCATTGTGCTTTGTATCTTTTCCTTGTCTCACCTAATATCTTTAACTATATTGTAGTGTTTCTTTGAGGACAAGAAGAGGGTCTCATAATCTTTTGTATCTACAGAATGGGTGACCCAGGACCTTCATATAAAGCTGTCTAACAAATAGCTTTTTTTGTTTGTTTGTTTTTGGTTTTTTTGGCTATCTTGGTTAGAGAGAGCAAAATCTAAACAGATTAGTTGAACATAGATCTCCTATGTGAAAAAGCTAAAATGTACAAAACTTAAAGTATTTTCATTTATTATTCTTCATCAAGTCCTCCTAGTAATGGTAGGATGTGTCCAAATAGTCAAACTTGTAAATAATCTTAATTCATTAATTAACTACTTTATTTTGCTTAAATGATTATTCATACTTTCATGGTACCTCTCTCTTCCTTCTAAAGATTGTAAATTTCTCAGAGACAGAGTCTGTACTTTCTAATCTTTCCTTATTGGCAATATATATTAATATATTATATATATAGTTAACTACACATAGTTAAAGTGCTTACTAAACCCTGATCATAAACATAGAGGGAAAAACTAACCTGGTTCTTTTACTAGGGGAAATTCTATACGGCAATAAATGAACAATGGGGTGAATGGTGGTACCAAGTATTAAACTGTGGAAAGAAAGAGAAGAAACAGGGATTGTGGGGAATGGGAAATCAAGAAATTAGTTTGGGATGTGTTAAAGTTAAGATACTTATGAGGAATGACAATTAAGTTCGTGAACTCATCCTGTAAAAAGTGCTACATACCTCACTGCTGAATATCACTACAGTAACCTTTGAAGTACTTGTCCTGGGAAGCTATGCACCAATGCCAGTGCCTAGTCCACCCTTCTAAGCAATTTTGGAACTCTTTTTCTGGAATGGCCATCAGAGCTGTCATTGTACAATCCTTGATGTCCTGAATGTCATCAAAATGTCTTCCTTTCAATATTTCCTTTATCTTTAGGTAAAGAAAAAAGTCATTGGGGGCCAGATCAGGAGAGCAGGAATGGTGTTCCAATAGTTATTTGTGTGCTGGCTAAAAATTCCCTCACAAACAGTGCTGTGTGAGCTGGTGCATTTTCATGATGCAAGAGCCATGAGTTGTTGGTGAAAAGTTCAGGTCATTTTCATCTAACTTTTTCATGCATACTCTTCAGCCCTTCCAAATAGTAAATTTGGTTGACTGTTTGTCTAGTTGATACAATCATAATAAACAATCCCTCTGCTATCAAAAAAGGTTAGCAACACACTTTCAACTCTTGATTTAGATTGAGGGACAGAATTTTTTGGACAGAATTTTTTGGTTGTGGAGATTGTCTGACTTCCATTGTGTACTTTGACACTTTGTTTCAGGGTTGTATTGGTACACCATGTTTTATTATCAGTGATAACATGGCCCAAAACATTGTCTTGTCTCTCCAAAAGATCTTGGCAAACTTCGTTAGGCTCTCCTTTGTTTTCGTTTTTTTTTTTTTTTTCATCGATGAGCTCCTTTGGGACGATTTTTGCGCACACCTTTCTCATGCCAAGATTTTCAGTTAAGATTTTCCTGTTTCTCTATAGATATTTACTCGGTCTGCTATGCTTCTCATAGTCAGCCGATGATTTTGATGCACAATTCAACAAATTTTTGCAAAGTTTTTGTCAGTTCTGCTCGTTACTGGCTGCCCTGACCTCTCTTCATCAGTGATGCTTTCTCTCCCCTCAGAAAAATGTTTAATCCCTTTGTACACTGCCATTTTCTTCACAGCATTGTCCCCATAAACTTGGACTAACATGTCCCTGATTTCACTTCCACACTTGCCAAGTTTAACAAGAAACTTAATGTTTGTTCATTGCTCTCATTCAAGCTGTGACGTTTTTGTGATGGCATACAAAAACACACAACAATAATGAACACCACTCAGCAAGACACCACCACATGTTGACATGAACACAGCTGTGAGACACAGATATACCAAGGTTATGAAACCTTAACCAACTTGTGTGTACAGTGCTGCCAATGTAAGTGCACAGTGGCAAGTTTGTGAACTTAATTGTCAGACCTTGTATTACACATGCAAGGGAAGGAAATGAGTAGTCACTCTGTTATATAAGTCTGGAGCTTAGAGGACAGGTCAGGGCTAGAGATAGAAATGTGGGAGTCATCGTATATAGATGATTTTCAAAACCATGACTACTGAAAGAGGTCAAAGATGAGTAAAAGAAAAGATGGTGAGTAGAGAAAACTCTTGAGGAATTCCATACAGAAAAGCAGAGAAATGGGCAGGCAGCTTGAGACCTGGGAAGGTTTTTTTGCTTTTATAATGGAAGATGTGTTTGGGTGGACAGAAGCAATCCAATACATTTTAAAAAATGACTAATGTAAGAAGGAAGAGATGGAGTAAATGCAGAAGCAAAGTTCTTGAGAAGGTAAGAAGGAAAGGATCTAGGATACCAGTGCATAGGCTGGCCATAGAAGGAAGCAGAGACAATTCACCCACTGTGACAGAGGAGAAAATAAAAGATATGGCAGTACAGATGCAGGGGTAGAAAGATGATTTCTTACCATGACCTCTACTGTCCTACTCCAAACCTTTATCATCAGCTCTCTGAGTGCATCTCTTACATCTACTCACACTCCTCTATAGTCTATCTTACAGATAGTAGCCAGAGTATCTTTAAATATTAATAGGGTCACATCACTCCCCTACTTAAAACGGTCCAATGCTTTCCCATTTCACTTAAAAGAGAATCAGAAGTCCTATAGAGTCTTATGTTACTCAGTTCTTTCTTACCTCTTTTACTTTATCTACCATGCTCCTTTTTGCAATTATCTAAACTTCTTGCTTTTCCTTAAGCATTCCAAAGCATCCTCTCATTTCAGGGACTTTGAACTTTTTCTCTCTGGTACATTTTTCTTCCAGAATATTCTCAGAGATCCTTTTCTTACTTATCCAAGTTTCGGTTCAAGTGTTAGTTCCTCAGAAAGGTACCTCTTATTCCCCTAAGTCTCCCCTTCCCCTGCTGTATCTATCTTCAGACCACTTATCATTACTTGCCATTGTATCATATATTTGTTTACTTTTTGTCCCCGACTGGAAGGTGAACTCCACAAGGCAAAGACTTTATCTGTATTTCAATGCTTAGAACACAGCACATAGTAGAATACAATAAATATTTGTTGAATAAATGATGCAAACGAATACATTCGATCAACTTATTTCTGCATTAGAAAGATGTCAAAAATTAAAATTAACTTTCCTGAGTTTCTGACTTTCTCAAAGAAAACCATTATGAAAGACTTCAACTCATCAATTCTATGTTTTTTAAAAAAAACTGCATAGATGATTAACTTTAAGATGTAATGTGCATTAAATAGTTACCTGATCTTTGAGAAATTTTCTGATGTTTCGATGGGCTCGGGAACATTCTGTTAATAAGCTGAGAACTGGAGTTAGACCTTCTCTATAGCTGCTTCCCTATAAAGAAAACCAGACATGCTACTTAATTTAGTTTCTAAATGTATTACTTTTCTCCATATAACTGAGCATATTAATAATCTTTTTTGAGAGAAGACATTTTGTGTTACCAAAGATTTATAAACTATTTAAAAAGTTATAATCCTAACAATATTTCCTTTTTATCCGTTACCTTCATGTTTAATAATGCTCATTCCTAACCCTTCCTGGATTTTTCTACATTTTGTAGGATCCTCACTGACTTAACCAAAGGGCTTAAATGAGGCAAAGGTTTTGATGACCCACCCACACAACCTTGCTGCCTTTTAATATAGTTACCTGACAAAGCAAGTGACAGGCATGGGAAAATAAGTAGCTCACAACAAATGGGAAGTTGTGATTTTTCTTCTAAAGGTGTCTTTTAGATATTATGGAAAGTATTTATCATCACATTTTTTGGTGGGGGGAATAAGTTTACTTCCAGGACTTATAGGACAAGTAATTCATTTTTCCTTTGTCTTCAAGCATTAGTCACAATTTTGGTTCTGTATCAACACAATTATCAGCTTTAAACAAATAAATTCACTTGGTTTCAGCAATTTATCATATATTACAGTAAAGTTCCAGAGTGAAAATAATTATGCAAGATATCAACTATAAAAAAAAATCTGAGATTTAAAAATCATGTCCTGTGATATCTGTATGTGCACATCTACATTCTTTAGAAGCACCTTCCCAAGGCCTTTATTTTATCAGCCTTACCTTGTCTATTCTCTTCTCCATAAAATTGAGTAAAACATGAATGGCTTCCATATTCATACCATTGTATACCATGGTATTGTTTTTCAAAACTGTTTCTTTCTCAGTTGTTTTATCACTGGGCAGTTCATCTAGAGTTGTTGCCTCTTGAGCTGTTTCTTCATGGGTTAATGGACAAATGAGAACATCCAAACAAGAGACCGGAACATTGCTTAAAAGGTTGACTGCATTACTGAAAAGCAATTTAAAAACACAATATTTTAATTTGATTGAATAGTCCTTTAAAACACAAACATAAGAAGAAGTTCAGAAGTGACTTTAAGGAGTCAATTAAAATTTTTCTTTTTTAAAATGAGCCTTTAACTTTACTTGACATTTACTAAGAGACAGAAAATAAAGAGAACTATTTCAAATACACATATGACAAATTAGAAAGAAAAGATGTTAAATGGACACACAATCACATGATGTCCTGTCTCTTTCTGAAATGCTCAAATAGGAATAAGTGACCTTTAACACCAGCTCTTTAATTTTATTACAACACATTGCTAGCTTTACATTTTTTCCTTGGGGTTTTAAATCCTTTTGTGGACCCACTGGTGCTTTATTATTCCTTAGATTACAACACAAAGCATCTGAGAAGCACTGTCTGTATATAAGTAGCTTATCACAGAGGGAACAACATTAAAAACCAAATACAGGATTAAGTTTTGTTCTTTCTAGATTTACACAGAAAATACAACTTTTTAGATGATCCCATTTTTTGTACAACATGTGCAGAAAATGGGTAGGTTTCTTTAAGAGGCCAGTGCAGCTCCTTTGAATCTCTGTCTCCCAGGCCTTTCTGCTCTGTATCAACGAACATTTGAGCCTGGGAGCACACCAGTAGGGGGAACCCAAACCTTGTATTTTTGGTATTCCCTAAAAATCTTTCACTGTTGCTCAGTGTAGAAGAGATTACAATGACACTAACAATTTAAAAATTAGACAGGTTCTCAATTAACATATCTTCCTTCATGCATTATTTCATATTCTTTCATCTGAAAGGATAGGCAGTGTTCTGTGCTAACTGGATCTTACAAGCCTCTGCCTCAGAACTTCCTGATAAACAACAATGGAAAGACAGGCATTGCATTTCCTAGTGACAGAGAAGCAGATCTAAAAATAACCACATCCTGACTAAAAATAAACTCTTGCAAATGCAATTTAAAAGTCTAAGCACTTGGAAACCAAATTCAGGGCTTAATCTAGCTGATGCTGTCTTAATTTAGACCACAGTAGTTTCTTTTAATTTAGACAACAGTGACATCCTCAAAAATAAAACGAAATAAACAACAAAACAGAAATAAAATACAAATTTTTTTCTCTCCTTTAGCCTGAAGTGGTGGGGCTCCACTTCCCCAAGAATAAATATTTCCTTTCCTTCTTTTTATATTATGGAAAAATTTTCATAAGCAATCAAAGTTTAAACCTTAGCCAATGCAGAACAATGAGTGGTAACATACAGGGTATCAAAAAAATGTGAACCAAGAACAAAAATAAGTTAATGAATCCTATGAATGAATGGTTCTTGGTAAAATACACGTTACTTGGTTGTCCCCACTAAAAATCTACTATGGCTGCTACTACTGCTATTGCTGCTGCTGCTATTACTACTATCACTACTGCTACACAAAGTCCCTAATTTTGGTTATTTGTAAATAATCACAATTCATTGAAATAAAATGCTTTTCCTACAAACTAGCTTTCAAAAATTTTGCAAACATCTCTAGTTGTTTATCTATAGTTAAAAATACTTTGTGTCTAACAAACATTTGGGAACTGTTATTAAATATCATAGAAGCACTGGGGTTAGAAAAACAAAAGAATTCTACCTGAGAATTAATTTCTAAAACTGTGTAAGTCATTCTGAGATGTCAGGGGTTTTTTTATTGTTGTTGGTGGTGTTTTTTTTAACACATAGGGCAATAGGCTCTTGAGTCCATTGGTAATATAATTCTCTAAATCTACCATGGAGACCACAATGAAGAGTTTAAGACGATGCATTTCATTACAAAGGAATGTTTCCCTTTAAATTCACTTAAAATAAGCAGTTTCCAGGAATTTGGTAAATTTAAGAAACCAAATGTAGAGTTTGATTAAACAAATATTTGAATGTTTCAGGCTTTTCAAAAAAGTTCCCATTTTTTCATTTCTTATTAAACAACTGGGTTCCCAAACAACTACAAAATTAATTTTCTGGCTCAGTGTGTTTGAGCTATTCTTTTTAAGTAAGGAAGGCCAGCTTTTTGAGCTCTGTCACTTCTCTGACAGTTTTATTTGTGGTAGAAGAGAGTATGAAATTCTCCAGCTACCAGGAAGTCAGTGACTATGCACAGATCCACACAATGGTGTTTGCATTCCTACTCCAGGGGGTAGAAATACTGTGTATATTACTCTCCCCTTTTCAGCTTCCTAGAGATCATTAATCACTGGGACATGACATCCTCCCACTCATGCTCCCAGCTGCCCCCCACCCTCCGCCCCACCATATGCAGATTTAAAAGCAAGGCCTATGTAGAGCTCCTTAGTGCCCTGATTAAAGCCTTGTTAGTGGTGGGAGAGGGAAGGCAATCTAAAATCCAGTCCTGTATCAATCGTTGGACTGAATATTATTTAATACCAAATGACACTGAGGAGCATGATGACAGTACATATAGAACTATACCTGTTTACAGATCTTCCTGGTCAAATGTATCTTCTTTACTTGGGGATCACATATCTTTTTTCATGGCTGAAAAAATCTACTTAAATGAACTTAAAATCCCCCAGAGATTTTCAGATGTAAATAACTAAGTTTACTTTAACTCAATTCAGTAATTACTTATTAATTACTTGTGCTACGCATTGCTTTAGGCAGGTATTATAAAGAAAATAGAGACAAATCTTTCACCTTATGAAGCTTATTTTCCAGCATCCAGAAAACAGTAAATGAAAAGTAAACAAAACAAATAAGTTAATTGAATAGAAGGTGATATGTGGTCTAGGGGTAAAACCCAGGAGAGTAAGAGAGCCAGGACATGTGGGTTGTAATTCTGAATAAGGTTGTCAGGGCTGACTTCCCAGAGATGGTGTTGTTTAAGCAGATTTACAGAATGCTAGGGCGTGAGCACGCTCTCTGTGGAAGGAGTTCCCTAGGAAGAAAAGCAGAACGGAGCAGTGGCATGTCTGAATGTGAAGAAGCTGGTTGAACCACCATACACAGAAAGAGGGGTAGGATAGGAGATCAGATAGGTAACAGGGGGCCAGACTGGTCTTGCAAACCTTTGTTACTTTAGTTTTTATTCTGAGTGAAATATGGAGCCACTGCAGGGTTGTGCACAGTGATAATACTCTTCACTTACATTACAGAGGTCACTCTGCCTCCTCCGTTAAGAGGACTGCTGGTAGGACATCAAGGGTGAGGAGGACCAGTTAGGATGTTACTGTAATAATTCAGGTGAGTGAATTATTACAGGGATAAGAGTGAAGTGGTTAGATCTGGATTCATTCTGAAGGATTTCTTGACAGTCTAGCATCAAGTGTGAGAATCCAAGGCTCTATTACATAATAGTTTTAGCAAGTGGAAAACTGGTGGTGCCATAAACTGAAATGGGAAACACCAAAGGAGAAGTAGCTTTTGGGGGGAAGATTAAGAGTTTAATTTTGGATATGTTAAATTTGGGATGCCTATTAGACTTCCAAGTGGAGATGTTAGTGGGAAGTTAGCTACATGAGTCTGGAGTTCTGGGAGAGAGAACTGGATTAGAGATATAAACTGGGAGTCATTAGCACCTAGATGATATTTAAAGATAGAAGACTGGATTAGATCGGTAAGGGAGTGAGTGTGGATGGAAAAACTATGAGGGCTAAGCCTGGGGTACTCTATCATCCAGAGGCTAAGGAGTAGAGAAGAAATTACAACTAGTGAAGTAGGAGGAAAACCAACATAGTATGGTGTCCTGGGGGAAAAAAGTAGACCTGGAATCACCCATGACAAATGATGTGGACAGATCAAGTAAGATGACAACTGAGAAAGGCACACTGGTTTCAGCAACATAGAAGTCACCTGTGACCTTAATGATAGCCATTATGGTGGAGTAGTGGGACTAAAGCCTGAGTAGATTGAATTCAAGAGGGAATAACAGAAGAAACAGCAGATACTTGGAGAAGTTTTGTGCAAAGGGCAAGAGAAGACTAGAGCAGCAGCAGAAAGGGGAGTGTCAAGAAAACTGTTAATAAGTTTATGGATGGAAGGCCCCTGAATGCTGCTCTCAGCAAAATGTATGTTTTTAACCCATAATGACCTGGTCATTGTTCTCTATTTCCGTATTTGCCCATGTTTTCTCCTGCCTAGAATATTCTCATTCTTTGAGACTAGCTCGAACCTCACTTCATTCTCAACAAATAATTTACTATGCTTTGTGCTGGGTGCTAAGTACACAAAAATAAATAAGAAATACTCCTTTTCCTAAGAGAAGGCAGCATAATATAATTTGTGGAGCAATGTGCTGAATTTAAGGTTGCCTCTTAGTAAAACTGTGCCTTGGGCAAATTACATGATGTCTTGTAGGCCATGATGTCTTTACCTCTAACGTAAAGGGAACTAAATTTATCCCATTAGGTTGATGTGAAGATTGAATGAAAAAAGGCATGTAAAGCACTTTGCTTGGCACACAGTAAATGGAAGCTCAATATTAAGGAGCTTTTAAACACTAGACATGTTGCACTACAAGAAAGAATAGAAAAACCCGGAAGAATGAGATTATGGTATCAGTGGGGAACTGAAAACAGGTCCCTAAGTCTAAGCAAAGGACAAGGCCTCTTAAGGAGGGGCCTTAGTACACAATGAGATCAGAATGGTGGGGGTATGTGTATGTATGCAGTGGGGTGGGGAGATTATAGAAGGCCATGATGAGATATACGTTATGTTAAAGCCAGATGGGTTACTGATGTCCTCGGAGCAGTTGTGCTGGCCTTTGCACAAAGGAGTAGATACAAAAGTGAGGGAAACAGAGATTTCCCAGACAAACCTGTAGATCATTAATAAATGCATAGTGACAAAAGAAATTTGCTCTTAATTGTAAAGACAGAGGGAAGCCATGAGAGGATTCTAAACACAGATCTGCCTTTTGAAAAAGAACTCTGCATGCAGTGAATGAACCAAGCTGTCAGGTTAGGTAAAACTTTCCCACAGGACTGAGCAGCCTGAGTTTAGAAGTAAAAAAAGAAGGTGGTCTGGGAGATCTGGGGTTGGGTGCTTGAATGCTGGCGGGACATGACAATGAGGGAGTAGAGAGAGGCTGAAATGATGAACCAACTCTTTAGAATAGAGAGGAAAGAAAGTAAGCAAGCCTATAAGGACACTTACAAATACGAGAAAAAGGGAACACCAGACAACCAGAGTTCTAGAGGAGGATGGAGAACAGGTACAGTATGAATGAGGAAGCGTTCCTTCATCATGCCAGACCACAGTGAGATTGTCCTTTGAATTCTATTAGCAATTACTATTTGGATAATGAATTCACTGTGATGCCACTCAAAAATTATCTTGTGATATCTCTTCCATTGTTGTCTTGGATTGTTATTTAACTTTTCATAATATTTATGTCTCATTTCCCCATTTAGACTCTAGGTTCCTCCAGAGTATGCACTATGGAGTCCTTCAAGCACGCTGCATGGTGCTCAGCTATAGTTCAGAAAATAATCTGTTTGCCTATATAACTGTTACTCACAGTGAAAATTAGGTTAAAGAGCTAAGAACAACAAAAAAACAAATAAACAACAAAATAAATAAAACCCCCTTCCCCAATCTTTCCAGACAAAATAAACTTTCCCTTTTCTGAGTATCTATATAAGCTTGTTAATGTCAGACACGACACTCGTCAAAACAACTGCATTTACTTACAAGTCTATTTCATCCCTTAGTTGGGGAGCCTGGAGAATACAGATTGTCCTATGTTCATCTTTGTTGCCCTAGAGCTCAATATAGTGCTTAACACATAGTAAGTGTTAATTAATATAAGGCAAAATCAAATCTAATTTTCAAACATATTACTAAGTCTGTCATGTGTAAGTCATTATGCTTAGCTAATGTTATGGTGCTAATCATTTTGTTAATATATAAGGTTATCAAATCAACACATTACACACTTTTGGCTTATACAATGCTATATGTCAATTTTATCTCAATAAAGCTGTAAAAAAAAAAAGACAAGACATGCTTAGATGCTTAATATTGTAATGAGGTGTCATTAGGAACTATATTGTCCCCTTCAATATATGAGATAAAATGAATTGGTATAAAAGAAAGAAAGAAACAACAACAAAAAGCAGGGAACTAAGTACTTTTTAAACACACTAGCTCTTTTGGATATAAAGAAAGCTTTGTATTATAGATGCCAATGTGCTGAGTGAGAGAAATTAGATTGAGAGGCTAACAGAAATGAAATCTGAGCTGGTCCTCCCCTCTCCAGTGCACAGGCCATCATCCCATCTGCCCCCTTTCTCTCCAAAATAAAACAAAACCACATCCACACACAACAGTTTTTGGCTAAGTGTTCATGCATAAGCTGACTGATTGTGAACAAGAGCACTGAAAGTACTTTCAGGCAGATAGTAGAGGTGAACAGAATTAAGATGTCCTTTAATGTAGCAAAAAGGGTGGATCACACCAACAATTTACTTGTTACCATAAGTATTGACAAAATGAAATGAAATGTAATTCTCATATGTTTTTAAAACTATCTAAGATGCCGATTAATGGAAATAAAGGTCAAGTCAACTGTCATTGTGATCTAACTCATTTAATCTCCATGTCCATGTCCTCTTGATTTCTCTTGGGTAAAAGAAAAAAAAAAGTGCTATCTTACAGAGACAACACATTAGAAAAAGCTGCTGCCAAGCCACTGTTTTACTCACTTGTCTCCTAGAGCACCCTAATAGGCTCCTGACACCCATGCATTATGGAACATACCTGGCTTGAGAAAAACTCAGATGAACACAAAACAGATTTCTCTACACAATCACGGGATACACATAGAAATAAGTTCCTAAACAAAATATCAAAATCAAGAAATAATTTTTAAAAAGAGACTTGGAATTAAATATTGGATCTAAATACCAATATGCTTATTATAATAATAGTAATAGCAGTAGCAGTGTCGTGGTGGTAGTAGCAGCTCCTCCATTTACTGACAGCTTACGCAATGCCAGAGATGGAGTGCTTTCACTTCTTGTTTGATCATTATTGTAACTCTTTGAGTTTGATAATAATGAATAACCATACATTATACTGTCCAGGTTTACCAACTTCATTACATTTCCCCTTAAAACAAATCAATGTTAAAAAAAAAAACAAAAACCAAACAAACCTTAGAAAATAACTTTAAAAAATGGAATGAGATGTTACTTTGAAACATTTTGATTTTTCCCTTAAACTTATGTTTGAAACATATACACACAAACTGTTTTTAGGATCATTACACATGAGCAGAATTTAGTAGTTATTAAAATTCTAGTAAGGTTCTGAAAACAGCCCTTTGAGGTTGGTGCAGTTTTCTGTGTTTAAATGGATTAAATAAGAGTCATTACTGCTCAAATGATACTAATCATTTTAATTCTGATAATTCTGATTAAAGGGACATACAGGGCCATTCCAGATAAATTGTCAAGTCAGCAGCAACCTCAATCTCCCAGGAAAGCTTCTGAGAACTTTACACTCATAAATCCTGTTTGTCACAGGCTCTAGGGATAGCCCTTCCAATTTACTGGCTAGCTAATAGATGTTTTATCAATGCAACTTTTAAGATAAAAGCAAATCTAAAGAAAAATACCTTTAAAATTTATTTAAGAAAAATACATATTTAAAGCAAATATCAAACAGGAAAATAAGAAAATCTGATTACTTTTTTAAAAACCTAATTTTTGAAACCTCTATATAGTTTTACTTTATTTTGACAGATACTAGGTGCTGTGTTAAAATACTAAATTCATTCGTCAGAGAAATCCTTAGCAATGTTTTTGTGATAAGTGTAACATTCCTGTCAATACACTGTCTCCTCACATTTTTGAATGAATGCTTGTTAACTCATGATATCTGATTTTAAAAAGAACCACTTATTCCTGGGTTTATAAACCCGTTTTCTTTTAGTTTTAGTATCCAGATTTCTAGTGTCTCTGGATTATGAAAAAAAATTACAGTAAGATAAAAATACTCAATAAAACCTTTGTAGAGAATGTGATTTATTGCAGTCAATCTGATTACTTTTTAAAGGCAGTCTCAAGAAAATTAAAGAAACTTTTGATCTGTAGCTGCATAAAAAATTACACTTTTTGCTGAAGGCTTACAGAGCAGAGTACATAAGATACCTCCTAACAAACTCATTATAATATCAAATAAACTGCCGAGCATAACAAAAATAATAATATGGATTTGCTTGAAAAATAACAGTTAAGGGTATTTTCATTTTCTACTCTGGTTGTGTTTCAATAGTTTTATTTAAGCTGTATTTTGGAAAACAGAATATTGCAAATGCTCAAAAGGCAATTTCCACTAGAAAAACCCAATTTTAAATTTGTTTGTAAAACAGAGTTAATGCCAAAGTCATTTTTTTGCAGATATGAATTTATTTTAATTGTTTAAAATGCCACTGTGTTCTTATAAAGCACCATGAGCAGTTTTATGTTCAAGTCAGAAGTCTTGGTCCTACACACGATCTAGAATAGAAAGTAAGAGAACTAGAAAAATGCATCAATACTTACTCAGTTTGCAGAGTGATAAATTTTAACAGCAGCCCATTAATAGCTCTAACAGGTAAATCATAAAACATTTTTATATTACATAAACTTTTATATATTAATACTTGAGGCTGTGACCCAATTTTTATAAGTTTTAAAAATTTAATTAATATTGCTTAAGAAACACATTTTGGTAAGTACTTTTACAATGCAATTAATGAGAGTACTAGTTTAAGTGTCATAATTAAAAGCAGAGTTCAAACCCACACTCTTTCACGTTTTAGGGCTATGTGATCTCAGAGAAATTGCTTGATCTTTCTATACTTCAGTTTCATCATCTACTGAAAGGAAAAAAATAGTATCTACCTCATAAGGTTGGTGTGATGATTGAAAAAAAAAAACAGTAATCTTTATGAAGAACTTAATGTTACACAGAGTATTCAATAACTGTGTGCTATTATTATAGTTGTTCTGATTTTTCTTGTTGAATGCAACAAATGCCAAATTCTTTTCCCTTATTGGGATTTAATAGAACAAAGTCAATGGGGACAATGAAAATTTCTCATCAGGGCATAGTAACAATTTCTGACCTGCCAGTTACCTGATATACTGTAATATTTTCCCTTTCTTGTGCTTATCACAATTGAAATTAGATGCATAAAAACAAGAACTGATGATGATATCCTTCACTGAGATACCAATATGGAGCTTACCCACCTGTGCAGCTCTTCTGTTTTGTCTTCAGTTGGACCTACGATTAGTAAACAATGGCGAAGGACAGCTGCCATGATGCGGAACTGATGAGAATCACTCTATGGCAAATAAAAAAGAGAAGAACAATTGGGGATTGAATGCCTTAAGGAAGGAGTCTGTTGCATTACTACATCCCTGGGAATCATCTTATGGCCCATCTGCCCTCCAAAGCAGTCACTCTTAATACCGTACATGGTAGCAGTCAGGATATTCTAGAAGAATCTTCAAGGCAATACCAAGTTAACAGTCGTTGTCTCATATGAACGGCTACAGTCAACTCCAGAAATGGCTGAAACTAAAAGTTGTTGATCTATCTGTTCCCTTAGGGAATGCCAGGCAAAGAGAGAAATGATCAGTACCCATGCATTATCCACTTTTAAGATTCAATTCAACTAGGGATCTTTTCCGTTTCCAGAAAGTCTAGATTATTTTCTTTGATAGCATACTGTTCCAATTTACTAGTCAAATGAAAGTTCATACAGATGTAACACTAACAGATATTTTAGGAGTGGGTTGTACATCCTTAAGAAAAATGGTTCATCTCTCTAACTTCCAAAGCAATGGATTAAAATCTATAATCTACTGACTTCATTTTAATGAATCTTCTTAATCTCCTAGTTCCCTCAAATCTTGCTCCTAGTTTCCCTAAAGCTACCAGCAAGTGATGAAAAACAACTGCTCTGAGTTTAATCTATCTTTCCAATGTTTACTCATTGTTAGTGGTATTAAAGACAGTAGGAGTCAGAGAGAAGGCAAACAGTAGGAAATAAGTTAAGCTCTGAAAAATCACTTGGTTTACCTCCTCATTTTTAGTGAGATCTTGGGGCACTACAATTTCTTTAACCATCTGCATCAAAGTCCTATCGCTCTTCTTCCAGATTTTTAATAATTAAGAAGACATATGAAGTTAGTGATAATTATAATAGAGATCCTGGATTTGCTATATTTCAGGAAGGCTCTAATTACTTCAAAAGCTATTCAGATTTTTTACAAAATCTTCAGTAGGTATACAGTACATATAATTCATTTCAAGTCTATATAAGTAAAATATATTCACATATTCTACATATATATCTTATACTCATATATATAACTCAGCCCTTCTAGGCAGATGTCTTATAAAATCTAACAAACAATAGGGCACACTTTCATTACTTATAATGTGGAAGACAGTATCTTAAACATAACACCATCATGTGTAGACTGGGAAGAGAGGAAGGCTTCAGTGGCATAACAGAAAAAGCAATGCACTTGGAGTCAGGAGTGTAGGCTGTGACTTTAGACAAATCATATACCGTATTTTGCTGTGTATAATGCACTTCGTTGTATAATGCTTGCCCACGTTTCTGGCCCAAACTTTCATGGAAGAATATCTTTCCATTTTATTTTTTAATTCAGATTTTTATTTGTTTATATTTAGGTACTTCTTTTTCATATTATAAAGGAATTTTAGCACTTATTTTTTTTAACATACTATGGTACAAGAAATTTTGTGTAGCAAATAATCACAAAACACAAGAAGAACATATACAAGGTACAAGAAATTTTATGTATAAAATTTTTTTTATAAAAAAGTGATGATTGTATTCCAGGGTATTATTCTGCATACAGATATCATCATTGATTTCTACAGTTACACTTTTAATTCATAAGCATAAATAAAATAATTAAAAACATTTATATAAATATGGAATTAGTGCTACCCATGTACATAATGCGCATCCTTATTTTTCCCTCACAAATTTGGGCAAAAAAGTGCGGATTACACAGGGCAAAAATACGGTAGCTTCTCTGAGCCCAAGTTTTCCCACATGCATCTCCAAAAACATAAGGTTGTTACAGTTACAAAAGGATTAAATTGTAGAAGATGATACACATGAAAGTGCTCTGTACTTTCAATGAACCATAATTTGTAATTCCACGTTTGTTTATATACTTGCATAAACATTGTTTTCTCCAGTAATCTAATACCTTCAGATGTTTAGAAAATGTGTGTATAATAGGTATTTAATCATTTCTATTGTAAATGGTTAAGTAAAACAAGTGCTGAAATTGTTAAGTGTACAGCTAGATAAAATTTCACAAAAGGAGCACATCTATATAATCAGCACAAAAATACACAATGCCAAGATTAAGAACCCCAGAACTCCCCCACGGCCCCTTAAAATGGCAATCTTCCACTCCTCCAGGGTAATCCTAACATCTAATACCAAGGGTGATTTTTGTTTTCACTGAACTTTATACGACTAGAATCATAAAATACAGACTTCTCGAACTGTGAAATTCATCCACTGTTGTGTGTAGTTGCAGTGGTCACTTTCATTGCTTCAGAGCAGTGCTATTTGAGATGCAGTTTTGCAGATCACTGCTGGTGCACACTGTCACCGACGCGCAATGTTGTGAGTACAGAAGCTGCACGAGAGTATTTAGAAGTTTTCGAGCAGTTCGATGTTGTGTGCAATACTATATTATATAAGAGTTTCATTCTGACAACTAGGAAAAATAATCTGGTCCTTCAACACAGTTGAGTTAAGAAAACACTGCTGAATACAATGAATACATTAAAATTTACTTATCCATTCCATTCTTGATGGACACTCGGATTGTTTCTAGTTTGGGGCTATTTTAAAGAGTGCTGCTATGAACATGGTTTTTATACATGTCATTGGGTATGCTGGGTCATGGGGCATATACATATGTCAAGCCTTAGAAGGTACTGACTGCCACTGTTTCAAAGTGTTTATACCAATTATACTCCCACCAGTTGCTCTATGGCTGTACAAACACTTGGTATTGTCAGTCTTTTTAATTTTAGTTATTCTTGTGGGTGTGCTGTGGTCTCATGAATTTATTATGCATTTTTATTATGACTAATAAAGCTGAACACCTTTTCATATGTCTATCGGTTATTTAGATAGCTCCTTTGTAAAGTGCCTTTTCAAGCCTTTTGCCTATTTTTCTATTGGGTTGACTGACTTAGTTGGTATGGATTTGTAGGATTTTTAAATGTATTCTGGATAGGGTCCTTTATTGCAAATATCTTCTCTCATTTGGTAGTCTGCCTTTATACTTTCTTCTCTTGATGAACTCATTTTAACAAAGACCAATTTGTTAATTTTTCCTTTATGGTTTGATCTTTATTTTGTCCTGTTTTATAAATCTTTGCCTATTTAAGAAATATTTAACTAGTTTAAGATAAAGTCATGAAGATAATCTGTTTTCTTCTAAAACCTTTATTATTATTATCTCATCTCAAATTAATTTTTTGTGTATGGTACAAGGTAGAGATTCAAATTTATTTTCCCATACAGCCATACAATTGACCCAGGGCAATTTATTAAATATCCCCTCTTTTCCCCACTGTACTTCAATGTTACCTGTATCATAAATCAGTTGACTGGAATATGTATAGGTTTATTTCTAGACTATTCTAATCCATTAGTCTATGTGTCAACAAATATTTGTTTAAATGAATGCTATCATTTAAGAAGTCTTACTTAACAAAGGTTAGAGTGGACATTATTTCCTACTGTTGATTATTCTGCTGTGTGACCTTCCATAAATAATTTAAATTCTATGATCTCTGACTGTCCTCATTTGTCAAATGGGGTTAATGCTCCTATCTCACAGTGATGTTGGAAGGACTAAATATAATTGCTTTTTAGAAAATATTATACAAGCACAGTTTATACAACTGTCATTTATACAACATTGCCTTATGAACTAGTTCTGATATCTTTAGAGGATCGGTTCCCAAGCAGTGCTACGGGTACCCCCAGGGGTACATGCTGGGCCATTCAGGGGTACATGAAAAATAATCAGTAATGGTGAAAAAACAAGTAAAGTAAAAAAAGACAAAACATTACTTATGGAACAATAAATGTTAAGTTTGAATCACCCTGTTAATGAAGACACTTCAAAATTAGATATAAAAAAAAAAATTAGATCACATGAGCGAATGATGTTTGGTGAGGGCATGGCTATGAGCCCTTCCCCTAAACCACTCTTCTACCAATCATTATGCAGTTTGAGAACAATCCATTTGGGAAGCTTTTAGAACTTCCCCAAACATATAAATACATCCATAGCCAGACTATTTGATCATTTTAGTTACTAAGTAAAAGTGTGTTGCCTTTAATCATAATTCTTTTCAGGTAGTTTTTTAATGTTTAAATACTTGACCATCAATATTTAACTGGGTTATGAATACTGTAAAATTAAATCTGTGGTTTGTACTTCTAGTGTAGTAATTTTTCTTTCCTAACTTATTACCTCATTTCCACTATTTTACATTCAGATAGGCACTGACCAAAAGTGTATTTTAAAAAGCTGTTTTAAAAATAAGGGGTACAATTTATAGAAATGGTTTTAAAAGGGGTACACAAGTGGAAAAACATTGGGAACCACTGATTTAATCAATATTCCTTCCCCTGAAATCCATCCTACTACTTTCAAAGGTTGAAAAGGAAAAGAAGCCTCTGAGGACAAAGGAAGGAGGAAGCGAGAGAAAGCAAACAGGTTTGTTGAAAAAGTAGAAATCAAAATGAGATGACACAAAAAGAGAGAGAAAAACTCAGGAAATTCTTCGGGATCTCGTACACACAGCTTTTACTTTTCAACTACAGATTCTACTACTGTACTGTTGCTTTTTTTTTTCTCCTGTGCAAACTGTAGATTTCACTTTTGTTTGGTAAAGATAACAATTTCCTCACACCTTTTGATTCAAAGCTTAACCGATCTAATCAATGCCTGAGACAAAGTCTGAAGGCAGAATACTTCATATCCATGAGTCCTAATCTGGTTTTATTATCTCAAGGTAGTTTTAATTACTTCAATAAGGTTTAGAAACTTATCCTATGGAAATTCAATCTCAATTCTATAAAAAGTGAAAAGCACACACAGACACAGATATGCATGCATGCACATGCATGTAAGCACTCTTACCTGGGAATACAGCTAGCTATACCTCAGAGAGCATTTCACAGTGTGTTTTATACTAGCCCTTATGCTTATTTCCACTATAGCTATTTGTCCTACTAAATTGGATATGTTCAAAAATCTGTCTCCTTACAAGCAAAACTTACATACTTTACCTTTTTACATCTTTTGCATCTATCATGGTCCTGGGCATAAATTAATAAATGCTTTCTTGAATTAACTTACAAAAGAAAATATAAATGTTATAAAATAGAATACTATAAACTATGACTCCAAAAAGGCTAGAAATATGCTTCTATAAAAAAAGTTATTAAATTTTTTAGGCTTCTAGAAAATTTCTGTAATAGCTTTGAAAATTTAAAAGGTATTATAAAATTTCCTTCCCTCCTGTGAACTTTGGGCTATTTCTCCTAAGTATTTCTGTTATATAGATATCAAATATATCACATCTTATTTTTCAGTAAGCAAATATTTACTGAACACCTACTTGTGCTAGGTATGTTGCTTAGCAGAAAGACTATGGACTATGCCACTGAGGTCAGACATGCCCCTGCAAAGATCTAGAATATAAGGCATCTGAAGCAACTATGCACTGCTGAGGTAATTCTTTTTTATTTTCAAACATATAGAAAATATAAGGACAAATAGTAAATAATGTAACATTATACATCCACTTGTGCTTATATGTCCAATTTTCCTATTAGACCTGTTAGTACTTTGAGGGCAGTGATGTTATCTTGCATCTTGCGTGCCTAACAGAACTTGGCACATACTGGGCACTCAATGTTTGTTGAAAAAAAATATTCAAGGGAAAAAACGTGGCACATCTTGAAGTTTTATTTTTATTTATTTAATATCATGCCCTTTTTTTCATACTGCCTTCAGAGCTTCTAAAATAATCATGGCATTAACCTCTTCTGTTACTATGTGACATTCCAATACCCTTCTATGGACTCTCACTGTTTTATTTCACTCAAATAGCATTCTTTGACTACTCTGTACTTGTACTATTCTGTTTGCATTCGGTTGTCTGGCTCTACCATGTCTGTTGGTCCTTATACTGTAGCCCCTCCATTAACGAGAACTCAAGCAACCAGCACTCTTAAGTAACCAGCAAAAAAAAAAAAAAAAAATCAAAGAAATATTACTACATTTATCTGGCATGGGTGCCAGTTAACTGAGAGTCTACTGTACTTTCTTATTACATCGCAGCCATACCTGGGAAGCACTGCAGAAGAGAATGTGTGTTAAGTAAGGGGTTTCTAGAGATTTAGCAAAGTGTTAAAACAGGAGAAAGACAAGACCTTTTCAATTCACTTTTCTAGAACTGACTTTAAGTCCCATTAAAGAAATAATTTGACCTTCTTAAACACACTACCTTTAGAAAAGGAAGAGAAGGAGAAAGGGAAGAAGGAGAGAGGATGACAAGACTGACACCCCATGTGGAAATAAGGCCAACTGCATTTTTTACTGAATGGAAAGAACTCCCCAAATTAATCTGCGGATGGCATCAGCAGGCAGGCAGGAATTTAACACTGAGGCATGAACCTAAAAGTGAACAAATGGTACTGATTTGCTAAACCTCAAGAAAAACCTAGTCATTAATTTTCTGTTTATGGTGAATTGTAAATGAACAGTCATAAAAATATCTACTAAAACAGTTAAAACCAAAACCAAACATCTGTACTTTCTGTAATGGATCTGTGTTTTTTTGTAACAGTTGAGCTGTGAAATAGGTAAAAATTTTAAAAAGTTAAAATTCCCAGTATCTAAAAAGTTATAAACTAGCACTATTCTTCTGAAGGTCAATTTGGCAATGCATATTTAAAAAATCTTAAAGTTTTGAAAAAGCTCTTGGCCTAACAAATCCAGGAATTTAGCCTCAAAGTTTTTTTTACAAGAAAATTCACTGTATTGTTATTTGAAATAGCAAACAACTGCAAACAATCTAAATCTCTACACATAGGGGATGTGTCAAAGGCTAATAAATCCTTATGAAGTAATACTCATAAAATACAAATAATTTAAGATTATTCCTTCATAGGGATTTACCACCTTCTTCACAAATAGGAAAGTAGTTGTCAAAAACTTTTTTTTGGGTTGCAGAACTCTTTTTATCCACCAAATGAAATCTAGTTGCAACCTAAACTTATAAAGAAACAAGCAGTAACAAAAATCAAAGGTGCTCTTTTTAAAGTGAGGGTGGAGAACCTGGAACACTGTCCACTCATCCCCAGGGGCTATTCCAGGGAACTTCACGGCTTCAGGGAACACATTTTGAAAACCACTACTTTTCAAGAACATTTACTATGAAAAAAAGATCAAGATTATAAAAATCACTGCATTTTTGTAAAGGAAATTATACATATATTTATATTTATAGATTATACAATGAAGAATGGTTAGAAAGATATATATATCAAATGCAAAAAGTGCTTATCTTTGAGTGGTGGGTTTATAGGTAAATTCATTATTTTCATAATAAGGAAAATACTATTAGTTATTTTTAAAGTTATATTTTAAAGTTGGTGTTTTCTATACCATAAGTTTTCCATAATCCTTTATTTCAGTTGGTATTTTAAAGTATTAATGGTTCTTTAGGTGCTTGCTCAATTGGAGAAAGATGTCTTTCATTTGAGACATCTTTGAGAAGAAATGAGAAGATACTTAAAATCTGGGTAAATGGACTTTTACTGGCAAGTTTCTCTGCATCCTTATTACAGATTGTTTTTATTTTTTATTGCTAAGTTGTGGGTACCTCACTAAAAAGTATTTTATGCTTATTTCTGTCTTCACATGCTGTTCAATTTCTGGGCATTGTTTATCCCTCATTCTTCAAATGGCTAAATCATTCTCAGTGTCTTCAGATCTCACCTTTAGAGGTCTTCTGTGACTATACTATTAATAAATACTGTCAATCACTGCACTGTTTCTTTTCTAGCACTTAACACAATTTGAATTATATAGCTGTTTATTTGTTACCTGTCTCAGCAACAAAACTAGAATTTCATGAAGGTAGCGACTATGTCTATTATTTGCCAATATATTACACAACACCCAGCATAACACCTAACTAAATGTTTGCTAAAATTTGAATTTGGACTCAGACAGACTCAAGTGGCTGCAACATCTGATTCACAACTCACAGGAGGCACTAGGTCTGCTTGGAGCAGGCACTAGTTGCCCGCTTCAGGACTACTGATCTTATCTCATGTATCTTTTGGAGAATAAACCTTCTATAACACTAAATGAGTATTTGCCCCATCAACATTTTCTAAAGCTTCTTCCAGCCACACTATTGCTTAAAACGGAATGAAGGACACTAATGAAGGCTAATCTCAATTTACTGGTATTTATTATGTTTCATCCCATGCATATTCTGGTATATAGCCATTGAATTATAAACCCTTCTTGTCAGGAATATG
The DNA here is from genome assembly GCA_004026885.1 of Lyroderma lyra. Taxonomy (NCBI): domain Eukaryota; kingdom Metazoa; phylum Chordata; class Mammalia; order Chiroptera; family Megadermatidae; genus Lyroderma; species Lyroderma lyra. The sequence continues at coordinate 375,066 of PVJL010000335.1, read as the reverse complement.
GACAGTGTGAGGTACTATTTTGAGCACAATTCAAATAACAGGGCCTCCAACAATGGCAAACCAACAGTCTCAGAAGAACTCTTGCAACTAAATGGAAAACTTAAAAACACCAAAACAAACAGTGTAAGAAAAATAACCATTGAAGGTACCAAATAAGCATAGAAACCTAACATTTTAAATACTTCCAAATATTTGGTTTCAAAGCATAAATGGAGCATGTGGGCTTTCTACATCTTTTTTTCTGCCAAGTCCCAGGAAAAACTGACCATACCTTAGTCATCTAAAACAGCTGTCAGAACTGATCTTCAAATATTTGGTTTCAAAATATAGACCAATTTGCACTTTAAAACTTAGATGCCTGCATACTCCCACTATAGTACTGCACTGAGATAATCCTTTCAAAGTAAGCTGCTGGCAAAAAAAGATCTTTATTCATGTAAGAACTGCTGTTTCCAATGGACACAGCAAAATGTTAACCTAAGTCCTAAAGTCAACTGTCAGAAAAGATAATTGCTCTTACACCAAAATGCCTTTTTTTTTTTTAAGGCAGAGGCTGAATTTCACCAGTTATTTAAGGTTAAGGAGAGAGGGTACATGTGAAATGTTAAGATTTTACAAGCAAAGAAAAAAAGTTTATGTGTGCTTCACTTAAAATTGTTGACTTCCTTAAACTAAGTTTCTTGTTTAGTATATTGTTCTTCTGGGTCCTCAAATATAAACTATCAAATCTGCTTCACTTCGGATTGCTAGAAGGTCCAAGCCACAGAAAAGGGTCTTAGTCTAGAAATAACTCAAGTGGTTTAAAATAACCTTTCCCATACTGTCATGTAATTATACTTGTTTTCTAGGACTGTGTACAAGCACGGCTATCTAGTTGTGGTACTACACTTCTGATAGTTATCTTAATACATTGAAGTAACACTCGAGGAGACATGGATGATAGGTGATACAGCATCTTTTACTTCTGAGCAGATATCAATTCTGATTGATCAATTTCAAGTGGCCTGATTTATCTTAACTTTTAAGATGCCAGCCATTGAAAATGTCTATACCTTTATGAACCTCATTGTTTTGTTTCCCTTCAAATCTTATCATTTTTTAAACAAGGGGTGTCCAATCTTTTGGCTTCCCTGGGCCACACTGGAAGAGGAACTGTCTTGGGTCACACATAAAATCCACTAACATTAATGATAGCTGATGAGCTAAAAAAAAAAAAAAAAAAGCCCACGCATAATTCCAACAACCTTTTAAAAGTTTACTGATTTGTGCTGGGCCACATTCAAAGCTGTCCTGGGCTGCATGTGGCCTGTGGGCAACTATATTTGGCATCTGATAACACAATAGTCCATCTTCACTCTATTCTTCTGATAAGTGTTACACAAAAGGAAAGAATAAGACTTATAATGTTTAAGAAATCTATCTTGAGTCATATAAATGATTAATGGCAGAACTGGAAAACTTTTCCATTTCCCAACTTAGTATTCTTCTCTCGCAGGCAGCTCTAGGGATGCCCCAGACCAACTAAATTCCATGGTAGCTAAGAACACCCTTCTTCACCTTACCTCTTTATGCACCTTCCAACTGTCTACCGTCACATTGAAGAGAGCTTTGAGGGCCTCAATGGCACAGTCTGTCTCCTGAGGTGAGAGAGGAGGTCCATTATGGTCTATGGCCGATTCATACTCATCGGTCCACTTGATGCTAAAGGCACTTTCCAAGATCTGGGTTAGCAGCGGTAGTCCCTGGAGCTCATAGCGCAATTGTGACCTGATGTCGGTGTGCAAAAGTGACAGGAGGAAGAGCAAGCGCAAGTCGAAGCACTTAATGTCACTGATAAACTTCCGGTCCTTGCACTTTCTCAGGAGGTTACAGAGCTTTGCAGCAAGGTTAAGTTCCAGGCTGAGCTGCTGTGCCACCTGACTGTTGAACACTATGTTGCACAGACATTTTAATGACTCCACAATAACTGGGAACTCTGACGCCTTCTCCAAAGAATCATCCGACTCATTTAGCTTGGCTAGTCGCAGCAGTATCTGCATATTTTCCTTCGTTGTTACAGGAACTAAAATTTTTTTGTCTCTGGAGAGAATGCGGAGAACTTCCAGGCAGGACACTTGACATGTTGTTGGGATGTCCCTTACAAGGACTTTAAATATGCCTTCACAGAGTTTCTGAAAAACAAGAACGAGTATGCAAAAATCACTATTTGGCTGAGATTTAAAATACAATATTTCTCTACCCATGTATTTACTAGCAGGTCAAGATCTGGCTAGAAAAGATTTTTATTATTTTTAAATCACAAAATGTTAGAACTGGAAGAGGCCTTACATTTGGTATACTTCTTTCACTTTACTGACATGGAAATTGAGAGCTGGAGAGGTGAAGTTGCTTGTGCTGGGCTAGAGTGAATTAGTGGGGGGTAGTAAGGGCTAGAGTACGGGTTTCCTAACTTCTAGACAATATTCATTCCATAAAAATCACTTATTCTCTTTTAAAATGACTAGTTCCAAATGTCTCAAAAGCTTTGTTCTCCATGGAATTTTTTTATATCAGACTACACATAATATCAGGATGGAATGCAATCAGTCTGAATCATAGCTGTTTCCTTCCCAGAAGTAAAAGATCAATGCCTTGAGATTTGGTTCACAGTTGTTCACAAGTACAGGCTCTTATAAAAAGACTTAAAGAAGTATGCATTTCTGTTGAATAAGAACAGCAGCAACAATTATGACCAATACAAGATTTTTACAAAGTTTCTATTAACTTATCATCAGACTTTAACTTTTTAAAAAGAGGCTATCTGTGGGTCAAGCATTATGATCTTGGCAGGAATCCTAGGCTATGTGCATCTTCTTATGCATACTAATCATATTCATACAGCTATGGAAATGAAGTCAATTTTAAATGTACTATGCTTTCTAGATGGAGGTGGGAAGGAAATTAAACCGACAAGCTAAAAAACTCTGTAACAATGTCAACTCTATCCTTGCCATACATGGTAACTAGAAGGGCCTTTCATTTAATGTTTAAAATGATCACTGTGGAATCATTTTTCAAAATAATTACAATTTTGGAGTAGGGGAAAGTATAATGTGCCCATTATTAAAAATATATAAAACAGAAAAAATTTTCTCCAACATCAGATTTTTTACAATGAAGACCAAAAAGAAAAAAAGAAAAAGGAGAGAGAATTCTACATACTACTTCTTACCTGTTATGTTTCTGAGAGTGATTTTAGCAAGCACAGTAAACTAAGAGCAATTGACTGGAAAAGCACAGAAGAGTAAGCAGGGATAGCAATGATCACAAATGCCTTAACTTCTCCTAGTCTGTCTTGCAGATGTATATGGGTGGCAGGGATAGGAATGAGATGTCACAGTCTGCTCACATTACTTTTCCTAAATGTTTAAACTACTAGAAGCATTAAGCATATTACTTGTTTAAGGTCAGGGATCCTGGGCTTAAAACTTGTTCAATTTACCATGGACTCTAGAATCAGAACAGTGCTGTGATTAAGAGAGCAGGGGTTCTGGATTTAAATTGCTTCTGTTCAAACCTTGGCTCTTCTACCACCTTCTAATGGCAAGTTACTTGGCCTCACTTACTGTAACAATTAAATATCACACATGCATAGCACTTACAATAGTGCAAGTCATTTGTTAAGTGTACGAGGGCTGTCCAGAAAGTATCCAGCCATGTAATATGAAAAGCAGAGGCAAATATGGTTGGATTTTTTTTTCAGACAGCCCTCATATACTGCAAGTTTTTTATAAATTAATGTTAAGATAAAAATCTCAAAAGCCCTCAGCTTAGCATTTAGGATCCTCCAACCTGCTCTTTGAGACTTCCACAGTATTCCTCTATTAGACCCTTCTCTTTAGCTAAGTCCTTTACAAATTAGCTCACATTGAGCTCTTTCTTTTGCTTTCCAACCGCCTCTCCTCTACATGCATCAGTCCTTTCCCTTTGACTATTTTTAAACCATTCTTCAAAGCTAAGCTTAAAATACACTTTTGATATAAAGTTTTCCCTAACCACTTCAGCCCCCAACATTCTTTCTTTCCAAGGAAAACCCAAACCACAATTTGTAGCAATCATTTGGTGCTCAGCACATTTTTTTGTTAGTTTTCCTTTTATGAGTTTTCCTCAACTACTAAAAAACTCTCTCAAGGCAGAAAGGACATCCTTTTTTTCCTTTCCTTTTTTTTTTTTTTCTATTTTAATGAGCAAAAAAAATGTACTGCAGCGGGTTTTATTTTTATTTTTTGGGGGGTAGTTCCCTGGCTGGGAATTGACCCCAGGCTGAATTTAAAAGACCTGATTTTAATACCCGGTTCTGCCCCAGTGCATTCAGACATGTTATTTAACTTCTTTTACACTCACTCTCCTATTTGTAAAATGGGAATAACATTACCTGTATCTCATAGGGCTACTGTGAAATAGACTCTGGGACATAATAAGCATTCTTTGAATGGTAACTATTATTATGTTTTATTTCTTTATAATCCTTGTAGCCTTCAGCAGAACAACTAGCATTGAGAAGTTGCCCAGATTTAAAGCATTAGTAGAAGTCTATTAATGTTGTCTTGACACTTCTTTCAGAAGGGAAAGAGGGATGTAGTAAAGGCTATTTTTGGGATTGTACTAGTAGGATGGTTACCCCATTGGGTAAAAATGTCTTTTCATACAAGCAGCAGAATTTATGTGCCTTCATATATAGTTCTTTATTCTTAAGTTTAAGTTACTTATATATGTTCTTTAAAATGTAAAATGAATCAAACGTCTAAAGAAAATAGAAAAACATATAATTATATTAGCTAATATATTTTATATGTAGTAGACAGATGGGTTTTTATCTTTAGTCAATCCACTTGATTATCAGTGGATTAACAGGTATATTAACTTTAACAGAGTTATAACCATCATATGTATATAATTTTGTTCTCTTTTAAATTTAATTTTTAATTTAATTATAAGCATTTTCCCACATTGCTACAGTCCTTATAATTTTAAATGAATGCAGTATTAAATATGACTCCTATTCTCACTAAGTCTCTAGCATGTAATACAGCTGAGTCAGAAAGAGCAGGGAACTTAGCATCAGAAAGGATAGCTTCATAACTTTAGTAATTTTCATGATACTGCTTGCTTCTGTGCTTTACAGTTTATAAAAAAACTTTCATATATGCTCCTCAATTTAAGAAATATTTATTGAACACCTGATATATGATTATTTAAATAATTACCTAAGGACACTTAGCTAAGAAGTAGAAGGCCAGGATTCAATTTAGACCATGTGACTCCAATGTGAATGCCACTGTTAAGTTAATGATCTCTCTCATTTATTCACTGTAATTTTGAGCATGTCACTTTATTAGGTCTCTTTATTCACTGATACCGTGCATTAAACCTTCCAGCTCCAGAATGGTAGGCTTTTCACTATAAATCTGTAAAACTAAGATCAGCTTAGGCTTTAGGTATGAAGTGAGCAACACATGCTATGAAACATATGTGAGCCTTCAAAAGATCTATCATGACTTACATATGTCCTGCCTTAAAAGGTGATGTCTAAAAATATTAAAAAATTAAGTCAATTTTCATACATAAGGAAATATCCTGGCTTAAAAGACATAGTCTACCAGTCTGGTAACCCAAAAGAGGTTAGAAAACATTTTTGTTACTCAAAAATGGCTGCAGGCTAGTGCCAGTTCATGAAGTGTTATAAGACCACACTGAGGTAGGTAGATGAGTTGAGACAGGTATAAAAAAACTGAGAGTATGCATTTAGAAACCTTTACAGTAATTTGATTTTGCTGTGATATCCAAGAATGTGATTCTTTATTTTAATCATTCACTTAAATTGTATTTTACAAAAGTATAAATCAGGGGGAAATAAACAGCAAAAGCAAACAAAAAAACTTGTCCATCACAAATAGTTTGAGAAGCACTCTTCTAGAGAGGGCATTTTACCCTGTGTTAACTTTCCTTGAACTATATAACAGAGGTAGTAAAACCAACTCAGACCTCACAGTAATCAGGAAATAACATAAAGCCTCGTAAAAATGCTTATTTAAGACTTAGTTTAATTGTTAGGCCTGGGAGTGAAATTTGATAGCTGTCCACCGAAATCCATTCTCCTCTTCTTATATAATAACAAAACTGTGGCTAGGCCTATGGCTGCCTAGCTATACCCCAGTCCTCAGCTGTTCCCCATGGCCATTTGACTGAGCTCTTGCCAGTGATATCTGTGGGACACATTGTATACCATTTTCAGGTTTGAGCTTGTAAGACAGTGAGCATGCCTTCTCTACTTTCCTGTCCCTTCTGCAGTCCAGAACTTGAAAATGACAGCCCAGTAAAGGCTGGGGTATGCTCAAATGGTGACGCATGATTTGGAAAGAAACTGGGCCACTGAATAAATGGAGCACAGCTACCCACCTTCCTGATTAATCACCTTAGAACTACTAACTTGAAAAGGTAATAAACGCCTATATTCCTTAAGTCATATCTATCTTGGAGTGCCTTTGTTGCAATAGCTTAGCTTTAAATTTAAAGAGAATGCATCTTTGAAATATGGTGTCCCATCCATGCCCTGAATAGAACTCCTTGTATCATCATTCCATAAGTAACAGAAGTTAAAATTGATCTCAGTGACTAAGCAACTACTCTCTATACCTACTACTAAGAGTTGGAGCAACTTGGCCTGATTGTGCCATGGCTGGTTAGCATATTCATTTGTTCATCTATACACCCATTCTTGAAGAACTCACTAGTGTCTATTTAATAAATTCAAGGCAACGTCCTTGGTACTGAGGAGACAATGGCAAACTTCTAAGGAACTCAGAATTGAGTGAGGGAGAATTACAAAGCAACACAAGCTATGGATGAATGTGATAAGTGCTCTGATAGATCTTAACCGGAGTTTCTCAGCCTCGGTACTACTGACATTTTGGACTAGATAATTCTTTGTCATAAGATGCTGTTCTGCATATTATAGGATATTTAATAGCATCCCTGGCCTCCACTCACTAAAAGCCAGTTACACTCTCTCATCACCACCACCACTTAGTCATGGAAACCAAAAATGTCTCCAGGCATTGCCAAATGTCTCCTAGGGAACAAAACTGCCCCCTCCCACTAGAGCCACTGATTTGAGTAAAAGAAACTATGACAATACAATTCTAAGGCACCTAATCCAATCTCACGGGAGGGAAATAGACCAATCCAGGGAAACACTTCCTAAATAAGTGTCTTCTAAGATGACACCAAAAAATGTACGTTTAATTTCCATTCAGTCATTTAACAAATATTTGCATGCCTACTACATTAAATACATTGTGCTATGTGATAGGTATATAGCAGTAAACAAAACAGACATGAATTTGTTACGCGTTATGGGGAAGACAGATAATAAACAAATGAAAAATATGTAACTAAAATATTGTTAAATGTTTTAAGGGAAATGAACAGGATGCTATGATAGAAAATAACTTCAGAAAGGATCAACCTTAGATTGATGTGAAAAGCTGCTAAATGTGCAGAGTAGAAAAAAGAGCATCACAGGCACAGCTTGGTGTGTTTAAGGTCCTGGAAGCCAGTGTGGGTGACATTCATGCCAGAGTTCTGTGAGCTCTAAGCTGCGACCAGGTCATGTGAAGTTTTATAGGCCATGATAAGGTGATTGGACTTTAAATGCTATGAGAAGTCACTAAAGGAGTTTAGGCAAAGGAGAACTACAACCCAATTAAATTTCTGAAAAACAACACTGGCTACTATGTAGAAATGGAGAGGAACAAATGCAACTTCAATGAGAGTGGAACCATTGGAGAGGGAGAGAGGTGAATTGATGTGATATGCATGTCTGAAGAAAACTGACAGTACTTGCTATTGGTTATTCTCTGTACTGAGAATGTTTCTCAAACCCTAACTTTCCCAAATCATTTACATCTTCAAAGCAAATGTCACCTTCTTTGCCATCTCCCAGCAGGAAGTAACCTCTTCCATCTCTAAATCCAGAGTTCTTAATCTCTACCACTTTTATAGCACTTAATACCTCTGACCTTGAATTATATTTATTGAGACTTATCTCTCTCATCAGCTTTGGGGAGGGCAGGATTTGTCTGATAGACTTGTCCTCCACAGTTACAAAGATGCTGTGAAATACACTGAATAAATACTTACACACATATATACTAAGTGTGACATCTTTAAAGCACTGTGTTCTACAGAGTATTATGTCCAGACATTCACTAGGTCATTAAAGCTCTGGGTTTAATTCCCAGTTATTGCTTATTTAAGTTGTATGACATTGACTAAATCAGTCAATTTCTTTAATTTCTTTATCTATAATATGAGTGTAATCATACCTACTTTAAACGGTTGTTGGGGGAATTAAATGGGATAGTATGTATGTGCTTGCTGCCACAGAATAAAATACATAATGTTATTTAACATTATAACTACAATGCATGTGCCATGTATTATCATATACTTTAGTAAGAGGCTACATTGTATCATAGAGTACATGAATTATAGAGTGAGACAGACTTCACTTTGCCATTTGTTATCTGTAAGATCTGGGCAAGTTACTTGGTTTTTCAGAGCTTTAGTTTCATTATGTGTAAAAGGGGGACAATACCCTCTGTATCACAGTGTTGTGTTATTAAATGAGATGATGGTACATGGTAAGAGCTAAAATGACAATTTCCAAGAGCAAGACCTATAATCAAAGATCTCAGCCAACAGTAGTATCTTAAAGGAGGCTTGTTCTTCTGATTGAAATAAGCCTACATGTAGATTTGACATCTAGTTTTCTCTCCAACATCAGTGCTTATCAAAACAATTTAATGAGCTGGGGGTTTCAAAAGTCTCTACTATTAGTTGGGGGAAATTCAGGTAAAGACTCACAGATTAATTTGGAATAAAATAGGCGAATGACTGAATAACCAAGTCAAAATGAAACAGTGAACAGAGAAAGTGAATACTGAAAAAGACAAGCATAATGTCTGCTTTATTATAAGAAACAGGAAAATGCAATAACTCTCCGATTCAAGTTGGAAAAAGGGGCAGATTATACACACAGCACAGGCATGGAGTTCAATTTGGCAGTAACCCCACGATAACTACAGAAAAGAGTTGAAGAGCCAAACAAAATGAGTGTAATTTCCAGAATCAGAATGTTAAGAGTAAGAAGGGGCTTTAGTGACTACAAACATTAGCAAGCACTAGCAGTATAAAAGGTTCTATAATAAAACGGGCTTAGTGGGAGAATAAGTCTGAGAAACTTATAAAGCTTATTAAAATAGTGAAGATTCTCAGATGTACTATGGAAAAAAAAGCCTGTTTAATTTTTTAAAATTTCTATTTCCTTTATTTGACCACAGAATCCTATTAGAAAAACAACAACAACAACAATAAAACAACTTAATATACCCAAGACTAGGAGATATTTCTTTTATTTTACAGATAAGAAAACTGACTCCCAGAAAGGCTAAATGATTTGCTTAAGGTAGCACAGAAAACTACAATGGAAAAGGGGATTCAGATGCTTATTTGACTTAGTCCTACTCTCTTTTCATTCTACTGATAATGGGCAATATATAAGAAATAAAGCAAAAATGGGTGTTTCAACCTTAAAAGTAAGCCTGTGTTAAGCTAGGCTTAACTGTGTGAAAGGAATTATTCAGGACTGATTTTTTTCTCCCTAAACAGACTAAGTCATTAAATATGGTTCTTATTATTATTTTTAAATGTATATGTTCTTCTATTATAGCAGTAGTGAAATACCTATCCCTACACTCTGCCACTTTCTCTATAATAAAAATGGACTTCTCTCTTCCTTTTTTGACCATTATGTCTACAATGTTAGCCACACACTTGATTTAGGCTTTCACTCCAACAACCAGTACTCCTATAGTGATGGGATAGAACCCTGATCTTAAAATAGACTATGTGTATTCAACTGGGAGATGTGGCACTGAGCCAGGGATACTTAAAGTCACAGGACAATCCTGGTACATCTTTAACCATTGTTTTACTAAACCATTCTTTAACCATTGTTTTATTAACAGGTTGGGGTGGGTGGGGAAAAATTTCTACATGAAAATAAACAAAGGCATTACAAATCACCATACAAAAAAATTACATACATTTTTAAAATAAAAAGACAGGTATGAAAGGAATTTTGTAGTTAAGGCAGGGTCCCTTGGATTATGCCTCCCTGGCCCCTCAAGGTTATGACTACACTGTTCTGTGATGGATGTCACTGGATATATATTCCACAGGGATCTAATTTTAGTTCTTAACTGAAGCTTAAGGTCAGCCACCTAAATCTGATAGTTCTAAACTTTTGCCCTCTGTGTATACCACATGTGAGTATGTGAGAGAGAGAGAGAGAGAGAGAGAGAGAGAGAAAGAGAGAGAGAGAGAGAGAATGTATGCATGCGTGCACAAGACAGAGGTAATAAATTCTAAAATAAGCTTCTTATATTAACAGTTGCAACAATGTTGTCAGTCATACAAGACAGACCTATTAAAAACTGTATTTTACAAAGACATTAATGTTAATGACTTAATGCCAGAATTATAAAATATGCTTTTAATAAAACAGAGTGAGGATTCTAGAAGTTAAATTTGACATTTATTTATAAAAAGCTCAAGATGAGATTTTCTCAATAAATACTCATGCAGCTGAGTCCAGTTATATTTAGCTTAATATTACATCTTACACTTCAGGGTTTTTCCTACTTGTAGTATGGAAGGCAACGGTAACTCTCACTTTTTATTTAATAGACACTATCTTTATGAAAGAGATTTGACCTCACTTCCTAAATTTCACCTGTAGTTTCCCTTCTTATACATGTACATCTTTCAGTCATACAGTCCTTCTGGTTACGTTCGGTATCATGGTGATCTTGCCAAAAAGACTGAAAAGAGAGTTCAAAGGAACAACAATTATGTATGTTTCACTCAAGTTTCTTTGCTAATTAGCAATCCTGAGAAAGACATGTTGCATCATCAAGGTTCATTAACAGACAGGAAAGACAGCTCAGGTGTAAATGAAAGCTTACAAAAACCTTTAATTGTTTGCCCTTCCTTTCTTGACTGAGGGCAGCAATAAGCATGTTAAAACTTTTTATTCTCTTCACATACAGTATTTGCCAACTCCACTTCTCTTATTACTTAAGTAGGGGTCTTTATTTTTCAGAAAGCCCTTTTCTCCACTACCTATGCAAAAGATATTTTAGTATTTTAAGATAATATCTGGCAAATACAAAAGGATCATCATTTGTTTAGCATTAGAATTTACCAAGTAAGAAAACATTATCTCATTTAATCTGCAGTGAATTCTTAACACAAGCTATAGTTTGATTATGTAGTATGTTAACAAAGTTGGAAGATGGACACTGTCATAACATATGCCTCATACCTTGGTGGTTGATTGATACAGATCCTGGTCCCATTGGTTTCTTTGCCTTTTTCAGTGTATCAAAGTCTTTCCCATATACAGTCTTTCTGGAATTTTCTTACTTTGTCTCCAATGCCATCTACCCTATTCACTCTGAATTAGTTACTCTTTCAATTCCTTATTGTCAGTTCTAGTAGCTCAGGCATATACAGAAGATAATCTGGGGCTCTGATTATAAACTGATGTTACAGACTGTTTATGTTCCCCCTAAATTCATATATTGAAGGCCTAACTCCCAAGGTGATGGTTTTTGAAGATGGGGCTTTTGGAAGGTAATTAGGGTTAGAAGAGGTCATGAGAGTGGGGCTCTGGTTCAATGGCATTAGTGTTCTCATGAGACACCAGAGAGCTAACTCGTTTGTTCTCTCCCCCAGACTTTTTGCACAGAGAAGAGATCTTGTCACCATGCAGTAAAATGGCAACCATGTACAGCCAAGAGAAGAGACCTCAGAATAAACCTTGCCAACACCTTGATTTTGGACTGCCTAGCCCTCAAAACTGTGAAAAATAAATTGTTGTAGTTTAAGCCACCCAGTCTATAGCATTTTATTGTGGCAGCCTAAGCAGACTAAGACAGCCAGGAACAGGGCCAAAAGGGAAGTTAAATTTCCTATGAGACAGTTGTGAGATTTTAGGGTCTTCAAAGTCACAGTAATACATTAGTGGTATAGCAGAAAAAGCACAGAAACAGATTATTTGGGCTTTTCCTAGTCTCTAGTTCCACTATTTTCTGAACTTGGATCTGTACTAATTTACTTAATCTATCTGAAGCCAAATTTTCTCATGTGAAAGAAAGATACCTATTTCACACGTTACTGTAATTAATATAGACAGCATCTGAGAGAACATACTAAGGTGTAAGGAATCTTATATGTCACTTATTAGGAGACAATACAATTGAAGTAAGGAAAGCAGCTGGGTTCAAACGCCAGCTTTGTCCCTTGCGGCTATATGACCCTGGCCAACTTCTTGAAAACACTGTGCCTCATTTCCTCAACTCTAAAAACAGGGCTTATACATATTAAATGAGATGATACATTTAAAAATATCTAGCAAAGTATGTGGCACGGAATAGAGGCTAATGCACATTACATCATAAAGATGACCCAATGGACAAACAGATCAAGAAACATTAACAGGCATACTCTACAAAGGCATAACATGGCTAGAAAGTTTTTATCTGCATTTGCCTTGTAGTGGCCAAACCCCCTGAGAAAGGGAAGTGCTGATGTTATAACACTAAAAATGTCATATTAATTTTATGGATTCTCTAGTGCAGATTACTGAGCACTTGTGTACATAGACCTGATATGGGCACACAACTCAAAATGCTCCCAATTTAAAATTCAAGTACATGCAAATTATTCACGAGAAATAAGTTCTAAACAAGTGTCAAGAAGCCTATTTTGGGTCGAGGAGCTATAAAAGCACATGACTCAAGTTATTTATAATGTTAGAGAGACCAGATATATGTTAAAGAAGTAAGGAATGTAAACATATAGTAATTTAAACTGAGTATTAAAAGACTAAAGGAATAAATTATAGGGAATTTAGCCAGGGAAAGCTTCTTCATAAATGTGAGTGTTGGGCAATAAATAGGAAAAAAAATAATAGAGATGGAATGGCAGAAAGGAAGTAGAAGATAAGCCAAATAGTGGTCAAAGGCAGAGGGATATGGGCAAAGTAAGAGAATCAATCAAAGTGGAGCTAAGAGTTCAAATAAAGTAAAAGCTTTCTAACAATTAAACCTATCCAATAGCGCAGTGGCTGCTGTGAGCTTCCCATTACTGAGTATTTGTCAGGTGTGATGACCCTGGCTGTGAGATACCTAGGAAGAACCACTCTGCTGGAAGGTGTTCTGGGTCCCTTACTACTCTGTGAGTTCCCAGAGGAGGAGCCCTGCAAAGACGATCAATGAAGGCACAAAAAGAGACAGAGAATCTGGTTTGAATCCCAGCAATTCCACTCATTAATTGCAACCTGGGGCAAGTCAACCTCTCTTTTTCATCTATACATGGGGAAGTTGGAAACACTGGGAAACACTTGAAATGCTGGTCAGCAAGAACTCTTTGAGGTCCCTAAGAGTTTTTAATTGGTCAAAGATGTACAAGCTCTACTTTCCTTAGTACATGATCAAACTTTGTAAGAAAGAAAAGAATGACTGCTGAGAAAAAGAAGCCTTACATTTTCAGTCAAAAAAAAAAAACAACAAAACAAAACAAACAAAAACAAAAAGAACTTCAGCAAGTCTAACTCCTTTAGGTCAGTACTACTATACTGCTTATGCGGAGAGCTGACACTAGATATCCTCACTAGTTATCCTAGCCAGTTACTTATACTGCAAAGTGTGCTCTTCTGTTTCCTGTCAATGCTGATAATTAGTTCAATGTCAAATTCTGTTCATGCTCTGCATCAAGTCCCAAATTTTGGATGCCTAAAATAAGAAGTTGAATAGAACAGAATTATATGCTATATAGCAGATCAATTCAATTATTAATGAATAGCAGTATGGTGTAGCACATTAGATGTGGTGCCAGACTGCCTAGGCTTGAATCGTGGCCTCCACTACACTAGATTAGGTAAGTACATCACCTCTTTGAATCATGTCATTTCATTATAATGTTGATGAGATGCTGAGATGCCATAGGAACTTAAGTCTTGATTATATATCCATTGGCGTATGATAAAATTGGTTTTATTACATGTTGTTTCACTTTAAATCGCAGAGTATACAGATGACATTAAGTAGAACTTACTGTATTTTCTCAATGTGCCTTAGTTTTCTCATCTGTAAAGTAAGTAAAATAACAGTACCTTCTTTATAGCCTTGTTGTGAGGATTAAAGTATTAATACTCATACATTTGGAATGATAATGGGCATGTAGTGCATGTTACCTACTAGTATTGAATAACTTTGAGATATAATTCATATATCATAAAGTTCACCCTGCTTAAGCATACAATTCATTGGTTTATAGTATATTCACATGTGTGCAACCATGTATTACTGTCTAATTTTAGAACATTATCACCACCCCAAAAAGAAACCCAATACCCATTGGCAGTAATTCCCCTCTTCCCATAGCCCCCAGGCATTAATTACTTTCTGTCACTATAGGTCTGTCTATTTTAGACATTTTGTATGAATGGAATTTTGTATGAATGGAATCACACATTATGTGGCCTTTGTGTCTGACTTCTTTCACTTAGCATATTGTTTTCAAGGCTCATTCATACTGTAGCACTTGTTACTTTATTCTTTTTATGGTTGAATAATATTCCACTGGATGGATAGAATACATTTTGTTTATTCATTCACAAGCTGATGGTTCTTTCCGTTGTTTGCATGTTTTGTCTACCACGAATTATGCTGGTGTGTATATTCACATACATGTTTTTGTGTGGACACATTATCTTCATTTCTTTGGGGTAGACACATAGGAGTGTAATTGCTAGGTCATGTGGTAATTTGAAAAACTGCCAGACTGTTTTTCAAAGTGGCTGCACCATTTTACATTCCCATCAATAATATATGAGGGCTCTAATTTCTCCACATCCTTGCCAACACTTACTACTTTCTGACTTTTTGATTCTAGACATACCAGTGGGTGTAAATTGGTATCTCATTGTGGTTTTGATTCACATTTCCCTGATGAAAATGATGTCAAGTATCTTTTCATATATTTATTGGCCATTTGTATATCTTCTTTGGAAAAATGTGTATTCAGATCCTTTGTCCATTTTTAAATTGGGTTGTCTTTTTATTATCATACATGGTTTGCAAATATTGTCTCCCATTCTGTAGGCTGTCTTTTCACTTTCTTGGTAGTGTCCTTTGAAGCACCAAGTCAACTTTAATGAAGTCCAATTTATTTTTCTTTTGTTGTGTGTGCTTTTGGTCTCATATCGAAGAATCCGATGCTAAATCTTGAGCCATGAAGATTTATCCCTGTTTTCTTCTATGAGTTTTATGGGTTTAGCTCTACATTTGGGTTTGACCAATTTTGAGTTAATTTTTGTATATAATGTGAGGTTCAACTGTATTCTTTTATATGTGGTTATCTAGTTGTCACAACACCATTTGTTAAAAGACTATTTTTCCCCCATTGAATGGTCTTGCCACCTTTGTCAAAAAACAGCTGACCATAGACACATGAGTTTATTTTTGGAGTCTCAATACCATTCTATTGAATATTTATGTATATAATTTATATTTATCTATCCTCATCTATCCTGACAGTATCACACTGTCTTGATTATTGTTGCTTTGTAATAAGTTGTGAAATTGGTAATCTTGAATCCTCCAAGTTTGTTCATTTCAAGAATGTTTTGGCTATTCGGCATTCCTTGCAATTCCATATGAATCTCAGAACTGGCTTGTCAATTTGTACAAAGAAGCTACCCAGGATTCTAAAAGGTACTGCACTGAATCTGTACATCAATGTGGGAAGTACAGTCATCTTACCAATAGTAAGTCTTCCAATCCATGAACATTGGATATTTCTCCATTTATTTAGATTTTCTTCAATTTCTTTGTCTTCTACAAAATTGAGTTATTTCTTTAATTGTTGCTCTAAGGCTTACTTAGCACATACACTTTATCACAATCAGCTCAAGATTTATATTACCTTAATTCCATATAAGTAACATTCATATATTACTTTTGAATGTTACTTTTATATGATGTTATTCCTTTCCCTTCTTTTTGTGGCATTATTGTTATATATAATATCTGTAAATGTTGCAAATCCAATAATATATCATAATTATTATTTTATATAATTTGTCTTTTAAAGATGCTGAAGGAAAAAGGCAAGCAAGTATACGAGGGCTGTTTGGAAAGTATCCAGCCATTATATTGACAATGGATGGATTTTTTTCAAGACAGCCCTCATATACATATAGCTTTTGTTATCTTAGCCCTCTTATTTATCATTTCTGGTTCTTTTGATTTGTTCTTGAGGACCTGAGTTACTATCAGGAGTCACTTCCTCAGTCCAACACAAGTTTGGTCTCATCCACCTTTGTGCTGTTTTTGGCAAATACTTTATTTACATTTCTATATGTTACTGGTTCAACAATAAATTATATACATAGTTTCACAGCAATGCTTTTAAAATCAGTTGAGAAGGAAAACAAATATGCATTTATATTATCTTTTATAATTATATAATTACTTCTACAAGGGCTCTTTGTATGGATTCAGATTGCTGTTTGGAATCTCTTGCTTTCAGTCTGAAAAACTTAGTATTTCTTGTATGGTGGGCCTGAAACAAATTCTTTCAGTTTTTCATTTATCTGGTAATGTCTTTATTTCTTCTGCATTGTTGAAAGATAGCTCTGCTGGATATAGGATTCTTGGTTGAGGTTTTTGCTTCAAGCTCCTTGAACAGGTTATCCCACTGCCTCTGGCCTACATTTCTGATGCAAAGTCTGCTGTGTAGTTTATTTTAAGTGGTGAGTCATTTTTCTCTTGCTGCTTTCAAGGTTTCCTCCTTGTCTTTGGCTTTCAGCATTTTTTTTTTTTTTTTTTTTTTTTTTTTTTTTTTTTTTTTTTTTTTTTTTTTTTTTTTTTTTTTTTTTTTTTTTTTTTTTTTTTTTTTTTTTTTTTGCTTTTTTTTTGGTATGTGGGTAGCTCCCTGGGAATTGAACCAGTGCCAAAGCCTTAAGCCACTATACCATCAGGGAACTCCCTGGCTTTCAGCATTTTACGACTATAAATCTGTTTTTGGATCTCCTTGAGTATATCCTACTCAGATATTATTGAGCTTTCTAGATATGTAGATTGTTTCCCAATAAATGTGGCAAGTTTTCTGACATTATTTCTTCAAATATTTTTTCTTTTTTTCCTCTCTTCTTTTCTAGTACTTCCATTATGCATATGTTGTTACATTGCCCCACAATTCCCTGAGGCTTTATTATTTTTTTCTTTATTCTCTGTTCACTTTATTTACTCTTTATTGATCTGTCTTTAAGTTTGCTAATTCTTTCTTCCACTAGTTCAAACCTAGTGTTGAGCCCCTTCAGTGAATTTTTATTGGTTATTGTACTTAATTATACTTTTTAATGACAAAATTTCCATTTGGTTCTTTTTTTTTTTAATAATTTCTTTCTTTGTATTGATTTTCTACATTTGATGTGACATTTCATCAACCCTGTGTTACTTCTTTAATCATGGTTTCCTGTAGTTCTCAGAATCTCGTATTTATAATGGTTACTTTGAAGTCTTTGTCTGTTAAATCCCACATCTGTTCATTCTCACAGGCAGTTTCCATTGCCTGCATTTTCCCTACTGTATAAGTCATTCTTTCCTGTTTCTTTGCATATCTTTTTTTTTTTTTTGAAATTGGATGTATTAGATAATATATTGTAGTAACACTGGGTAATGCCCCTACCCTGCAAGACTTGCTATTATTTGCTAGTTTTTTGCTTAAGTGACTGACTGAATTATTTCAGTGAAGCATACTCTCCACCCCCCCCACCCCACCCCACCCCACCCCGTACACCCTCCGCAACAGGGCTTGCCCTTGGGTAGGCCCACTGACACCCTAGGAGGACTGTGGCTTCGACAGGCTCCTCCTCTGACTTTCTCTTTTTCTAACGACACCCTGCTGTTAAGCTCCAATAACTGCCCGATGATTGATCTATTGTTTTCAACAATACCCTGGGGCATAAATAGCTCCACAAACTGAAAGTCTATTAAGGGCTCCTTTGAGGGAATAGTACCTGCGATCAGTATTAAGATTTGTTCTAACTACTGTAGGGTTGCTCCAGCTATCTCTCTCACCCTTTCTCTCTAGCAAACTAGCCAGCCTTCTGGTTACCTGTATCTCTAATGAATCTGTCAATTTCTTCCCAATTGTCTTTCACTACAACCTGTACCCTCAGTGATGAACTTCACACTCTGTTGCAAATGAAGCTGGTTCCTTTGGGAAGAGATCCAGAACTCTGGTGTACAAGGTCTCTTGCTCCTCTGGGCAAAATTTTTGAGCCCTGGTTCTGATGCTAGGGGCAGCAACAATGGCATAACCTCCTCGAGAAAGCAAATGGAGGGAGTAGGGAAAGAGCAGCCCCTGATCTCTTCAGCTTGCCTCTTCCAGGGTGCAACCTATGTCCCACCAGCAGGGACAAGGGAAAATGGGGGCCAACTATTCTCAATGGTACCACACCCAGAGTAGACCCTTTGTCCCATGAGTGGTGGGGTGCTGGGTAAAATGAGGGAGACTCTATCTTTTAACTGCACTCAACTCAGAATTTAGTCTCAGCAAGTGAGGCAAGATAGTCGAGGCAGGAAAAAAGATGCTGAGCTTACCTGCTGTCCCTACTGGGAAGAAAGCCCTCTGACTATGAGCTCACAGAAGAGAGGGGGAGCTCTGTGTTTTGGCTGCATCAGTTTGGAGGAAATCTTCCATCTCTCTCAGCTGAGAGGGAGGAAGGGAGGAAGCAGGTCTCAGTTCAAATACCACAGACTTGCATGTTTCTTCATCTACTGTATGCTCTTAGGACTATTTCCAGAGACTTTCAATAGTTGTTTTTAAAAATAACTTTCCCCTAGTTTCATCAGGCAGCAGATCCATGGAACTCCTCACACTATCATGGCTAGAAGTGGAAGTTCTTGACGAGATTTTTGTATGAGAAAATGGATTTAAAGAGAAACTCTAAACTGCAAATCAGAGAAAGAAGTCTTATAATTCCCAGGCAGAAATCCTAAAAAGTAGTCCAAAGATCATGTATGGGATGCCACATCTATGGCTTACAAAGTCAGAAGAGCCACTGTTCTTTCTCCCTACATTTAGTCCTTGGATGCCTTTGCAAAACATCTAAAATTAAAAAATGGACTCTGAAATGAAGTTTGTTTTATTTTGAACTACTGTGAGGCATTCATCCTGACCTACAATACAATTCAGCCCTTCTAGTCAGATTTTATGCCATAGTAAAAAGGTAAAGGATACTTGGGGAGGGGGAGAAAAGGCGGGGAGGGAGAGGGAGTGAGAGAGAGATTTAAAAAGATTATCTTTAAAGTTACTGGTTTCAAAATGAGAAATGTAGCTCTGCGGTTGGATCATGTATCCAAGTATTCCCTAAGGTAAAGATATCAAATAAAATTTGAGTCAGATTTGCAAGGCATACAAAGCTCATTTATTTTAGTGAAAATTGGAGTTTAACCATGACTACAGTAAGTGTAAAGGGCTTTCAGAACAAATATCCACACTTTAAGTTATTCCTCAGCATGGATCCGCAGTATAAAATTGATGTGTCTATGCTGTCACATTATCCTTGGAGGAATCTAATATGAAAATTTGCCCATGCATTTTCTGTAGTCCACAATGGTAATACTCAGTTTGTACCTATAGTTGAGGAAGTGCCAAACCAAGTATCACAGGCAAATAGTCAACTCAGGAACCAAAGCCTAACACAGGACCTGGCATACAGGAATTATTGAAAAAAATATTAGTGGATTACAGAGATCTGTACTAATATGCTAAGTCCAGGGGAAAACATAAAACATTAAAAAAAAAAAAAAAAAAGACAGAAATATTTTAAATGGTAGAATGGGATTTTGTGTTTATGTAAATGTATTTCACTCCATAAACTGACTCTATAGTTAATACAATTTCTAAATTTAATAACATTTTTATGCTCCTACAAAAAGAATATGTAAGAAAATCGAGATGGTTCAATTTTAGAGAAAAATGATTTTTTAAAAAAGTATTGGTTTTTCTTATGCTTCTAATTATGCTATTTTAAAAGACTATACGTTATATATTATACAGATGTGCCAAAAAATGTATACACATTTTAAGAAAGGAAAAAACTGTTATTAAAATTGTAATATTCAATATATACCTGTAACAAAAGAGGACTACAAATCATGTTTGACTTCTGCAATTACAAAAGGTGCTTAAAGTGGTTACCATCAGTGTCCAGACACTTTGGACTATGGCAACCTACTGCTTGAGCAATGGTAACCAAAGTGTCCACCTGTTTTGCTTCGCATACCATTTCAATTTCCTCCTGTGCCAGTCTCTCAGGTTTTCTACGGTCCCCCACAGGTAGAAGTCAAGGGGTGTTAAGTCAGGAGAACATGGGGGAAACTCAAACAATGTTCTCCAATTTCAAATACCACTTCAAAATGGTCTTGCACTCCTCGAATGACAATCGTGCGTTCACCATTTTGACTGTCCTGCCTGTCACATGGTGATGCTAGCATTCATTTGATTCATGTCATCTTTTGAGTAAACATCATACTACACATTACTACCATAATTCAATTCAACCTCAAACACTAATACATAGATAACATCACTTAAAATATGTATACATATTTTTGGCACTCTGGTATAATTATAATCTTGTAGTATTATAATCTACTATAATATAATATAAAAGTTTAAAATACAGTAAAGGGATAAAAACTAACATTCACAGTAATAATATCCCAGATAGTTACAATTGAGTAAATTTCCTTGGGAGTCATTTTTCTTTGTGTAGTTTTTACTAGTTTTACACGGTTGTGATCATACTATATGAATACTTTTGTATCCTGCTTTTTCCATAAACAGCATTATGAGATGTGCTTGAGATTTTGCTGTATAGTTAAGAGAATAGCAAACTCAACAAATCATAGGAATTCTGGCCTCCTCTCAATCTCTAAGTTCCCTTAATTCATTTAACATTTATTGGAGGTGCTTCTTTTGTGCCACATGTAGTGCTGAGAAATGAAAATACAAAGAGAAATAAGCAGACTTCTCATCCTCTCAATGCAGCAATTACCCTCTGCCTTCGCAGAAATATGGGCTCGCCTATGTGAGTTTGGAGGTAATAAAATAAATGCTTAAAAATTGGATATTTTTAACTTCATTCTTTTGAGGAAAATTACTATACATAAAGATTTATCTCAGACAACAACTGAAATTCTCCACATTTGATAAGATGTATTCTTATCTTAGGTGAAAGAGCTGCAATTCTTTTGCTCATTTCATGACATGTATTTTTCCAGCATTTATGGCAACTATATATATTAATAGTACTCTTCATTGGTCTTCAGATCAGTTGTGTATTAGAAACCAACATAAGACCTTTCATTTCTTCAAGATGCAAATTCTCAAGAATATTCATCACACCTCCCCCCATCCTACATATTTGCATGCTATATTTGTTTATGTGCTGGTAGGTAATCACAGCCTACCAATTTAGGTAGAGGATGTAAAGCAAATGCTTCAATAAGTACAGGTGCTTATATCCAAATCTACAATGATCCACATACCCCTGGAACTATTTGCACATATGCACAAACATTAGCATTTGTATCTGATTTGACTTCATCTGGAAAAATTTAAGCACTACCAGTTGGTGATTTCCTTTGCTGTCTTCCAACTTAAGTCTAGTTGCCTAAATGGTGTCTCAAGGTATAAAATAAGAGGTAAAACAAGGTATTGAGTCATAATTTCAAACCTTCTGCAATATGTCTCAAGTGGTAATGAGTGGGAACACTGAGCAGTAAAGGAGCTGCACATAATAGTCAGAAAATCTGTTCTCTGAGGCTCCACCACTTACTAGTTATGTGATTGTTAGCAAGTTGTCATCAGCGCAATCCTCGGTTTTCTTATCAATAAAATAGCAATGGTGACGTTCTCGCCATACTTACAGCATTAATGCATTACTATTGCAAAGCAAATCTTTGTAAAAATGCAAAACACTACAAATAATTAATTTATAACCATTTCCTAAAAAGCTCAGTATAATTAAGATTTACTTTCTGAAAAGCTATGTTCCCTTACATTTATTTCTAAGTTGCCACAAAGGTTTTACATAAGAAATGTGTTGTGCTTTTCAGAGGTGGCACCCTTAGTTTATAGAAAGGGGTGCTGCAGTTAGCGAGGAGCTACCGGAAGAAGGCTCCAGAGACGCGTTTTGGTGAAAGAAAAAGAGAACAAGGGTAGCAAAACAACTGGAGAGTGATTTGAGTTCCTCTTATTTTCAGACTGGGTTTAATGTGTAGACATGTACTATTCTATGTCCTTCTACATAGAGAACTTAAAAAACTGTGAGGACGCTCCTTTAGAACAGTTTAATAGTTTTGATTTCAAAGTCTTTAGGGCCTTAGGAATAAGAGTCTGAAATGGGTGTTGTTTGGCAATGTTTTTCCATTAATGAAGATTATCTAGCTAGGTCCCCAATGACACCTGTTTATATCAGAACTCTTAAGAAGCAGAAATCTGTATATTAAAGCTGAAAATAACATCACTATGGTAGTTAGTCTTTGAAGAGCTAAAAGGCAGTAGAAGACAATACTTTGAAAATGTTAGATTTTGCTACTATCCTATGGGAAATAAACATGCTTTATTAACAACTGTGTGGGAAATTTTTCTCCCTCAACTGAAACTGATATGCAGTAGGGAAGTCTCTGTCTTAATGTACTTAATTTGACCAGTAAAGGCGCTACCAAAGATTCTAGTATCAGACACCCAAGGCACCATGAATCTATAGATGCAGTATGGATTCTCCCAACTGAATTAAATGAATAGCAGCTGCCTTCCCAGCCTGAATACCTACCATGAGTATGTCAAAAAATATGTTCTTGTTAATACCATGCTTCTTTGTTTTTCACTGAATTCTCTCTCCCACTAGCATATTATGGTCTCTTTCTCCCTCTTCCTCTACCATGTCACAGTATTCCATTATGTAAATGTACCCTAGTTTCTTCAAATACTCCCTACTTGTGGGACACTTGGTGTTTCCAATGTTTTGCTATTATGTACAAGGCTTCAATGAATAACTTTGTTCATATGGGTTTAATCTATCCACAAAACAGATTTCTAAAAGTGACACTGTTTGGTCAAAGGGCAAAATGCATCTGTAATTTTGGTAGATCCTGCCAGTTTCTGTTACACAGGAATTGTGTTATTTTGTACCCCCACCAAATGTGTGAGTACTTGTTTCCTGAAGACCATGTATAAAAATACACATGCCTGGATCCCACCCTGCAAATTCAGATGCAGTAGATAAGGGCTTAGGCCTGAGCAGGCCTAGCTTTAAAAAGTTCTCCAAATGGCACATTCCTGGTTGAGAACTCTTGTCCTAAAAGGTATTTTAGTCTTGCTCACACTGTTCAAATTCAAAAGAGTTACGTCTTTAACCTCCAAAGTTTATGTTGCATGCCCTTCCTTCAATAAATACTTTTTGAGTGCCTATTATGTACTAGGCACTCTAGATAGTTAGAACATAAAAATAAATAGTAATATCTGTCCTTAAAGAGTTTGCAGGGTCTAACAATGAGAGTCATAGGTATGTAATTAAGAGACAATGTATAAGCAGTGTTAGAGACTTATATAGAAATTTATAGGAATATTGAAAAGGGCTCCTTCATCCTAACAGGAATGCCTGAGGCTGCTTCCTGAAGGAGGTGCTCCTGGAGCTGAACAGGATTAACTAAGAGAAAGGAGAAGAGGTATACAAGAAGAAAAGGGCATTCTAGGTAGAAAACAACATAGGCAAAGGTAGAAAATGAGAAACAGAAGGGATGTGTATGTAACTGGAAACATTTCATACTGCTAGAGCAAAAAATTCAAGAGAAAGAAGTAAGCTACAAAAAGTAGGGGGAGATCAGGTCACTAAGCACCATGTTAAGCTTGAATTTTATTTTACAGGCAAGAAAGTCACTCAAGGAAGTGACATGATCAGATAGTTGTTCTAGATTTAGGGACAATGAACTGAAAAGACACATAACTGGAAAAAGCAAGGATAGTTAGGAAACTGGTGCAGTAATTCAGATGAAGGCTTGAATTAGGGCAGGGGTGAAGGAAAGAATGGACTGAAGAAATCATAAGAGGTAAAATGAGCAGGACGCAGACATTAAATGTTGGGGGTGGAAATGAACAAAAGGTGATTTTAAGGTATTATCAAACCACTGGCAGGAAACCACTAGATTTAAGCTATTTTACCAGCAGCAGTGATAGGTTTATATTCAGTCATGGTCTCATACCTGGTCTTGACATTTATGAGGCCAGGGATAAATATATGGGGCCCAGCACACAGATGAAACTGGTGAGCTTCTCCTTTAGCATCACACTGTAATCAACTAAGTAAAGCAACCATAGATAACCCAATAGGCAAACACAACATTACGTGGTCATCTCTCTGATGTGATGTGGTACTCTCCCTTATAACTCCTCTATTGCTGAATCTCTTGACTCCATTTTCCTCTACATCTATGGAGTCAGTGACTTAAGACAACTGGTGACAACATAAGTAACTGCCAGCACAGAGAATGACATGTGTCTAAGGGGCAGCAGGATTAATAGCTGCTTTCCCAAAACTTAACCTAAATCCAAGCTTTACAATATTAGCAAACTATTTTGGTCAGCCTGTAGTCCTGTCACCAATCAAAGTCCATCTCTGGAGGTGAGAAGGCTCAGGCCTTTCCCATCCAAGTGTAATGGTCCTGTGGGAATGGAGTAGGAGAGAATTGTGTGTAATCCATACTAAATCTGGCACTTGTCTTTCCTCTCAGAGTTCCTAAAAAACAAACTGAAGGGAAACCGAAAACTTACTAACCATCAGATGAAAAGAAGTCCACTGTTTAGGAAGTCCATGAATCTCATACACATACACACACACACACACACACACACACACACGCACGCACGCGCGCACACACACACACACACACACACACACAGAGTAACACCAAGGCTTACCTTTCTTTTCTCTTCATCTGTTGGTTCAAATTTGAAAGTAGCCCTATGCTGAGGGGAGGAAAAAAGGGAAACAATGTCATTTTAAATACAGATTTTTAATTTTGTCTATGTTTAAAAATACATAGTCTCTTTAAGAATGTTGTCTTCCCATATCTTATCTCACTAGTTGTATTAAAGTAAGATTAATAGGCATGTTAACAAATAATTTTAAGCAGTATGAAAACTACCACAGAAATATATACCAAGGAGCACAGAGTACCAAGCCACTAACTCTGCCCAGGGAGATCTGGAATGCGTTGCATGCAGTATAGAGAATTTGAGCTGGGCCTTGAGGGATGAACAGAAGTTTGCCAGGAAGCAAATGGAAAGCATTGTAGGGACAGAAACAAAGGCTGAGAGATGGGTGAAATGGTATTATATATTTGTGAAATACACAGCTTTGTTAGAGTGAAACACAGGACACATGTCAGGGGGTGGGGGATTAAAGAAAGATGAGAATGGAAAAGTAGATTGGACAGAGATTTGGAAGGGCCTTTCAAAGTCACTGAGAGTTTGTACTTTCTTTTTCATACACAATAAGAAGTCATCAGAGAACTGTAGATAGGGAAGAGCTTTGATAGATTGGTATCTTGGAAAAATATTCTGTACAGAGGGTTTAAATCATGGCTCCATCACTTACTATGAGAGCAAATAACGAACTCTCCAAAACTGGATTTCTCATGTAAAAAGAGGGGGTACCTAGTTCATAAAGCTGCTGTGAGGGTCAAATCAGCTAAAGCATGTAACACACTATCTCAATGGCTGACACACAGTAAACACTCAGTAAGTATTAGGATTATAACAATGGTGATACCAATGACATTGAAGAAAAAATAGATGGAGAGAGAATGTCCTGACTCTCCTGAAATGATTGGCAACACTGTATCTTCCATTCTGTAGCTGAAATAGATGATGTTAGAGTAAGTTATCCAGAAAGAGTGACAGTACCCAAAAAATAGACTATAAAATTCCTTATTCTCCTCTCAAATTTTATTTAGGAGAACCAAGTGCTCTTATGAATCCTAAGTTTTCCTTTAAAAAAAAAAATCTCCACTGAACATCTCTCTGCCTTTCCGCTGTATTTCTCTTACTGGCCATACTAACAAACATGTATGAAAATCCACCAGGAGTTAAGTACACTAAGTATAATACTAAAGGTAACATCACTACAGGTGGTTCTGCATTGACAGCTTTGCAGAAGAAACAATTTGTGAAGTTACATGAGATGGAGAAATGTTGACAGAGAAGCAGTTCTGAATGTAAGAAATGGTTGGAGGGAAGACTGAGAGGTAAGAGAGGACCATTTGAGGAAACCTGAGAGAGACTGCTTCACATATGGCTTGCAAAACAATTAAAATGGGTGTTGTCAGGTGGTAAGGGCTTGGATTTTAAAATTTATACCTGAACTGCCAGATAGGTGACAGGCATGAACCGTAGAGCATTCTGGAAGAATATTTTGGGCAGTTGCTTACAGTCCAGATCAAAGGAGAGCGAGACCGAAGACAAAATGCTCTTGGAGAACTGGGCATCAATAATCCAAGCATGATACTGCTGGCAGCAGTATAAACTGATACAAACTTCAACAGGGATAGTGATTTGGCAACACGTATTTGAAACCATAAAAATATTCATACCCTTTGACCCAGAACTTCTACTCCTAGGAATTTATCCTAATGAAATCATCCAGAGAAGAGAAAAATTATATATGTTAGCACACTCACTGTTCTGTTATCTAATATTATAGAAGAGAGACAACCTGAATATCCAACAACAGGGGACTGATGAAATAAATTGCTGTGCATCCACCTGACAGAATATCATATTGCAATTTAAAAAAAAAAAGATGGCTAAGAAGCACGTAACAACATGAAAAATTACTTACAATGGCATCAAGTGGAAAAAGAATAAAACAGCAAATTACATGGCTGTCTATGATGTAAGTACCAACATAAACACATGGATGCAGTCAAACAAAAGCCTGAGTGTTAAATGCAAATACAAAAGCAAATGTACAGGGGTGGTGGAATTCTTGGTAATTTTTTTGACAAAGCTCATTGTTCGTATATTATTTTTGTAACTAAAGGGGATATTTTAAAAATAAAGGATAAATGAATTAATGAACAAGGAACAAAAGAAAAGAAGAAAGGCAAGGAAGAAAGAACTAGTTGTAAATCTGACAGCTATAACTTAGGACTTTAGTTAGACCTCAGGTTTAGTAAAAACCAACATTAGATCAAAGATGAAGCAGCACCAGACATCAGGCTAAGCTGGTAAACTGAAGTTTAGTAAATGTGTAATACAAATGAGAATAAATAATTGCACTTAGGAACCAAGAAAGCTTATTTTTTTGCCAATATATGTGAATTCCATAAGTTATCTGGAATAAATGTATCTAGTTGCCAATATAATGGTTCTCCTAAACTTTTTTTGGCATTTGTGGTAAAGGGACAGAAAAAGAAATCTTTTGGAAAGACCCTCATTAAGTTGTAAAAATATCTTTTAAACAGTTTCTATATAGATTAATCTTTTAAGGTAATAATTTAGATCATACCAAGGACTAGTATTTGTTGCTTTTTAAATGCAAGGCTGAGCCTGTTATAAAACCACAACATTAAAATAAAGAAAGAAAAGCTTTCAAAAGCCCTGTCTAACTAGCAGAAGGGCTTAATTTAATTAGAAAATATACTAGTATGTGAAGTAATACAAACTGAATTTTGAATGTCCCAATCTATCAAAAATCTCAGCCCTTTAAGATTGTTTGGACCCAAAGGCACTGGCTTCTTTAAGGCTGGCTTCTTTTATCTAACTTAGAGCATCCCTAAGCTATTCAGTACCTCTCAGCTTTTTTATCCCCCCTTTCAGTGGCTGAAAGGAAGGGGAACTAGCATTTCTGGCTGAAAATGCCTATCTGGAACTGCTAGCCCAGAGTCAATCACCTCACTTTCTTTATATACTTAATTTCCAGATGAAAGGAGCAAGAAGCAAAATATAAACTAAAGAGTGAAACCACTGCTCAATTTAGAGACTAAGGAGGGTAGGAACAGCTCAGTGACACACCAGATTCATTATGAGGACTCGCAACTATAGTCTGATACCCTGTGAACAGGCTCTAAAACGCTCGGGCTCTGGAGACCAAGCAGCACTGGGTTTGAGTCAGTCCTGCTGCTTACTAAAAGTGTGACCTTGGTCAAGTTACTCAACTTTACTACCTCTCAGTTTCCTTATCTTAATGTACAGCACCTTGCACACAGCGGGCATTTTATAAGTGGCCACTATTCTTATTATTGCACAGTCTATGATGTAGCCAAATACTAAACTATTACGGAACTATGAGTTATTTCATATATTGCCAAAGATAAACCCAAATGGCACCAATACAAGGGAACTACCTAACTGGGTGTGCATGTGTGTGTTGCTATGTTTCATGAATAGAGATTACTTCTAGAATTAAATGACAATTAACTGAGACCCAATCTGGATATAAGAACAGGGTATATAACAAAGGAATAGCCCACTGAATATGCTCCTCTGCAAAAACCTGTGCAATAAACTCGAGTCAGAACTCAGCCTCAATGTGGAAAGGTAAAACTCCTCTTACATGGTACAGGGTATTTATATACTATTCAAATGTGGAGGCTGCATTTCTAGAACTGTCCCAATATTAGGTCCCTATCAATCATGTTCTTCTAGCACATAAAGGAAGACCTTGCAGCTATCAGTGTGGTTTTCTTATGAGAACCACTCTTAGAGGCCTACCTGCCTGTATCTTAAATAACTTTTACCTTTCATTTGGCCATAAACTTGCCATACTTCCAACATGGAATCCTGTTGGAGGTTGCTATTGGGTAACATGAGCTCAGTTGATGTCTGCAGCCATCAGGTCATCTCTGAGATTATCATGGTAGTTGATGTTTCTAGGCCTCATTTTCTTCATCTATTAACTGAGAGGGTTGTGCTCAATTATCTCTGGGGTTCCTTCTAGCCTAAGTACTATCCTGTGATTCAAGGAACTATGATACTACTGTGTACCTCATGGCTCGTGAGCACCATTTGTTGTTGATAATCATAATGATGGCAACTAATCTCTCTATTGTATCTGTTACCAGAACAGGTTCTAAAAAAGGAGAAGGAGCTTGGATAGCCTAGACTAGAGTAATACATACTTCTCATAATTAGTAGCTCATTCTGCAATGAGTGGAGGTGATGTGGGACCAACAGTAGCCAAAGGAAGTACTGTACTGGCCCTGAAAAACCTTTCTCTTCTGTACTCAAAAACACAACACTGCCTTGCAAAAAGAGCCCAGAATCCGAAGAGCACAAAGGGATACAGAATCTGAAGACGAAGTTTGCCACTTCTAGCTATGTGCCCTTGAGCCCGCATGCAGTCACTTTGCCTTTCTGAACCTCAACTTCCTATTCCTCTTGAAAGAGAGTACTTCCATCTCTCTTGTAAGTTTTAATATACAAGGATTATATGTGATGGCATGTGAAAGTAGTTAGGATAATACATAGTACGTAGAAGGCTCAATAGGTGAACTGAGAAGCGTGAAAAAGAACTACCACTCTGCCTATTTTTTAATACCTTCCTATGCTGAGTCAACCTGAGTTATGCCCTTGAGACACAGACAAATTTCATTTTTTCTGGAATAAATAAATCTTCCTTCTCTCCATGATAATAAAGGTCAGTGAGTGAAGCAAGAAGGCTTGGAAATCAGAGTCTCTGTAACACAGTAGAAATCAGATGTTGTTACCTGGAATCAGACAGGTAACTACTGCTCTAAACACGGTATAAGATATTTTACTACCCATCAGAAAGTGCAAGGGTTAAGGAAAAAAGAGAAAGAATGGAGTGTATTTCCTTTTTTGGGAGGGGGGATATGTCAACTCAGTGGCACATGTTTAATTCCTGCTTTCTTCCTCAGTGCTTTACACATACAACTCATTTAAGCATGACAATAAACCTGTGATGGAGGTACTATTATTATCCTTGTTGGCAGATGAAGAAACTAATGCACAGCACAGTTAAGTAACTTGTCCCAGGTCACAGAGATGGGAAATTGAGGATCAGAGTCCAGGCAATCTGGTTCTCCACACCTCCTGAGCACCTTGATCATTAGAACTGTAACTCATCGAGTGAATGCCTCTAGGTGCCCTGTGCTGTGTCTGACATTATACTTCAGTTAATTTAAACATCAGAGTAACTTAGGTGATATTATTCCTATTTTGCAGATAAGGAAACTGAGACTCAGGCTTAAAATAAATGATCATAGTCATGAAACTAATAATAAACAGCAGATCTGAACCAAGGTTTCTCTGACTCCAAATTCCACCTTCTTTCCACTATACGTGACTGCCTCCTTTTGAGGATTGACTTTATTAGAGAAATAAGGTAGTATAAGGAACATCCTCCCCCAAACAATGAACCAATCACTCTCTCTCTCCATCATTTGTTTCTCTTCTTGGTTCGACTCCTCAATGCCCCCTATTCACCTCTTATTCTAAACATTTCTGAAATCAATTTTTCCAGCTAAGGAAAATGAAGAACTTCGTATCCAGCTACTTTTCTAGGGATTCAGACTCGATACAGATGTGGACAATTTAATTCCACTTTCTTATTGCAGTACCACTGCAATCATACTTCCCTTCCTATTTATCTGCATCCATTATCTCTCACCTGAAGAGGCAAAGCCCCACTGCCAACATTTTCTCTGTTTTCTGGCACTACTATAATCAGCATTAAATATGACAGCTGTTTTCTGAAGGAGCTGAGTGACTTTGTTCTGATCAAGTCAGAGCATTCTCAGGCTGGGCCCAAAGGATTCAAGTGTTTGGGAGAACTGGATTCCCGAACACTTCAGGAATACCACCTGAAACAATGCACACTGAGCACTGCAACTTTAAAAACATTCCCAGTGTGAAAGGGGAGCTGGAGATGTCTTGAATTTAAGCTGACAGCACTCGATCAGGAGTGGTAAGTGGAACCAACCTAGCAGGACATCGAGGATAGGAAGAGATAAATTGGAGGAAGTAAATCTAGAGTTCAACTTAGGTTAGCCATGAAGGGCAGGAAAAATATTGAAGGTGATAAGATCCAATTGGAGGTTTTTCCTCCTCCCTTTCCTATGGAAGTAAGTTATTATTTATTGCTGGATATCTGGCA
Source organism: Lyroderma lyra (assembly GCA_004026885.1). Classification (NCBI taxonomy): domain Eukaryota; kingdom Metazoa; phylum Chordata; class Mammalia; order Chiroptera; family Megadermatidae; genus Lyroderma; species Lyroderma lyra. The sequence continues at coordinate 343,700 of PVJL010000335.1, read as the reverse complement.
TATAGTAAGTGCTAAATAAATACTAGTTGAGTGCTTGCTTCAGCAGCACATATACTAAATAAATACTAGTTGATTCAACACAATGGCAAGGTTTCTTTCTTTTGAAAATCAGTTTGTACCTGCCTGAAATTGTTTTTGGAAAGCAGTCATAAATCAAGTAAAATAAATATAATCAATATGTACACCTATGCATTAAATGGATTTCCCATAAACTAGGCAGACAGGTAACAGTAAAGCATATCAGAAAGTGAAGGAGTTATGAACAGAATGGAATCCATGCATCCTCCCAAAGAAAGCAGCACAGTCCTGTAGAAAGAACAATCAGCTGGCCGATATTCAGGTGTCAGCCCCATCCCTCCCTGGCTGTGTGGACTTGGGGCAACATTATCCTCAATTCTATCTCGTGTGAAATGTGGAATACCACCACTTTCCTCACAGCGTTGCTGGGAAGATTAAACAGGAATGAAGGTGTCTTCTTTTTGGATCTTCTCCATCCAGGGAAGAAATGGCATACTGGCAGCTCAACAATACAAAGGGTATGTATGTATGAAAGTGCAGTGGTGGGCACATACAGCAACACAGAAGAGGAAATTACGAATGGAAGCAAATGAAAGAAAGAAAGATGTCATATCTAGGGTGAGACTTGGGGTTGGGTGTATTTTCACAGGAGTAGTCAGTCATTTCTATAAAGTAATCTAAATGAAAGAATAAAGGTGTGGTATGCTGTCTATTGAAGTGAGCATGTAAAATTCCTGAAAGAAAAAGTAATGGAGAGCTAACGGTTCTAGGAGAGAGCTTCAGAGAGGTGGCTGGGATTTATAACAAGATACCTTTTACTGCACAGTTGTACAGTGGAAAGAACAATGAATGGTTTGAAGACCTAGGCTGGAATCCCAGCTCACAAGTATGACCTTGGGCAAGTTACTTAACCAATCAAGAACCTCAATTGCAAAACGCAGATAAAACCTCAGAGGACAGCTGTCAAGATTAAATGAGATAACGGATGGGAAAGCGGTTAATGCGATACAAATAATAGGTATTATTAGGAGTTAGCTCTCCCACTTACAACATAGTATGTCCCCGACCTTGGCATGATTTCATTTCTTTGCGCCTCGGTTTTCTCACCTACAAAATGGGGAGGATGATACCATCTACCCTACGAACACTCTGAGAATCAAGTGAGACCATATACAAGACATCACGCCTTGAAAATTGTACAGTGCTATAGGTATATAAAGAGCTGCCATCGTGGCTGATACGTTTTACGCCTGTCACGGGCCGTGTTTATGCACAGAAGCGTGTTTTTATGATGTACAGGTGAGGAAGCCTCGCGTGCATTTATGCATCCAAGAGTGGGGCACAGGGCACAGACAGACGCACAGATTCCGGGGGTGTGACTTGCACGCTTGAGAAGAGGACCGTGGGACAGGCTGCTGGGCCAGAATCAGAGGAGTGGGCGCCAGGGTGGGGGCAGGGGGATGCAAGCTGCATAGATGGGGGCACATACAAGTATGCCCAAGCCGGAAACGTCTTCGGGGGAGAGCAATGCGCATCCCAGGAACGAAGGGGGTGGGGAAGGATGCGCTATGCAAGCCCGGAGGGCGGCCCGGGGGTGCTATACCGCAAGCCCAGGGCCAGGGCTCTTTACCTTATCGCTGTAATCCCTCAGGACCCGTTCGATAGCCCCCGCCTCGCCGGCCCGGACGATGTAGAGGGCGCGCTCCTCGTCCATGGCCGCAGGTGCGGGGGAGCCGCGGCCGCTCTGCGCGCCCAAGCCGCTGCCTCCAGGTAAACGCCTCGCGCCCCCGCTCGCTGGCTCGCTCCTTCCCAGCTTCCTTCCTTCCCTCCTTCCCTCCCTCCCTTCTGCCTCCAACCCGCCAGCCTCCGCCCGGACAGGCCCAACGTCACCGCCCCTCAACTTTCACCCCGCGACGTCACCGGTCCCCCAGCAACCGGCGCCTCGAGGCCACCCCCGACAAGGCCCAGGACTCGACAGGGGCCTGCTAAGAAGCCTGAGGCCGAGTCAGGCCCAAAGTTTTGCTTGCTCTCCTGCCTCTCCCTCCCTCGGAGAAGAGTCCAGCCTTTTAAGTGGGCTTTCACAGACAGAGCTATTCTCTCCTGACCCTCCCCGATGAATCATTCTTCTCAGCTGACGAGAGCGACCCGGCTCTTCTCCGCCCCACCAAGAGACAGCGGCTAAATGGACTACACTTCCCTACGTGCAACGGGGTCATCCCACTATTCCATCTAATTTACTGGAGTGCCGAATGGCATGCTGGGATTAGTAGTCATCCAGCGGGAAAGACTTCCCTTCAAAGGCATGCTGGGAACTGTGGTCCTGTAAGGGCCGGAAACGGGAGTCTGGTGGCTCCTGAGGCTAGCGGCCAAGAGACCGTTAGGGGGAGGGTCTAAGCGACGGCTGTGCCTCGTTTTTGTTCCTTACGGAGCCGAAGGTCCTGTTGGAGCTTTGGCTGGTTGGACCGGTTGACAGTAGCGGAAACTGGCATCCTTTGGTGGGAACTGTCAAGCACCGGTTTAATTCCCTCTTTTCTCGTTTAGTGGTTTCGGTCTCTGAAATTCTTTCCTTCCTCCCTTGTTTGCGGTTATGTTACGTATTCAGCTACAGTAATGTGGGAAATTGTAGGCATGTTAGCTACATAAAAGGACTCGGCGATTTGTTTGCCTTAAGAATAATGGTTGTCATGTATCCCATGCCGCCTGAGTTTCAGACTCAGTGTTAGGTGGCTTCCATATAGCCTCTAATTCTCACGACACTGAGATTTTTGTGGAACCAAAGGAACTCGAATAGTTGAAGCAGTTTCTTCTAAGTCACATAGCCAGTTAAGTGGAGAATTTGGGATTTAATCCGGGTCTTCCCTAAAGGCGCTGCTCTAGGACCATTTGTAACGTAATAGCACTGATACACTGATTAACAGGAGTGATGATGCTGATGCTGACAGAGGCTACATGCAGGCATCCTGTTACTTTGAGAACCTATTGCTGTGCCAGGCACTGTCTGGTAGAGTCCAGTGCTATTCAGTGTGGAGCCAGAGGGCCTAAACCCCTGCACTTGGTGGAGCGTCCATTCTAGTGCTTAACCCTGGGAGGGAGGTACTTATTTTAAGATGAGGAAACTGAGTCTTGGAGAGATTATTTTTTTACCCAAGATTGCAGAATCTGGAAACTGAATTTGAACTCGGCCCCTGTTTTCTTTTTGCTCTCCCAAGCCACTTGTTAGAGAGTGGATGAATTCTCTCAGTAATGTCCAGTTTTTCATTCCAAGAACCTTGACCAGAATCATCTTTGATGCCTCCCTTGCCTACCTCTGCCTCTTGAGCTGTGCTGAAGAGGAGCTAGAGGGGACAAAATTTTATTCATCTAATAATTATTGAGTTTCTTCTATGTGGCAGATTTGTGGTAGGCTCTAAGACTTTGGAGATAAAAACAAATAGGGAATCTGAGCTCACAGAGCTTTTTGGTCTTTCTGTGGACTATAGTTTTCATGCAGCAAAGAAGTGTTGAGCATATTTGTTGAGCCAGGCATTGGGATAGGTGCTGTATCCATAATTAAATTAAGAAAGATTTTAATCTATCTCTTAAAAAAATACACTTTGTAGAAAGGTGATGGTATAGTAAGCTACATTCTTCAGGTGATAATAGTATCTTAGAATTGTTTTCAACTGTTTACAAAACATTTTAATATACACTATCTCAATGGAACCTTGAGGAAGGTATTGTTCCACTTATAGATAAGAAAACAGTTGTGGGTGGGTTAAGTAACACAAACTAGGAGTAACACTGAGAGCTGTAACGTAGCAGTATTGGTTGCCTACTCTGTGTCCAGTGCTGTATTATGTGCTTGTTGAGGAAACATATACCTATTTTTGGAGCAAGGGCTCCCGGACAGGATACTAACAAACATAAAGTATCTGAGTAGAGATGTCTCTTTCAAAGAAGGTCTTATACATGTGTTTGGAATGTCTGTTTAACAGAAACAGGCTTATGTTTTTAGGCTCCAACCCTGTACTTCTAAAAAGAGATTTAAAAAATGTGAAACCACATGAATTAATGGCTTGGGAAATTGCACTTTAGTAATTTTAATTAAGCACTAATAATCTGATTTTATAAATCAAAAGGATCTTTGACTCTAATTCAACTCATCCTTTGACCACTGACGAGACTCTGGTCCCAGAAAAATTAAGTGACTTTTCCAAAGTCAATAGTGAAAAGCAGACGCTGGGACTAGAGCCTAGACCAGCTAAATCCTGGGTCACTGTAGCACTCTACCTCCCTGAATATTTAGTTATATGAGACTTTCAGTGACTAGGGTCTCTAGTCCAGGACTAACGCCAATTCCTGTTAATTCTTGGGTGGCACAGTACTAAGGAATTAGGATTTAGAGACTGGATAATCAAAGCAACGAATACTTATTCACAAGTTATTTCTCTGAAAGTAATACAATTATATATATAGATATATAGATCTAGATAGATATAGATAGTGCTTTACTATTCTCAGACTGTGTCCACATAGATCATCTGATTTAGTCAGTATAATAGGTTAAAAAAAATGCAAGGTCAATAGGACAGACACTATCTTCTTTTTTATAGAGAAAAGGAAAGTTCAGGGTGTTGTTTAGATTGCTCATAAGCAATAGTCAGCTAATAAGTGATATAGTTAAGGGCTAGAAAGTGCTCTGGGCTCTGATAGCATAAATTGTTTTGGATTTATAGGTCAGGGCCAATGAAAAAGCCTGCAAATGGATACTAGTCATTTATTTTGGACTTTGATACACCCTGCTGTGGCATTTCCTCTGCCATGACAATGGGTTATTTGGAATGTGCCAAATTGGAGGTCTTTTAAGGAGTACCCGGTGCCAATGCTTTTAAAATCCAAATCTTCCACAGAAATATTTTTTACACATTCTCGTTGGAAGAAAGCAGAAATGTAAAAAAAGTAAACAGCTTGGTCTAGTTTCTGCAGCTCCAGAATTGAGTTGGAGAATTCCACTAATTCAAGATATAACCTGTCATTCAACTATCACCGAGCCACTGTGCGAGGCTACTCTCTCAATCTCTTTTAAACCATGGTGTCCTCAACTGTAAAATAAAGATATTGAGCCAGATATTATCTTAGTTCTCTCATTTCTTAAATCTTGTGATTCTAATAACAACAAAACCATATTTGAACACATTCTTTAGAAAAATCTATTAAGACTGAGAATGTACAAATCAATATGTGTAAATCAAATATCAACATGATGTATGCAAATCATTTCTTGGGCATATCCACAAAGATTCTGATTCAGTTGATCTGTGGTGAGGCCGGGTGGGTATTGGTAGTTTTAAAAATTTCTCAGTTGGTTTGAGTGAGCAGCCGGGTCAAGAGCCACTGGACCAATATTTTGATAGTATATCAATCACTGAACTAGTTTTTTGATAGACTACCAAAGTCATGAGTATGCGATTCAATAGCTAGTCTTTGAGAAATCAGAATAATCTAGCAAGATGGAAGTTATTTTAATTTCATTTTCTACCAAGAATGAAGTCTTTCCCTTGTAACAAAGTTAATTATCATGGTTTGTTCCTTTAACAAATATTTGGTGATCATTGGAGCACAGCACTATCTTAGGCACCATAAAAGAAAAAGTAGAAACAACTGATCCTGTCCTCTGGGGATATAAGAAACACCTGGGAAATAAGCAAATCTTTTCTACTGATAGTGAGAATCAAATTGAACGTAAGTGTTATTATGCAAATCAAAGAAAGATAAACATTGATGAGAAGAAGAGTTATCAGAGAAGCCTTCTTGTAGGAGATGAACTATAAAGAGAGAGCAGTGGCGAGAATTGAGAGGGCTAGCAGATCTGGGAAAATGCCATGAGAAAAGTTCAGGAGGCCAAAATTAATGAGACATTTAGTGAGAAATGGAACCAACTTGGCTGAACTTGAAAGCCAGCAATGGAGATTTCTCAGAGGTCAGTTGGTCAGTGGATAAGGAAAAGTTAAAATTTAGAGACGTTTCATAATCAGTGATGATTTTATGACCAGCCAATCCAACATCAACATGTTATATTCCTGAAAACACTACCTCACAATGCCATGTGACATAAACCGAAATGGGCAGTAGGAGAGGGTTATTGCCAGAGGGTGTCATATCCTTGTGCACATTAATTTTTCAGAATCTTATTTATAAAATTAGAGTTGGATTAAATTACTTTAGAGTTTTGTTTTTTTTTTTTTAAAAAAAAAACTCTTAAAAAGTTATGACTACTCCATCCAGCCTTTCAGCACCTTCCTGAGATTCCTCAGTAATATTTCCAGTATTCTAATTGCTAAAATTGAGTCCATGCTGTTAGTACTTGGCAAATGTTTACCTATAGTTGTCCATGTCAATTGACTATCCCCAGCAGGACTCTCAACCTAAGCACACAAAATGGGCTCTGCCCTTTTGGAGTTTTTATTTATCCAAGAGCTGGAATGTGGGTCAGACCTATTTGCATCTCTCTGGCTTGGAATCCCATCCAAACACCCCTTGGGAAAACCAGGCACTTTGGGTGGCAATGCTGTAATGTGGCGAAGGAACCTGGACAGGGAATTGGAAAACCTGGTGTTAGTCGTGACTCACCATGGGAGTCTCAGAGGCCGATCATTTGTCAAATTCCTAAAACCCTCTGGCAACTCATTTTTTGAATCTAACAGAAATACTTGAAGGCCAAAAGACTCTAGTTTAAATTTTAACTCTGTGTCTGGGTGTTTGGGGATAAGTCACTTGCCCTCTTTGAGCACTGATTTTTTTTTTCAACTGTAATGAGAATAATAATACCTACTTTGCAGGTTGTTGTAAGGGGTAAAAGAGATGGCCATCAAAGTGGCCAGCAGAGCAGACCTGGTCTGGAGTGGCCACTCGAATGTTGGCTGGACTGGAATGAAAAAATGCAACCTCCCTCACAGGATGTGAAGATTTGGGATAAAGGTCATGTTATTCATATGGATGTACCAATGTGTTGTTGTTGCTGGTGTTGGTTTTAACAGAAAAGTAATTCCAGCACACTGCGTTGCTCTTTAAACCTGCAAGCTAATGCCTTTAACACTGACATGCTTTGACCTTTGTGCAGTTTATCGTTTGACCTAAGACGGTTTTGGGATAGTGACTGTCATACGTGTGTGTGTAAAGGAGTTCTACACACACACACACACACACACACACACACACACACACATCATATCAATGTCTTTGCAATTAAGCTTCTGGGATGCACATGTCAGAAGAAGCAGATTCTCACAAGCCTTCTTCCCACCACTTCCTTTTTAACTCCTTACGCGGTAAAGAATTAATTTACTTACCAACATTTGATTAAACTCTTAAGGTTCAACCCTAGGAGGAGGTGGCGGTGGACAAAGGATTATTGCCATTCATCATCAACACATTTTAGTCTTCCCCTCCAGTTGCCTATGAAGGATTAGCATTTCCCTGAAAGGAGGAGCACAGGATAAATTGCATCGACGGCCAAAGAACTGCCAGCTCCTTTCAGCTGGGGGCGCATACCGGGAGCTTTTCCCATATTAGTCAGCTTTATCTCAACTTTTGGTCGGTGCCTGCATCTGAATTTCATGGGTTTCAGGGTCAGTCAAAACAGAATTGTAGGGCTGTTGAGGTCAGAGGCCACTGCTGTCAAAGGGTAGTGACCTGAACAGCAAGAGGTAGCCAGTCCCCTACCCCCACCCCCACCGCCCTCAAATGACTTCATTCTAGTGAGTCCTTGGCTCGCTGTGCCTCCCCTGCGGAGCTTTTTTTCCGACCTGGTAATAAAAATCCTCCTGTGACCTGGTATTATTTTTTTTACATTATTATTGATTTTCTTTTGTTCCTGTTTCTCTGTAAGATGACCAAACCTTGGTATTTGATAATGTATTGGTTTGTATGTACCCTGGGAAATGATGGAGGGAAAGCTAGTCTGTTATTCCAGTGAATGGAATGCCACCTAGGGTGTGGGGGGAAGATGTGGTGCCCAGCTGAGGAACTGCCTTCATTTAGCACACACGAAAATTTCCCAGAACGTGTGAAGCTTTCTCCGCCCCCCGTCGGTTCTATTGCTATGGTCAAGGTTGATTTAAACACTGCAAAGCCGCTTAGGAGGGAGTGATGGGGGTGGGGTGGGGGTGGAAACACGAGGAGGAAGGAGGAAGAAGGCAGCGTGCAGTAGTAGAAAGAGCACAGAGTATTTCAAAGCCCAGCGCTCCCCTTCACTGTGTGACTGCTCAGAGCCTGCGTCTCTTCCCCTGGAAGCAGAAATGATTCTCCCGCCGACGGTGCCGAGAGGTTGTGAGACGTGGCGATGGTGGCTGATGTGCCCGGCACTTAGCAGACCTCAAGCAATGGGAGCCTCTCGGTGGTTCTCGCTCAGCGTGCGGGCAGGAAAGCGCGAAGACCGTCCTTGGGCCTGGACTGGTCCCGGGGTCAAGAGGGCATCGTGCGGCCTCTCGTTTCTGACAAGTGTGGCCCAGGCCAGGGCAGGGCGGGTGCTGTTCCTGGGGAGGCACAGTGGGGCGCTCCTTGAGAGTTCGCTCTTCTAAGCTCTGCGCCTTTCCCCTTCTGCGGGGAGACTCAGCAGGACCCGGGACCGGCCCTGCGCTTGCTTCTGAGGCTGCTTCTCTCACCCGTGCCCTCACGGTCGGACCTCGTTATTTTCCAGAATAGTTCTTAAAGAACCGGTATTAGCTCTGGAGGCACTTAGGATGTCACAGAGGGAGGGATGAAACCGGGGAGCCCGATTTCTCCCACCCACCACCTCTCTTCACCCACACGCCTTTCCTAGCAACAGCTCTTTCCTCAACTCTTGGGGCCCACGTCTTCCGTCCCATCTACACCAGCAGCAGCAACATAGGGGGGTGAGAAGGCTGGAGGGGACTGAGGTGCAGGAGGAGGAGGGGGCTGATGAAGCACAAAAGGTTCTGACCTCCTGGGGAGAAGGGACCGGAGGGCCGAGTCCCAGCGGGCTCAACCTGGGAGGCTGCCAAGGGGCTCAGGCCGAGAAGGGCCAGGTTAGGAGGCCAGGCAGGCCACGAAGTGACAGGGAGGCGGCCTGGGCTGAGGCCCGTGCAGAACGGCGCCGCCAGGGACAGGTTTGGCGGCTGCGGTGGAACTGTAAACCGTGGAGGTTCCTGGGGAGGGCTACTCTTCTCCACTTGGGGCAGACGGACACCCTGGAAGAAAGAAACTTGGGGTGCACATTCAAGGAATAGCAGTCCCTGGGTCTTAGGACTTCAAGCTGGAAGAGGTCGTGTCTCAACCTCGGATGCATAGTTAGAATCACCGGGGAAGTTGAAAAAAAAGCAAGGCCCTGGGTCAAATTCCAGGTCAATTATTTACTGTGGGTGGGACCTCTGCATCTTTTAAAAGAGCTGAGGTGACTCTTAAGGGGCAGCCACGGTTGAGAAGGGGCAGGAGTGCCCCTTCCACGTCTTCGGTGGCAGCAGGAATTAATCTTAGTTCTCTCTCACTTTAAAGCCTACATGTATATCCATTTTTTTTCTTTTTTTTTTAAACTTCCGATGATGATGATTTGCATATTCCAGGCTCTTGAATAAGTCTAAACACTAGGCCTCCAGAGACATACAGTAGCCTCTCCCCATACCCTTCCCCTGTAATAAAGGGAACATTTATACTATCCCCTTCAGGATTTGTTTTTTAAAAATTTCGTGATTCTGCCTTTAAGAATGCAAAGAGTTGGGGCAGATAGCCTGTTCGTTTTGGCTCTTTCCTTCTCCAGGTTCACTTGAGACATTGGGATTGATGTCACCTTTAAACAAATATGAAGGACCAATCTAGAAAGAGGGGGAAATGGCAGAGAACTACTCCCCAGATTGGTGTGGGAGAGGGTGGGGCTGGACAGGAGGAAGGGGATGGACCGTCGCTCGGTGACGGTGACGGTGGTGCAGGTATATTGGGCTGAGCTCACAGGCCGGAAGCTCAGGCCGATTTTGAGAACCAGCTGGTGGAGCCGTTGCCTTCTCTCTGGTGGCTGCCTTCCCCAAACACGGCTCAGCTGCCAATCCAGTCCCTGTGCTCCTTAAGCTGTCCACCGTCCTCACCCAGATCTGCCCACCGAGGGCCATCAGCACACAGACGGTAACTGGGATGTCATAGTCATATCACAGGCCCGCCTGGGGTCCAGAGTGGGGAGCTGACCCGTCCAAGGTCACATGGTGGTGAAGCCACAGCTTCCTCTCTGTTCTTTCCACGACTTCAGTCCCTCTCCTCTTAGGTTGGGCTTACTCAATGGCATATTTCTGACTGGTCTGTGACTGGGTTACTGTGTCGGAGGGGCCACAGATTCCCTTTCTTTCCAGACCCGCGGGTATATTAGAGGCCAGACAAAAGACACAGCAGGACGGATGTCTAAGACGCCACAGGCCTGCGACGTGGGTGAGCCATCCTGGCTGCTGTTCATGACTTCAGCCAGTTTCAAGCTGGCAGAGTTCTTTTCAGAAAGAGTCCTAAAAAGGGGAGTGTCCCTTGATTGCCAAGACCCCTCTGTTCTTCCTCTGACAAGTGACTGGCCCCACTCCCAGCTGCCAACCTTGCCCATTACCATCCTGGTGACTGGGTAGGAACCATCAGTGGGAGACAAGGTGCATTTGAGTCGTGAGCTCACAGCAGCTGTTGTCTTTTCCTAATCAGAGCCTTCTCCGTTCTGAAGTTGAAGGTTGAGAACAATTGGAAACACAGGCGGTACGCTCACCTCCCAAGACATTGGGTACGTGTGCTCTGGACCCCTGGCCCTCATCTAAAGCTGCCTTCTTCCTCCGGCACTGGCGACCCCCAGTTCTCGGCTGTGCTGTGAGGAGGAGACATGGATTGCCTCCCTTGCAATGTTCTTGGAGTGACCACTTTATCCTCTGGGATGCGGGCCCTTGTTGTGACTATTTTTGCCTAAACATGTGTGCATTTAATGAGCTGTTATCAATATGTTCATGGGTGTTGTTTAATATGTACTGCAGCTACCTGGCTAGAGAATTTGTTAATTGCTTTATTATTATTATTATTATTATTATTATTATTATTATTGTGGTTAGTAAGTCAAAAGTCAGACTTAGTACAGTCACTTTATGGAGCACTAGCCTTGGGTTGTAAGAGAGCAACAGGTCTGCCTCTCCGCAGGTTTGTTCTGTACATGACTAAGTCGGAAATCTCCTTCTTCCTCTGCCTTACTTCTCTCATAGGAAGCCAACTCACAGATCGCGGCCCAAAGAGCAAACTGTTTTACCTTCAGAGTGTGAAATCCAGCATCGATGTTCTTCTGGCAGAACAACACAGATAAACTTTCTAAGGGGATGCTATGCAAATACTCGTATATAATTTTAATCATAAAATCATTTTCAGGTATAAATATGTTTAATAGCAAATAAGGGCTTGGATTTACAAAGACAACTTTCAAAATGCAAAGTGAGTTGTCAAATTCCCGTGCGTTTTCATTAACATCTCACGGCTGCCATTTCTGGAAATCTTAGGCTCTGAATCTCACATAGATCCTAGACTCTTAAAATTTGGGCAACATATGTAATCACTTGGCCTTTATATCCTCACTCCTCAGCCCTAGAATCAAAATGCAGTGCTGGAGAAGAATTTGTTGATGCTTCTTAAGTGTTCAGTAATGTTACTGTTCTGTTCCAGAAGTTTATTAGCATTTAAAGCACTGCCCTTGAAATATTTTTACACCCAGTGATCATTAAAGCATAATGAACTAAGTCCCAGGGGATCGCTTAATGATGCTGGTACTGAAGAACAATATTCCCTTTATGAGCTGAGTGAGAGGTCCCTGCCCTTTGCTGATGTTAGCCATCATGCAAACTTAAGACAAGTCCTTGTAGTACTGGTCCCCTACAAACCTCAGTCAGGCTGTAGGTACTAAACTGCTGTTTAAGGACTACACATGGGGCTTATTCAAATTTTAATGATTGTTTTATGACAAGATGATAGGGAACTGGACAAGCACAACCATATATAGGACCACTTAGTTGTGCTTTGCCTAATTACACCCTAAATATTCAGAATGGTATTTATACTGCACACATACACACACACACACACACACACACACATTCCCACGTCATCAAATGCAAAATGAAGAAAACGGGTCATTTAATACGTTTTATTTGAGTGTGAAACCATTCATATCTTGCACAACTGTACAGATAAAACTATTTGCATCTGAGCTGTAGACATGATTATCACACTGAGTGGGTAAGAGCAAAGATTTTATTTACAGAACAACTGCTAAAACATCCGATGTCATATTTCCATTTATTTCTTACCCATAGGGTAATAGGTCCACCATAATTGCTTGGTGCTTTTTATAATACAGAAAGAAAACCTATGTTAATCTCTAACAAACCTCACAAATTGCTACAAATCTGACAGAAAAATGCCTATGAAAAAATTTTCCAAAAGTACAATACATTTTTATTTCCACACATACACAGTACAGTATAGGCTCAAAGGCACAGCTTTGACTTTTTTTTTTCTCTCTCTCTCTCAAAGTGTCGGAAAATATTATAGTCTTATGAAGGAGCCATGAAAGTCACGTTCACACTTGGTGCCTGGTAAGTCAATGTTTGGTCCATCCAGTTTCACAAAGTTAATATAGCAGAGTACGATACTCAATGCGACCAATCCACATTCTTGCAGAACTTTAAGAACCCCTCCCCTGCCTTTTGCTGACACTAGCCATTGTGCAAACTTACGACAAATGCTTGTGTGTAGAAGAACCAGTCCCCTACAAACCTCAACCACCTTAAGGCATACAGAACAGGCCTTTTCCTTCCCTCTAGACTGTGCTGATGTTCCAAGACAATGCGGGTACTGTGACAGACGTGAGCGTAATGGAGTCTGGAGCTTCCAGACACCCCCCCCCCCCCCCCCCCCCCCCCCCCCCCCCCCCCCCCCACATAGCCCTGGTGTTCCAGGAAGCAGCAGTGATACCACTAGAGGGAAGGGATGCTGGAACATATCTGAGGGCTGTTCATTTGTACAGTGAGGGTGACAGACAGATGGCAAGGTGAATGCTCCTGGGGAATTATGTGCCCAACCAAGAACACAAACCAGATTCTGTCTCTCGGATCCACCCTTCAAGACTAAAGAGCTTTTGTCAGCAGGAACAGGAGTAACTCACAGGGAGTGCTTGCCAATCCAAAGCAAAGTCATGGAACAGAGGGAAAAGGCACAGGTTGGCCTGCCCGAGATAGCACTCTCTAGAAACAGCGAGGTCCGGCTTGGCTACAGAACCCAATCTCACTGTCTTTTTAGGGAGTCCTGTTTCTGAACTAAAGTGTATTCATCCCACACTGAATCCCGGGATCATGTTCATTAAGAAAATGGACCCCTAGGAACAGTCCATGAGTTACGATGTATAAAGTCTTCTGGGGGTTGGATGGGTTTATTATTATTATTAATACTTATTAATATTAAATATGGATTCCTATGAGAGCAGTCATTTAGCCCATCCTGTGGAGGCCTCTCCATTGATGTAAGCAAAGCCAGGAAAGTGTTGCATGTGCTCATACTCAGAACTCCTGCGCGTGGCCAGGGGCGTGTACATGTCACTGGAGTTTCCATACCTCGTGGAATGCACAGACGGGCTGGTGTAGCAGGTGTTGGCTGCGGGCACCTCTGGCCATCGGGGGGTGACTGGGGTAGGATGCAGTCTGGGAGTGCTGCCCATCAAACAAGGTTCCATCCGGGAAGTGGGGCTATTAAAAGGGTACTTGTTAAGGGGAAAGAAATTCCACAAAGTTAAAATTAGCTTAAAGTTGCATATCCACAATACCAGTCATGTCTACAGTTTGTTTTATATTAAATTTCTTCAGATGCTGTTAATGAAAGTTGATGGGAAGGAATCGGTGAATCAGTGAACCTCTAAAAGATTGAACCTTGGTCTAGGGAGTACCCAACCGGAGAAAGGTAAAGGATTTCTCTGCCCGGGTTGAACTAGTGTTCACTCAACCAGTTATACTGATTTCGTGATCTTAATCTGGGATATCCTGGGGAGTCAAACCCAAAAGGACTAGCCCTACTGGGAATTTGGGGGTTGGGCAGGGGGAGAGAGAGAGAAAACATGAATAACAGCATGTCCAAATAGATATGGACAGATAAATGGATGCTTGTGAGTTTTATTGTTAGTTATGGAGATGCAATAGGTCCCACTCCATCAACCCAAGAGAACAATACCACCAAGTAAAACACAATGACATTATTAAAAATAGCATTTTACAGTTGGATTCAATTATGAACTGCAGCCTAAAAGGAGGCTTTTGAAGAGGAAGCAAGTCAAGAGCTTCAAAGGTTATTATTAGTGCCTATCATTGGAAGAACATCTATCTTTTTGGTTCACATTCACTGAAGTCCTGGAAGACACACACAAGCAGGAAATGGCAAATTACTGGGCTTGGTGTGTGCGTGAATGTGGAAGGAGTCAAGATAAGCCAACTGAGGGGGCAGGGTGCTTTGGTGCAGGTCAGAAAAACAGTGTTCGTAGCTACAAGAGAAGGGAAGGAGTTCTAGAAAGAATTAGGAATAAGAGAAGTGCCTCCGAAGTGTTTCTTCTGGGCATTTTTTTGTTTTTTTTCAGTTTCAAAGACAGCTATGCAAGTAAGCCCCTTTTTTGAGGGGAGAAAGAGGAGGAGCTCTGGGCTCCCTTTGAGCGCTCCCAGTGTGCAAGCCAATCAACACCAAGATTTCTTTGCTGTGCTAAGTAATGGCCACCCCAACACAGACAGGAGCCCGTTAACAAGGATGCAAGAACAGTGGGTAGGGGAGAGAGAGAGAGAGGGAGAGAGAGAGAGAGAGAGAGAGAATGTGTGTGTGTGTGTGTGTGTGTGTGTGTGTGCGCGCGCGCGCGCGTGCACGTGTGTGAATTCTTCTGCTCCCCATCTGTCTTCCCTGACAGTTGGAGAGTGGAGCCCGGAGGGATTAGGTGGGAGGCTGCCTCCTGTGAGGGAGACAGACAGCCTGAAGCCTAGACAGCCGGGAGAAGGGGTTATGACAACAATGGCTGCTCCTTGTCGTCCATAAGGCCAAAGGGAACCGTTCTGCCTCTTGGAGCGGGAGCCGGAGGGGAGCCGGGAAAGGCTGTTAGGCCCAAAGCATGCAAAGAGGACCAGCTATTCATAGGCCAACACAGAGGGGTCCAACATGCAGTCGAGAGGGTTTGTCCTACGCAGGACAGCATGCTGTACACAGCGAAGAACAGACACTTCACAGTCAGAAGCACAGGTAGTGGAAGAGGGGGAAGGGCTTAGGTGGTATCTGGGAGCTCAGGGTAGAAGGCACCAAGGGCTGTTGCCAAGGAGACTGTGGACTGCACACCAAGACTTTCCTAATTCCCCAGTCAGATCAGACACGCTTCAGTGTGCTCCTGTACCCGCTCTGGGACCCTACAGGATGCTGTTTGTGTGGTGCCAGGCCGGATCCTCAGGTCCGAGCAGTGCAGTCCCAGGCCAGGACCCACTCTAAAGCCCAAAGAGACCACAGTAAGATTGGGCCCTGCTCGAGAAAACAAGACCCCAGGTATTAAACAGTTAATATTAAGACATATTACAAAACAGGCTTTAATTTTTTCAGAAAGGTTGCTTCCCCCTCCTGATATTCTCAAGTGCGTGCCCAGGCTGCATGTCCGACACCTCACCTCGTGGTGCTCTCCCTGGCTGAACGGTTGTGGTGTGCCAAGCTGGTTCCCCACTCAGGGAATTCTGCCCTACCCATTCCCTCTGCCTAGAGCACATCTTTAACACTCCTACCCCCAAGCTCCTTGTATGCCTGTCATTTTATAATTCTTCACATCTCAGCTCAAAGGTCACCTTCTCAGAGAAACTTTTCTGGCCGTCCTATCTCAAGAACTAAATGCTCCACTAACCGCTGCCTCCCAGGTCAGAACTTTACTACCCTTCCGGGCAGCTGTCTCTTTCTACTGGTTTATATTCCTATGCTCCTGGTAGGGCTTTCTCATGTTCACCCCAATGATGCCTGGCATCTAGCAGGTGTTAAATACAGTAGACTCTTTGTTAATCGAAACTTAAGCAAATGGCAAAATTTTGGCTGGTTGCTTGAGAGCGCTGGTGCTTGAGTTCTGGTTAATGGTGCATCACATACTTACATTTATCTGGCATCTACCAATCCCCATGGGTGCTGGTTAACATGAGTCCACTGTAATTATTTGGTGAATAATTCATTATTTGGTGGATGTCACCATTAGGAAGAATCTTAGGGATGACATAGTCCAATCCCCAGTCGCACGGACGAGAAGACTAGCACCCATGATGCAAAGTGTCCTGCCTAAACTCATATGGCCAGCTAGCAGGAACCCAGTCCTGAGGTGGTGCTTTTCCCCACACCAAGCTGACTGGCTCATAACTGGGGAGGAATAGCACCCCTTATTGGAAACACAGCCCATTGCACTTTAATCTCTGTCTTTCCTTTAAGCTCCCTCCTCCGCTGCAGACCACAGGGTCTCACAATTCTGACCAGCCTCAACGTGCTGCTTCTGACAGAGTCCTCTCTTGCCTTGGCTTATGTAGATAAAATGTCACAGTGTGGACTTGGAGCCTCCTTCCCACAGAACTCAAGAGAGTGTGGCTTTTGTGCCTGATCAAGGACCCCAGATGCAGCTGGGCCCAGGGGTTGTGTCACAGACTCCAAAAGTAATTGCCTGGAAATGAGACTGTCTCAAAATATCTCCAATGTGACAATAAAATTCTGTTACCACAGAATCCGGCATGGAAAATCCTGTCCCGTTAGGTCAGCTAATTGCAAATAAGTCAGTGACTCGTTTTCCCCATGGTGAAGAGACCATTGAAAGATGAGAGGCTGACGTGTCCACTGCCTCGGCCCAGTGATTAACGCCACCAATGGAGCTTCTATTTCGTCTGGCGGGAGAGCTGCCGAGGCTGGCCCTTGGCACCCGGCTCACCTTTCACACTTTACATCCGGTTTCATGCAGGGTCCATAAGCACGCTGGGCACAAACCCTGGGGTCCAGATTGCCCTGCCCAGAAGAAAGGCCCTTTTAGTTGGGGGCCCATGACAGGAAGTTACTATTTTCTGGATCAATTCACACGCTTTTGCTATGGAGGTTAAAATGGAGGTAAGTCACCAGTTCCTGCCCTTTGAGAAAGGTGTGTGAGGTGTGCTTGAGGCCATGGCTTTGTGTTTGCGCGCATGTGCGCACCTAAGTTGTCAGAGGCTCTGTGCGATGGCGGAGGGGCATGTCTGTCTCAGCTGGGATGGGCTCTGGGGCTCCTTGGAACTGTATCAGGAAGTTCTATTTTGAGAAACAACTCCCCATACCGAGGGCTGACTTTCCTGCACATGGAGAGGGAAGAATGAGCCCTTTGTCCCTGACCCTTACCAAAGGGGCTGCTACTTGAGCAAGGGGTGAAAGGTGGCCCAGTCAGGAGCACAAACTGTTTTCCTATGAAAGGCGGCTCTCACCACACCGAGGGTCCTCCCATGGGCCCGCCCCCGGGCAGGCTGCCTCTGAGCCTCTTCTGAAGGGGACGGGGCTCCCCCGCAGATCTTTGCCAGACGCTCCATGTCTGCTGAGCCTTTAGAGTCAGGATTAATTGAGCTAGTACACTTAGAACTGCCATGTAGTAAGTTTTTAGAATGTGTTAGCTATTATTAACATTCTTCTTTTTCGAATCCTAAGATCACAGTCCCTTAATGATAGGGGGAATCTTAATGACTCACTTTCTGGTCTTACCTCTCATTTTGCAGATGAGGGAATCGAGGTCGAGAGAGGAAATGACCTGCTTGAGGTCACTGAGCAACTTAGTACCAGAAGTAAGGATCCAGGCATTCATTCATTCATTTCATTGACAAGTATTTACTGAGTACCCACTAAGACCCAAGCCCATGCTGGGGCCTGGAAATGTAATGATCAGAACAAAAGGACCTGGCCCTTGCCTTCACAGAGCTAGTTTAGTGAGGGAGGCGCCAAATATTAATTGTGTAATAGAATACAACTGTGGTGATCTAAGTGCTAACTGTGAACCAGGCCCTGATCTAACCTTCATGAACTCACTTAACCCTCACAACAACCCTATGAAATAGGTACTATAATTACTTCCAGTTTTCACATGAGGAACCTGAGGCATAGAGCTAATCAGAGTCAGCCCTGGGATTTGAACCCAGGAAGTCTGGCTCTATAGTCAGAGACCTTCTGACATGATGGCTGGCTGATTTTTACTGCCTTGGGCCCAGGATGCTGTCTCTAAACAAACTCTGTAGCAGTCCCTGGGCCTCTGCGATCCAGGACCCGCCGGCCCTGGGCTGGTCTGGGTTGAGATGGGAGGTTCCGCGAGCACTGCGTGACGGGTGGGCAAGGCTGGGCCTTGGCCATACAGATGAGAAATAGGGACACGTTTCTGGTCCATTCTAAGTGTATTGCTAGTTACAGCTTCTGGCTGGTCAAAGGGCTTCTGAGTTCAAGGGCCCAGCTTACATTCACAGCTGCTAACAGGGTAGAGGTTCCATGAGCTTGTGTAGAGTGAGGCTCAGAAATACTCTGTAGCTGTGTTGGGCCTGGCGTGTGCTCTCCTTTGGGTCAGGCATGAGAAGGGGGGACCTGGGAAGGTGCAGCAGACACGATCCCTTGTTCACTTGCTCTGATGTGGACAAGTGCAGCACCATGGCAAGAAGGGTGTTTTTCTGAAATAACTAAACCTTACATCATGAAACCTTATTCACCTGGACTCTCTAATTCAGAAATTATGACAATTCAAGTGGGGCTGGAGGTTTACCCCCATAGTATCCAAGAATAAAGCACGTGTTGAGCATATGAGCAGTATAAACAAGGGCACACCCGATACTCTTATTTCAAAAAGCAAATGACTTCAAATGATTTTGAGCATGTAAATGCTGGGATGCATGCAATGACTGCACTTCACAGGTATGTCATATCAGTTCTTTAGGGCAAACCTAGCAGGCATTTCTTTACAGCAGTTAGGTTCAGTTACTCTCCTGCTGATGACCGATGGCATTCTTTAACCATGTTCCATAATTGTAGTTGTTCTGCAATTCAGCCTGATCTTTTCCCTAGTGAGTCTGTATTCAGTACTCAGGATTGGACCAGTTTGACTTCTGCTCTGGAAAGCTAAAACTAATTAGCCCTGCAGTGGATTTCCCCCACATGCTCGACCTTAAAGCAAAGTACCAGGAAAGGAACGAAGAAAGGTATCTTGGGTGTGTGATTCTTCTCTTTGGAAACTTGAATTTGTTGCAGTAACCTCTTGAATTGACCCCCCACCCTCCAAAACACCAGGAAAGTGTTCGGTGCTGGGGGCTGGGGGTTGGAGAATTTGCATTTGTGTCTGCTTTGTCACTAACTAGATGCATGACCTGGGGCAAATTACCTTCTGAGGCTGTTTCTTCATCTTTAAGCTCAGCTATTAAATGACAGGCCTCTAGTCGAGGACAGTTATGGCCTCCAGAGCAGATGGTGCAGACCTCTCTTGGATCACCAGGGACCACATGGGTCTTTAGGAGACCCTGGCTTCTTTTTAGGGAAATGGCTTTAAAACTGTCACCCCCAAACAGTACCAGAAATCTCACAGGGAGAGGTGATGGAGTGGAGAGAGAAGGAAGATAATGCCGGGAGCTGCGGCCTAGAATGTCAGTGTGATGTGGCCTCTGTGGCATTGTGTCTCCTAAGCTTGTGTCGGCTTAAGCTCTCCCAAAGCAGGCACATTTCTGTCTCATTCTCCACCATATTCTCAGAGGCAAGAGCAGTGCTTGCCACATAATAGGTGCCCAGCAATCATTTGAGGAAGGAAAGAAAGAATGAATGAATCAATGAGCTGCTCAGATTGTGACCCCGTCCATGGCAGCGGCATGTAGCAGATCAAACAGAGGAGCAGGACCTAGGGAGCTGGCATCTCTGTGTGACGCAGTTGGAGAACGATAATGAATGCCCCAGGTGATGATTTAGAGAAGTCGACTCCTTGGCTTGCTTGGGGATTATACCAGCCATCCCCTTGGGATGTAAGATGAAAATCAAAACACACGCCTGTTTGCCCTGAGGGCCGTGGATTGTGGACACATTCTCCTCTGTGCCCTCCCTCGGAGGCGAGTCTGTGTGCTGGCAGCTGATGTAATTGCAGCCTCCACCCTAGCTCCCGTCCTGCCATCTCTCTTCTAGACTCCTGCAAGCGCTTGGGAGCAGGGCCGCTGGCCTCTCCCAGCCCGTGAGTGCTGTGTGAGGCTCTTTCCTAAACACAGCTTTCACCTGGCTACCCCAGGCTCCCAGACCTCCCGTGGCTCCCGCACCCGCAGAACCAAGGGCATGTCCTCGGCACGCCATGCTACGCTGTGGTTGCTGCCGACCCCACTTTCTGTTTACTCCTCTATTCAATAAACACTCAGAGAATGCCCACGTATGACATAGCAGAGGTAACAGAGGGTGGTACCAAACAGCTTGGAAGGTGGGGTCACGCCACCCGCATTCAAATCCTCAGGCAATCTCTTTTTCGGCAAGGGTCACCGTGAGGATGCGGAAGGTGCCCGGCCCACGACATACGTTCAGCACAAGCTACCCGTTCTCTGTGAGAGGTGGCAGTCCTGTGATTCGGGGATACTAGACTTAATTTCTGCCTTCAAGGAGCTTTGGGGTCTCCCGTGGGAGTCAGGAGAGCTGGCGATGACAGTGGTGTGAGAAGCGTTACTGACAGAAGAGAGCCCCGGGTGCTGTGCGAGTGCAGAGCGGTGGCACCTAATGAAGGCCTGGCGGAAGGAGAGGGGAGGTGTCAGCAAGTGCCATGGACACAGCGCGATGCCTCTGCTGGACAGCAAGCAGGAGAGGCTGGGGAAGAGAATCGGGCCAGAAGACATGGGGAAATGCTTGTGGGCTGGCATGGCGGGAGCAAAGGTCAGGTCGGGTGGGTGGGCCAGAAAGGCAGGCCGAGTCCAGGTGGTGACAAGTCTGGAGAGACATGCTAAGGAATTGAACTTGACTCTGAAGCAATGACATACAAAAGAGAAGAGAGTGTGATGGCCAGTGGGTTTTTTTCCAGAAGATTCCCTCACTGCAGTGTAGCGGATGGACCAGAGATGGGACACGTTTAGCGACAATGGAGACCAATGGGAACTTCTGTCATCGTCTAGGTGGGGGTGCAGAGACGCTGAGGATGTAGAACTGCATGGTGACCAGTTGGATTTGGGACCAGTGGACAGGAAAGGGTCTAAGACAGGTGGCGCGCCCGACACCGGTGTCACAGCTGCATGCACAGCTGCCCTTCACCGCAGGCCACAGAGCGTCGATTGGTTTGTTAGACGGTGAGGCGTCAAAGGAAATGTGTGGCCTGAGAATGATCTGACAAAAGGTCCATTTTAAGAGGATTCTCCTGGTGAGATTGTGGGTGTGGGCAAGCCCGAAAAGGAACGCACGTGGGGACCTGAGAGACCGCCAGGAGGGTGCCGAGGCCATCCTGACCGGACCCCACGCGTGTCTGCACCAGGCAGGTGGCGATAGGAAAGGAGATGGAAGGTTCGGTCGGAGGTGGCGGTGCCCGGAAAGGGGTGACGGACAGCACGGCTGATGAGAGAGGTCAAAGAGAGGGCGGAAACAGAGACAACCGCTTCGCACCCGAGTGCGCGAGAGGAAGTGGGGTGTGAAGGCCGGTTGGGCACCCGCTGCGGGCAGCCCCTGGCAGGGAGAAGTGACACTGAGGAGACCATCCTTCCCTTGGTGACACACGGGCCGCACCCACAGCATCCAGAGGCGCTTATTAATTGTGTCACTCTGACTAGACTTGGCACCGGGCACGCTGGCGCCTGGGCCAGCAGGCCGAACCCCCGACTCACCTGGGCAGAGCTCCTGTGGTAAGGGGCGTAGTGCAGGGGCCCCGAGATGGCTGCCTCGTGCGGGAGGGCCGGGTACTGGCTCTGCATCGGGGGAGGATGCTGGTTGCCATAGCTCCCATAGTTATAGCTTCCCGTGTACCTACAACGCATTCAGCACATTGAGTATTGTGAGTAATAGCGGGGAGAACAAATCAGTTTGACATTTAAAAAAATCAACCTCATCTATTTTTTTCCTTTTTGGTTGCCTCTTCTTTCTTTTTTTCCCCTTTTTTCTTCTTTCTGAGTCTTCCCATCTCCACTCTGTGGCTTCGTTGTGGTAACTTAAATCCCAGGGTGGTAGTCCTTCTCCCCTCAGCACACCTCCCTTGCCACCCAGCGAGTCCAGGGGATAAGAGCTAGTCCTCAGCAAAACACAATTAGCGATGGAAACCTCTACACTCCTGTTGGCTTAAAAAGCCCCATGGTGGAGCCTGAGTCAAACAGGAAGAAAAGAAGTTAGTTTGGGATTTATGATTTGGGGATTGTTCAGGCCCCCGTTTCCCATGGGGAAGGGTGTGTGCTGTCTCCTGGGAGGAGACACCGTGGCGTGGCCCTCTGGGCGGAAGCGACCCTGGGTCTAAGCACACATGGCTCCACTACTTTCTAGCTTTGGGACCTTGTCTCTCCCACCTATAGAAATGCTGCACATATACCTATTCTGAGGGTCACATATGGAAGACACTCTATAAAGCAGGAAATTCCATAGACATACGGGCTGTAATTATCACTGCCCTTCTGAATAACTTTATGACAAAGATGCTGACAGATGATCACATGGGTGTCTATTCTGCCATTCCTGCGGGATCAGAAAGCTCTCTGAAATAACTCTCAAAGTCTATTCTAAATGTGTGGGGACAGGACCCCTACGAGGACCCCTGAGAAAATGATGGCTGCGCTACTGAATACGCAGGGGCAGCTGAACCTACGGAAATAACTCGAAGTGTGCCATCAGCCAGGTCTGCGCCACCCTCAGGGTTGTCACCCTGCTGCATTATGCTGGGCCACTGAGGAAGGAACCTGAGAGGTCCCCCTTTCCCTCCTTCCGTGTCCCCTGTAGCTGGTCTGTTGGAACCTGGCTCGTGAGATTCACTGCACAGACACAGCAAAGAATAGGGGCCCTTTCTAAGATCCTAAGTGCCTTTCAGATCAGTGCACATTAGACATTGTAAGATTAGTATCTTTTGGTAAAGACAATGCATAATGGCAAAAACTATGCTTCAGGTAACACTTTTAAATACATTTGTAGGTTATTCATCGTAGCAACTTCCCCATATAATATGGACAAAACGAGTGATTTATTTATTCAGGGTCCACAGCACCAATGGAACCCACAGGGATTCCCTGAACACTCACCATCCTCCAGGGACCTGCAGGTCTCAGGTGGGGAAGCCCTCCTCTCAACAGTCACGGCAGCCTCAGACCTACCGTGACGCTTTACAAGGCAACAGAGAGCACAGAGAGCCACCTCGGGCAAGCGCTGGAAGGGAGTTTTCAGCCCAGACTTTAAAGGAGTGAAGAGGGAAGAACACAGGCTCCGGAGGCAGACAGATGCTCAGTCTGGACCCCATGTTTACCAGCAGTGTGACCTGGAGGCACCGAGCTTCATCACCCAAGTCTCAATGTCCCCACCTGTAAAATGCGTCACCGACACCCACCTCACCTGGTTGCGGTGGGGACTGCGTGACCCCGCTGTCCACGGTGCCGTGCACACTGTGAGAGCTCAGCACAGGGCGGCACTCTCCCTGCCCTTTGAGAACACAGCTGCTAAGTAAATCCTGCTCTTTAGAGTCCAATTTAAAAGTAAGGCAACATCCCAGGAAAGTTACCTACCCGTGCTCCTCTCTGTGGGGGTAAACTGGTATCCTGTGTGTGACCGAGGAAGAAGGCACATGAGTATTCCTCATGCAGGGGAGCTGCTGGGAGTTTTCAGCTGGGGACCCCGCCGCCGTTGTCACCGTGTACGTTAGAGACCACGTGTAGGACTGCATTGCTCCTGCAGAGACCAAGGAAGATACAGCTTTTGCAGCCCTGGTTCCTCCTTAGAGCCCTTCAGTGGCCTCCCATTGCCCTTAAGCAGAAAGCCAAAGTCTGTACAAAGCAGTGTCTCTGGTCCCTGCTGTCCTCACCACAAGCACCCCCAGCCCCTGCCTTTCTTCTGTCTGATCTAGCCATAGTATCTTTCGTTTTGTCCCGAGTACCACAGTTCCCAGCACCACAGGGCCTTTGCGCGTGCTGTTTTACTGCTTGGAACCCTCACTCTTGCATTCTTCAACACAGAGAAGCTGTCTCCTAACTCCAGACTAGATCAGATGCCACGTGGTACTGCCGTCATCCACAGTGTCCACCACAATTTGTAACCTCACACCCATTCATGAATGTGACTTGATGAATTCCAGGAGGTAGGGGCCTTGTCTATTTGGCCCACAATTGGATCCCCCCAGGGTTTAGCACAGAGCCTGGAGGCCAAAAGACCTTCAATAAAACGTTCAAAAGGAAGAAGGGAAAGGAAAGATAGGAAGAAAGAGGAAGGGAAGGAGGAAGACAAAAGAAAGCTTGAGGCAATGGAGCTCAGACCCACACAGCAAAAGAACGCAACACTCAACAGGTGTTCAGGGTTCAACAGATCGCTGGAAGCAAACAGAAAGAGATTATGGGGCTCTGCCTGCCCAGGTCTTTTTGAAGATTATTAGGCAATGACCTTAACGGTGACCTAGTCCATACATATTATTAATTTCACTAATTTCCTTTTTAATTGGATACCTTGAAAGCACGAGGGACCAGGAAAAGAAACTGACAAAACTGAAAACACTCAGAATGCTGAAGAATTTTATGAGGTGGTTAGAATTTTAAAAATGGTAATTTAAGAACTAATAATAAAAAACAAGCTCATTTTATTTAATAAACTCATAATAATTTGACAATAAACTCATCAACTTAATTTCTGATAAATTCTAGAATGTTAACATAGTGGAAATAAAGCTCTTTCAGAAGGAAGAGAGAAGAGAATTGTACAAATCCCCTGCAGTCACATGAAAAACTAAAGGTCTGGCGAAGAGAGGCCATTTTCAACAAGAAGTAAAATAGAAAACGTGGTCCACCAATTCTGTATATTCTATAGCAGACAATTTCTATCTTAAAATTCCTCTGGGAAGATAAAGAAAAGGTTTCCAGTTAAGAAATTCAGTCCATTCCATCTCAAGGACTTTGCAAAGAGCCCAGGAGAACAGCTGCATTGATTGACATGGAGTGGGAGGAAGCAGAGTCGTTGGATGAGCACCAATGATGTGACCACCATGTGACAGACACCCAATAAGGAATACTCTTAAAGGTGGAAATGGAATCCTATTTGAAATACATCTATCATGGAAAGAACTTTGTGTTGAACCCTTTTGTTAATTGAGAATCTTTTGGAATGCAAATCGTGTCTGTTTTTTGTTTTTGTTTTTTTTTTTTTTAATCAAGTGACAAAGATACATTCCAAGAGCTGAAAGGAAGACACCATTTACTGAGCGTCTAGTCCAGACCAGGCACTGTGCTAAGTGCATTTCTGACACCCTGAAAAGAAATACCCCCAGTTCATAGATGAGGAAACTGAGAGTTAAATCTAGAAGAATTTAGAGGAGCGCATGGGAATATATAAGATTCAGGAAGATAAAATGAAAGTGGGAGTGAAAAGAAGAAATCCAAACAACATTGGAACAAAAAGTGCAATCAGGAATGAGGTGAAATATGCATACCCCAAAGGTACAAATTCTTCCTATAGGGGGGCCTTAGACTGGCGCACAGTATTATTATTCCAGGAGCCAATGCTGAAAGGGAAACCTGACAAGTCGTAAGACAGTGAACAAATTGCTCAGGCGATTTGGAATTTCTTTCAGATGCTCTCATAGAAAGGCGACTGTGATCTTTTCAACAGTGTCCTCCACAACATGGTTCTTAGGACTGTTCCTTCTGTCAACACTAACTGCAGGCTGCTGGCATCACACAGACGTCCAGTTCAGGGAAATGTAGAATGTTAAAGAGCTTGCCCAAGGTCTCACAGTGAGTGGGTGGCCAACTGGGGCTTTGAAGCAGGGTCTGTCACAAGCTTCCCACCCACACTACCATAATGTGTCTTTGCCCTCAGTCCTAGTTCTGGCTGTAAGTTCTCGCACAAGCCTCTTAAACTTATAAGCCTTTCTTTCATCGTCCGTAAAATAGGGGTAACAATATAGATCTTGAACTATTGTGAAGATGAACTGAGATAATATACACATATTTCAACAAGCCTGGCATGGGGTAGGTTCTTAAGCACTCTTCCTGATGAATTCAGGCATTTTTATATCAGACTTGCTTAAAGGAGAAATGTCTATATATCTCATTTCAGATTCCAAGGAAGAAAGACAAGATTCTTGGGTCAGATTCTGTCAATAGGGATGTTTGAAGAGCAACAGTAATTGAGTTAATCACAGCCAACTTCTAAACATGTTTTTCTGTAAAATCACAGGTGTCCTTGCCTACCTACGGTATAGCTAAAAGCACCGTCTCCTGGTCTGCACGTCGACATCACATTCTCCCAAAAAAGACTGTGTTAGACACCATGTGTAATAACTGCACGAAGACTGGGAGGAAAAGGCCCAAAATGGTCACTGGATTTTGTATAATTGCCCTCCTCCATATTTTGAACTGCCTGTGAAATTACTGTTACAAGTTTTAAAAGTATATTTTTTATTAAAACTGGTTATCTCTAGGTGGTGGGATTGAGGATGGTTTTAAAATTTTCCTTCCTTTTGCTTATCTGTATTTTTCTATAACAAATGCACCTTGCCTCTGTGAAAAGAAAAACATTATTAAAAACTATATTAAGCATATTTTACAATTGGAAATGGAATTGGAGGGGGGTGGGAAGTTTGAGAGAACAATGAACCAGTCACAGCAAGCAAGTAATTAACCCTTGAAGCCCCTGGGACCTTGGGAGAGCACAGCGAGGTCAGTGGGGATTGAAAGAGGGCAGCTCAAGAAGCCAAAGGATTTTCTCTTCCCTCCCCGCCCCGCCCCCCGCAAGCCGTTGGAAGATGTGGTGATAACAGCCATCACCTGAGAGAAGGCAGCAGCAGTTGCTTCTGTGTACGCTCCTGGAGCATAGCAACTCTTCCTTATTCATCTCTATATCCCCAACAGAGGGTCTGCCAAATAGTAGGTGTTCAGTAAATTTTTGTTCCATTGAGTTTGTTGTTGAAGAAGTAAATGCTGCTAGAAGCAGACGTTATCAAACAAAAAGCTAGTGGAAGTCTTGGAAGAATGGGCTCCTGTGGTCTGGGAAACAAAACCCCTAAATGGCCATGTGCCAGCAATCTAACAGACCCACTCAGGCAGGCTTAAGCAGATTAACACCTACTGGCCCGGGTGAGAAACCCTTTTTGCCTGGGTAGCAGCAAAGAACATCCCTTGCATTCCCTTGCCTACCAGTAGGACCTCCAGGGAGGATTGCTAGTTCTCCTTTTTTAAGGAAACTAATAAAAGAAAATCTGTGGAGTTAACAGTTTGTGCTAAATTTTTAAGACAGCTCAAATGCTTTTTTATTTGTTGGTAAAACAATAAATAACCTTCTCTATTTGTCTAACTGCCATCTCTTTCTCTCATGCTCCCCTCCCCATTCCTCTAGCCCTGTTTGGAAGTCTGAAGACAGTTCGGCAAGCCCCTGATCTTTGAGAATCCTACAGAGATCCTATAGGATCTGAGAAGGCTGTGAGCTCTCCATGTTACAGGATTGAAACTGCTTTCCTTCCTATCCTTAATAAAGCATTCTTTTCCCTGGAATGGGTCTGAAACACAGGACAGGAAGGGTATGTGGAAATAATAGGTCGTCAATAACGGTTTGTTGCATAAATGAATGAATGATTAATCATACAACATAAACCAGACTTCATGCTAGTGTTTCTTTATACATTGACTCATCGGATTGTCACAATGACCTTTTGAGGTAAGTAGTATTACCTCTGTTTTTAGGGGGAAAAGATTGAGGCCCAAGACTTGCTCAGGTTAACCGGCAGAGTTGGGATTTGAACCCCGACCTGGCCAACTCCAAGCCTTTCCACGATTGCTTCTCACACTTGAATGTTAATTTGAATCACTGGAACACTTGTTAAAATGCAGATTCTGATGTCCTCAGCTGGTAGCCCAGCCAGTGCTTCTGCATTTATAACAAGCTTGTAAATGATCTGTTGGTCTATAGGCCACACTTTGAGCAGCAAGTCTCCACAACACACTGCCTGCCGTCATGCCCGCTACATGCTTGGAGCCATCAGAAATCGGAAGTTGTGAAATTCTGGTACAGACTTGTGAAAATTTAGACTACTTCCCAGGCTCCCTGGCCATGCCCTTCCTTCAGATCTCACACTAAACTCTTTCAGGATTCTGAAATGAATCATCACAGATGTTGTTCAGGTTTTGAGCTGACCTAAGCCTTTCGTTAGTGCCTCCCTGAGAAATGAGCTCCCTTAACTATGTCCAGATTCTAGAGCTGCTTTGCCCTGTACAGTAGCCAATAGCCACAGGTGGCTATTTAAGTTTAAAACTAAATACCATGAAAATTCAGTTTCTTAGCTGCACTAGTCACCTTCCAAGTGTTCAGTAGCCACACGTGGTTAGTGTCTACTGTTTTAGACAGCTCAGATTAAAAAAAAAAAAGTTTCCATCATCATAGAAAGTTCTGTTTGAACAGTGTTGCTTGACACTATTTGATACTAAACAAACATTCCATGTAATCTCCAAGATTGAGACAGGGAAAGAAGATTGCACATATATGACAGCTGTCCGGAAAAAATTTAAGCCATAAATGCCTCTAATTTTCATATTACATGGCTGGATACTGTCTGGGCAGCTCTGGTATATGTACTGTCTCCATCCTCATTGGCTGTCATCTCTCCTCAAGGTAGGTAGTTAGCTTAAAGAGAATAGTTGCTGAACTATTCTGTTTGAGTTAAACTTTATCAGTAGTTCCATAGCCAAAATCTAATGGGCAGAACTGACCAGAGGCAGTACACCAATCAGTTCCCCGAGAGAGAGGGCCCCCGCCGACCTCTGCAACCCGCTCTCCCGCCGCCCGCTCCCTTGTATGTATACGTGCCCGCTCTGGCCATGCCAGGCGCCCGTCTGCCTCCGGCCACTGCCCCGCTCTCTGCAGCTTTCAAGGGCCTGACGGACGCCTTGTGATACTTCGGGTCTCAGGACAACGTGAACTCCTCCGAGAGGCCTTCTCTGACCACCACCTAAAGTGGGCCCCCATTTTCTACTACTTGATAGCATACTATTATTTTCATTATGACCCTTTGAAATTATGTATTTACCTGGCGGTTTGCTACGGTACCGAATCTCTTCCACACTAGAATCTAAATATCGTGAGGGCAGCGACTATGCCTGCCTGCTGTTCTCACTTCTGTACCCCCAAGGACATGGCACGGATTAGACCGGGGGTACATGGAATAAACACACGAATGAATGAGCAAATCCACAGGTTCCCAACGCCAAGCCAAGGCCTTGATGGTATGAAGTCAAGAGCAGATTAAACCGTCTTTTTTTCAATCCCAGTTTACATTTCCTGACCCCATTCCTTCAAAGCAAAGAAAGCAGCAGGGGTGGTGGAGGGGGCAATTCACTGGCACTGACAACTTGGAAGTTCTGTAAATGAGTCATCACGGGGCACAGTGGCCGGGGCCGTAGTGGCCACCGTACCCCACTCAGCTTGGCCGCCCTTGGAATAACTGAGCTTTTGTTGTGTGGGAAGACCAGGGCGCAGTTATCTTTGTCACATCCTCAACTGAGGGAGAGAAAGCACAGCTGGGCAGGCCAGAGGCTCTACAGTCAGGGCCATTTGTGAGAAATGTGCCTTTATTTCTTCAGGCCCCCCAGCATCTCAATGATTTAATTTGCTGCTTTTGTGCTGTGGGGAACCCATGGTGGGAAGGTGAAAACATGAGTTTAACAGTTAACTTTTATTGTCATCGCAGAAGGAAGGGATGCTTAAAATGACATCATAAACAAGGTCTTAGGACCCTTTGGGGGCCTGACCCGGACAGAGTGAAGCTTAACATTTTGCTTAAAAATGACATTAAAGAATTGCAGCCCAATGTCATGTTAAGTGGGCAGGTTGGTTTGGTACCACCTGCCATGCTTCTGAGGTATAAAAGAGCCAGTTTTCCTTAGAGAAAGTTAAGGTTTCTGAACTCTGCTGGGCCACAAGGGAGTTGGCACCCTCACAAAGTTACAAAAAAAAACAAAAAACAAAAAAAAAACAAAAAAAAAGAAAAAGAAAAAGATAAATAGGCCTAATTTTTCCTTGTGGAAATCTGTTGAAACGGAACCCTGCAACCAGTCTTGTACACACCCAGTCAGAATCAGCCGTGTATCAGGCTCGATTTTAGGGGCCTGACATGCCCTTGCTTTCGCTTTGTTTTCCCCCCTTTCTGAAAACAATGAATTCATACAGCCTTAAGGAAACACATTTAGAAATATATGCAGGTGTGGACACAGGACCAGACACAGAGATAAGCAGGGCGCTGTACTCCTGGTGCGTCCTAACTCATTACCCATACGACCTTGCATTCACCAGCCCTCGTATCTAAGGACGCCCAGCGTTTCGGTGCGATGAATTAATTTCCTCTGCGTGTTCACCAAGCACACGTAATATAGTTCTCTTTCTCAAAGCCAAAAAGTGGGAAAGTGTCTACATCGAAAGTGGGACACTGATTTGTGGAAGAGTCGCAGATGCCTGATTGGCCTTGACTCTCAGTAAGTGGAACTTGATAATAGGAACACCGTCTGAGCAGTGACATTCAGCGTACATGAGGAACCCAACACAATAACTAGATCAATACAATTTCATTTAAGGTGTTCACAAACTATTTGGGTCAAAAATTGTCTTTTTTTTTTATTTTTTATTTTACCCACTTCTTTATTTCTTGCTTCCTGGTTTGGGTCTTTTTAAAATATTGGTTTTGCTTTTTTTTTTTAAACTACTTCAGCTCCTCTTTTGGAAAGTAATGGTATATAAACAAGCAATAATTTTAAGATGGAAATAAAATTTAACGGCACGAAAACCATATGCTGAGCTAGTTTTTTAAAAAAAGAAACATGGCAAATTCATTTTATATGATCTATAATAATTGCTTTCCAATTTACAGTATTGTCCAATGAAAAATTACACAAATCCCCAAATTTTAGAAGCTGACCGTAATAGATTTCCTACTATTTAGGTGTACATCATGGATAAATGACTTATGCTTTATAAGTAATATCTATAAAATCATATAGGTTGTTAGAAAATTATAGTTATGTTTCCTCCAAGACCATGACCTATAATACTATACATGCCAAGATCCAGTCTAATTTAGCAATGGAGTATTTCAGAAATGGTACTTGAGAAAAATATTACACATATTTTTATGTAGGATGACATTTTTAATGCCCCCTGGAGATATCTAAGAACAAAGCTGGAATGTGCCAAAATCTTCAAAGGTTACAGTCATCTGAAGAGAACCTGGTTCACATTTGTATTTCTAAGAAGCTACTTTTATGACTCTTGCACACATTGTGCAGAAATCTCTGCACACGTTTATGATATTTCTGTGGCTTTGACTATCACACCTGCCATACCATGGGGCCTCCAAATAGCTATGAAGACAGCCAGGCTGACTCCCTAGCTGGATGAGAATTATGAAGAGCTCCCAGAAATCGTTTCTTTGCACTCCCCCAGTCCCTTTATTTCCTTAAAATCTCCTTGTTATGTTGTTACACTGCAATAAAGTTTCCACTCAAATTGTTTCTGCTTCATAATGCAGAACTGTTTTATTTGCATAATTTCCCTGTTTATTTTAGAAGGAAGGATGTTATCATTGACTGACGGACGTGCGCGCGCACGCGCATCTCGCGGGGGCATGGTGGGGAGCGGGGTGCAGGCAGGGTCGTTCGGGTAAATGGCTCCTAGCTGCTCTGACTGCCCTTGCCCTTCCTGAGTGAGACAGGAGACTCGGGAGGGCTGCCCCGCAGCTCCAGCTGTGGAAGAGCCCCTTGAGCAGCTGAAGGGCTGTGAACAGTGCTTAAGGCCCCTTTCCTTTTTATTTTCAGTGAACAGCGATGCTCTTTACCATTCTTCTTCCTGCCTGAGCCTTCCAAGCAGGAACTACAACCACCCACGAGGGAGAGAAAATAGGAGAGAGGTAGGAGGGGGTCGTGTTCTTCCTCCTCAAAGTAGAAAACAAAACATGACTTGAGGTCCATCTATGTAAAAAACTTGGTGGTACTCAAATCTAAATTGTCACTGTCTAGCTGGGTACCAAAATGAAGCCCAAGCTCGACCTAACCCCAGCGACGGACAACTCTACCTCTCAATTAGCAATGATCGTGCCCCAGACAGGCCTCACTGCCCACGACACTGCCCCTGCGCAAAGCCACAGCCATGTTTTCAATACTCGCGAAGAACCCGGCCTCCTCAGCAGCTCCTGACAAAGGCCACGCCGTTCGTGGCGAGTTTCTGCCCCTGGCAAAGTGCAGAGCGGGCAGGCACCTGACAGGCCCTTTAGCATCTGCTCACTTCCTCTCCCAGCAGCTCCAGTTCAGGAGAGAGGAAACTTGCGGGAAGGAATTCATGAGAAGACTGCTA
This sequence comes from Lyroderma lyra, assembly GCA_004026885.1. Lineage (NCBI taxonomy): Eukaryota > Metazoa > Chordata > Mammalia > Chiroptera > Megadermatidae > Lyroderma > Lyroderma lyra. The sequence goes on along the minus strand of PVJL010000335.1, from coordinate 311,168 downwards.
GGATATACACATCGAGTTCTGTGAAGATGGCGTGCTCCCTGCTTCCTCTGCCTGGAATACCTTCTCTCTCACCATGCATCCTTCCCAGACTCTCCAATTGCAGGTTCAAGGCCCCTGGCTGTCCTCCCCTAACAGCCTGATCCTTCTCCCAACCTGGTACTCATCTCATTATATTGTCACTCATCAGAACCCTAACCTCTAAACACTATAAGCTCCCAGCGGGCAGGGACCACAATTCTCTTGTTTGTGTCACCAGCTACTGAAATATTTTCACACACAGAAGCCATGTACCTGGATGGATGGTGTGTGAGTGAATGAATGGATAAAAGACAACGTCCTAAATAGGTCAGTCTCACCCTATTTATTTGGTCTTCCAAAAAATATCATTTAGTTCCCAGTCTACTCTGAAAATGGTTCTATTCTGAGTAGAAGAAGGATATAACTAAGCCCATTTTATGAGGGTCTGGAGGAAGAATCCAAACTGGAGGGTGAGGAAAACAAAGAAGATGAGTCGGACTGTTAGACAGAGGGCGGGAGGAGGACAGTCTGGAAGGTGAGACAGTGTGGAGAGGGCCTTCGGGCTTCCATGTGCGGCAGTGGACTCTTGGCCCCAGCACTTTGAGGAGGCACAAGCTTCAGGAAAACAAGCCCGGTGGGCATTCTAAAAGTGAAGGGACAAAACGTGAGGCCAGGGACCAGCTTGAGAGTCACTGCGGAGGTGGCGAAGGCCTGACCCAGATGGCAGAGGTGGGAAGGGGAGGAATGCGTCTGTCAAGATCACCATCAGAACAACTGGAGTTGGGAGGTGTGGTGGGGAATGCCACCTGTCACTTTCTCCCCCCCCGCCCCCCCACTTTTTAAAAACAATGAATTAGTATAGTCTTAAGGAAACACCTTTAGAAGTACACATGGGTGTGGATGTAGAACTAGATAGAGATAGAGATAAGCCGAATGGCTGTTTCCCTAGTGAGTCATAGCTCATTCTCTATACTACTGTGTATGCCCTTGTCCTTGTAACAAAAGGATGCCAAAGGGCTTTGTGCATTGAGTTAATTTTCTCTTCACCTCCCCCAAATCTACGCCCCCTTCCGTACCTGGGGACACGCTGTGCTACATTTTTCACCTTACGTGAGGCCAAGTCCTGGCTGGTGGAATGTAAGTAGATGTGACATGTGCTCCCTTCTGGCCAGGGCTTTTAACAGTGGGTCTGCCTCCTCCGGACCCACCGACCATTCCTGTCATCTGGCTGCAGACTTGACAAAACCCTAAGGCAGTGGTCCTCAAACCAGTGACCATCTGAATCACCTGGAGGTTTGTTGAGCAAATCACTAAGCCTCACCCCTAGAGGTTCTGATTCAGTAGGTCTACAGTGGGACTTGATAATGAGCATTTCTAACAAGTTTCCAGGAGACGCTCCCAGCTCTGGCCCATGGACCGCACTTGAGAACTGCTGCCCCGGGGTATGGTGGAGCCTAAGACGGAAGAAACATGTTTCCAAATGGATGCAATCAAGAGCGCCTCCTCTCTGACCCAAGCACCCTGCCAGGACTGTTTGTAAGCATGAACTAGATTTCTATTGTGTTAACTCCATCCATTATTGGATCCATCCATTCGTTAGGGTAGCCTAATCCATCCTAACAAATAATATAGGAGTTGAGGGAAAGAGTTGAATGTGAGTCCCAGATTTGGCACTTGGGTAATTGGGACAATAGTAGAGCAGGTTTGGATGGAAAAGGTAATGAATTGATGATCACAGTCATGCCAGGTAGAGCCCTCCACGCCACCCAGGGCCCATCTAGCAGCAGGTGGGCTCTGCCTGTGTGCCCCCTCCTCTCCTGTCAGCTGAGCACTTCCTGTCTTTGAAGGGTGCCTTTGAAGCTCACCTCTCTCCTGGAGGCCCCCCTCCTGCCTGCCAGAGTTCAGACTGCTCCTCCCTCTGAACTCCTGCCACACTCTGGGTTGTAGCTCTCATTTTATTGGCTTTTAACAGTAACCTCTCCTATCTGGACAGCTCTTCACTGTTAATAAAGCACCTGGCTTTTCTTACCTCATCTGATCCCCACAGCAACCAGGTGAGATAACCTGGAGGCACATATATTCTCGACGTATTATTACATGTGAGCTAACACTTACTGAATAGTCTATATACAATATATCATTTCCACAAGTCTTGTGAGCAAGGATATTTATTGAATTGAGTAAATGAGTTCACTTATGTCTATGTGAGTAGGGTTCCCAGGACAAGGAATTTAACCCTTTACTTTTCCTCCATAAAAGGGAACAATACCTTGCAGTGTTATTGAGAATAGCAAGTGAGGCAATTATGCGAAGGTCCTTTGTATATATAAAGTAACACTTGGATATTACCAATTAGCTATTATTATCATCCATGTAACACCAGTTTTCCATTTCCAAACCTTGTCTTGGCATTCAGGTTCCTCCAGGAGGGGACTCAAACCTACCTTGCTAGCTCATACGACTCTTTCACGGACCTCCTACATTTCAGCCAAAGTTCACCATTCTCTGAAAGGGCCTACCTTTCCCCACCCTTGTGCATGTGCTCACACGGCCCTCTGCCTAGAAAGCCCTTCCGCTGTATCTTGGTCAGTTAAAATGAGTTCCAGCTCGTACCCCATCCTTCGTGAGGTCTTCCTTGATGCCTCCGACTAGACGGAATTTCTCTTTCCCGGGGGGCCCGACCACATTGGTTTACCGCCCCTGTCGTGACTGCAGTCGTCATGGCTTACTTAGCACATGGCTTCCCGCCCGCCCCACTTTCCAGAGAGGCCTCTCAGCCGCTGGGTCACGGAGAGCTCCCCTTACCTTGTTCTCAAGAATGGCTGTGTGTTAATCTATGTTTTAGATCATTTTAATCATTTCTGTGGCTTCGTTTTCTGGAGGTGGACATTTCCTTACTTAATCTGCCAACTTGAAAACGGAAGCCTAAGGAATATGCGTAAGTGGACAAATGAGTAACTAAGTCATCCCTACATCCAGGAAGATACTCAGGTTTTGGAGTTGTCTTGCCTGGGGGGTAGGAGTAGGGTTGGAGGGAATATTTTTCCAGGAAGCTCTTGTTTAAACACAAACTCCCCATCAAAGCCTAGGGGGGTGTTTCATTACCTGTAGTGCTGAGACCAGTGTACTCAGGGGATGGGTTGCTGACAGGGGAGGATGGAGGTGGCACTTCCACCGACGTGGCAGATTTTGCTGGAGAAAATGATGGCACTGGAGAAGGGGTTGGCGGGGCAGCATCCGTCAAGATAATCTCTTCTCGGACTTCTGCTATGAGGAGAGAGAGGGTCAAAGACAGCTTGTCTTTAAGGGACTTTAAAAAAAATGAAATTCACTTTCTACTCTGTGTCATGTCCCTCCTACGCTTCAAACCCTTCAATGGTTTCGCATCACCATAATAGCCTGCAAGGCAATTCCCATACACACACGTGCCCACTCGGAAGAAGAAGACATTATTGGTCTCACACCACTTGACCTGCTCACCATTACTAAGTTCTCTGGGCTACAGAGCTAAAGAAACACAGAGCACAGACCTAAGGGTGCCAATCAAACTGCCAAGGAGCACAACCCAAGTGAAATGCTGGCCTACCAGTGCTTCCTTCCCCCTTCATGGCTCGCATGAGCTCATTGGCCCTCTCCTGGCAGTGCAGAGACTCTAGCAGGTAGAGAACGTAGTCGTCGAACATCAGGTGAATGAGGTGAAAAGACCCTGGTGAGGGAAGAACCAAACAGAAGGGCAGTTACGTCAACTTGCGTGCACACGGTCAACGGCACATACTACACTGTGCTCTGGTGATCTGTGTCCCATTCACTTTTGACCTCCTCGTGGCCAGAGGCTGCTCTTCTTTACTATATCCTCAGTGTGACCTGGTAATTAGCATATGGCAAGTCATTAACACGTTGTGACAAATGACTCCTTTCCTTGCTCTGTCTATTAATATGGCACTGGAAAAAATGGCACCAGTTGAACCATCTGTCCAAAAGCTTCTAAGCTCCCACATATGCACTGGCCTCATCCTCACCCCAGCATCTCCCAGTTGGTTCAGCATTTATTGAAATAGTGTCTCAGTTTTATTTCTTCCTCGGCCGTATCTTAGTTCCCTGATTAGACTTTAAGGACGTCCATGGCAAGAACATTTCCTTTTAGTTCATTGGTATCTACCAGTGCCCTGACATAATTCTAGGAGTAGATGATTCTTAGAAAAAGTAATAAATTGAAAAGATTTGGTAGTTTCAAATAGTACTCTTCATTTTCAATTTAGAGTATGTTATTTCATAAAAAGGGACGTGAACATCATTTTAAGAGATTTCCCAATATGTGAGTTTCTGTGCTTAAAGTCGTATATTATCCAGTTTCATCTCTACAACCACCCTGTAAGGTAAGTATTTTTATTCCTATTTTGCAAGTCAAGTACTTATGCAAGATGACAAAAATTAATAAATAATACATATTTCAAAAACATCTGTTCTTATATGCCATGCTGCCACCAGGGACAGTGGAATGACCCACACATGGTAGGAACTCTACATCTGCTGTAATCAAGGCTCCTGAATGCCAGAGTTCCAGGGGCCTAGCCTGCAGCTCCGGCCCCATGTTTCCAATGCCCAGGGGATGACATCTCTATGTAGACTTCCTGCTGTCCCATGAAGTGTCCAAAACTCATCCACATCCCAACAAGCTGACCTCCTCTTCCCATTTGCCTTGAGGGGGAGCAGAATTTGCCACCCCAAATATGCATTTTCTGGGATATTGACTGTTTTTAGGCTGATTATTTTTACAAAAGATTCAGGAAGAATCTTTGGCCTTCCCCCAGCTGCCTAAAAGAATTTAGATAGAGGACCTGCTCCAGGAAGGGAGATGTTATCATTGATAACTATAATTTAATATGAACTTGTGTGTGATAGACAGGGAGGAGCCTAGCAAGGCCTATTTGATCGAAGTCCTCTCTGTGTCCCATTGTTACAGATGGCCCAGCAAACATTTGTGTACCAAACATTTGCCTTTCATCGCCATGTGAATTGCCTTCTTGTCCTCTGATGTCCCATACCATAGCCTCTCACTCCTTAGGTTAAGGTGACATCTAAGCCTCAACTGACTGATTTGTCCTCAGGTCCCACATTTTTACGGAACCCTGTATGTACATACATAATTAAATGTGGTTATTTTCTCCTGCTAATTTGTCTCGAATCAATTTTATTGTAAGACCAATCAGAAGAACTAAGAGAGAAAAGGGGAAATTTCCCCCTGCCCCACACCCATTATTTTTCTTATTTAGAGGCCTATTTTCCTTATGATTCTGTCATCATCATTACCACCACTATTATCATTGTCATTGCCATCATCATCACACTTAGCATTTATTGAGAACTTGGTATGTACCAATAACTCTACTAAATACTTAACACAGATCTCATCCTTACACCCAACTGTGAGCTAGATGATGTTATTCTCTCTTACAAATGAGTAAATAAGTCTCTCTGTCAGTAACTGAGTATAGGGATTTGACTCAGTTTGGTCTGGCTCCAAAATCTGTTCCCATTTCCTTACTGATCACTTAGTCCAACTCATAGCACAGATGGGAAGGTAAGACCAGATGGATAAAGGACTTGGTTGTTAGACGGGCCATTTGAGTTGTGAGCTATGCCCTTTCAAGTCTCAGGAATAAGGGGATAGGAACCAGTTGGGGGCTTTTGGGTGACTGCTCCTTCATGAAATTTATGTATTTTCTCCTTAATTGTATCTGACTTACACACACACACACACACACACACACACACACACCACACACCCTTCATCTCAGATAGATCAATTCTTTTGGCCTAGGAAAACTACAGAGGAAAATCTTTGGCTTAACTCTAAGACCACTGGATGCCCAGCAGGTCATGCACATCTACTGCTATAACCCGTTTTCCACCAAGCAGCCACAGCCTCCGATCCTTGTGCCCACAGGGCTCAAGGCCACACAAAGTCCCCCAACCTGTACTTTCTCCACATTCTTCCTCCATCCCTAGGGTGGTGTCTGTTTTTCAACCCCATTTGGATTTCAGCAAGGTGCAGGTTTTGCTGAGTTCCTGTGAGATGTAGTCTCCAAGACTAAACTTTCTATCCACTTCCCCAAAAATAGGTCCTGTGAGCCACTGAAGAGGTACAGCACTGTGGGTAACCGCGCGGGGGCTGGGTTCAACTGCCCGAGGTGATAGCCAGCACTGCCACTTAGTAACCGGGGTCTTAGGGGAGCTACTCTTCATAAATGTTTAAGACAAATTTAGCTGTTTATTGAGCCCTTGTTTTGTGGCAGCCATGACATTTAACCACTGTAGATTTCTTGTTGCATTTAATCCTCAAAACTGTATAAGAGGAATGATACTCCCCTTTTGCAAAGGAGGAAATTGAAACTTAGAGTAATAAACTGTCCAATGTCACACAGTTATTAAGTGGCAGAACTGGGACTTGAACCCGACTTTGGTCTTCAATCATTCTGCAACATGGTTCTTTAAAGGGGTGGAGTGGGGTGGGGTAGTAAAACCTATGTTATAGAAATACCATAAGGAGGAAAAGTTCACATTAGGTGCTTAATAAGTGGCAACTATTGTTTTTATGTCTAAGGTCCCTTTTGCAACTCATGTTCTAAGATTCTATGATATGACTCTTGTTCATACAGTCAAAGAGTCAAAATATAGCATCCAATGCTTAAAAAGAAAGGGTCTCCAAAGTGAAGAAATACTTGCTGAGATGTTGCTCAAAGTCAACAAAGATAGAAAGAAATATACTAGAAAACAATGAATTAGAATGGAAAACCCTAGATGGAAAAATGGGTTTAGACTCACTGTTTTAAGTCAGGCAGGTACCTTAAAAATCATTATGCAACTCTCCTGTTTCATAAAAGAGAAAATAAAGATCTGATGAGGTAAAGAAATTTGCTTAAGATCACACTGTTAGAAGACATCAGAGCTGTGCTTGGGGACCAGCATTCCAGGGGAAGTGTTCGTTTGGGGCTTCAAGCTCTCTTCCTTGATGGCCCTGACGATTATCCAATTGACCTAACGTTGTGCTAAGTGCTCTGAGTAGAAGGGAAACTTAAAGCTCAGTCCCTGAATCCACAGACACTACAGTGTCTTTAGTAAGCAGAAAGCAGTAATTAAGATTACTGACCAACAGTTTAGCATCAGGGTGCTATGGCCATGGGAGCAGTGCAAACAGAAGAAGTAAGGGAGAAAGGGGGAGAAGAAGTGAAGGAGGGGGAGGGGTAGAGGAGGAAGGAGAGGGAGAGGTGTAAGGCTGAAGGGAAGGGGTGATGAGGGAGAGGAAGAGAAAAAATCAAAGAAGGAGAGGCAGACTAGAGCTAACATCCCCTGCCTTATTTCTCTCCTCAGCACTTATCACCATGTGCACTCTATATTTAAGTTATCTTTATTGGGTGCCTTCTTTTTCTAGACTGCATACTCCATAAATCCAGGGATTTTTATCTACTTTTTCCACTGCTCTACACCCAGTGTCTAGGACAGTGCCAGCCAGGTACACGGCAGAGGCTTAGGGCATGCTTAGATGAATGAGTCAAGTGAGCAAACACCAACCAATGACCATGTGCACTGTGCTAAAAATTATTATTGTGTTTAATGAACACCCAGGGAAGTGAAGGCTCAGAGGGCTTAAATAACTTGCCTAAAGTCACAGAGCCAGTGAGCCTCAGAGCCTGTTACGGAAAAAGATATTAGGGAAGAGACCAAAGATTTTTGTTGTTGTAAATTGCATGTCACAGAATCAAAGCCATTTTTTATATGAAAAATTTCAAACACATAGAAAAGTAGAGAGAATTTAAAAATGAACACCAGTGTACTCACCACCCTGCTTTATCTTAATATTTTACTATATCTGAGTCAGTTTTTTTTTTTTTTAATTGAAGATGAAGCCCTTGTGTCCCTTTCCTTAATTCCATTTCTCTGCTTCCGTGTTCATTCCCTGAGGTAACCATTATCTTGAATTTGGTATTTGTTGTTCACATGCATTTTTACACTCTCACTACATATATTTGTTATCTATCAGTAACATATGTTATTGTTTTCTGTTTTCAAACTTGGTAGAAATCATGTCGTACTTTACATTCTACAACATGCTTTTGACAACACACCCCACTGACACATGCTGCTCCAGTCGAATGGCAATTGTTTGAATATACCACAATTTATTTATCCATTCTTCTGTTGATGGAATTTGTGTACAATTTTTCACTATTGGAAACTGGCTCTAATGAACACATTCTGTACCTGTTTCTTGTGTCTAGGACCAAAAGTGGCACTGCTGGATCCAAGAGCACCTGCATCCTCATTCTTACGAGATAAAGCTGAATTGCTCACCAAGAGTTTTTACTGAAGAATGTGACATGTTGTCATATTGTTTTTATAATTTGTATTACCCCAATTACTAGAAAGGTACACATCTTTTCATATTGTAGTCCATCTGAATTTCCTCTTCTATCAATTGCCTATTTATATTTTTTGCCCATTTTTCCATTGGGGTATTTGTCTCTTAGAGGAATTTATTATACATTCTAGATATTAATCCATCTCCAGCTGCAGCTGAGTGATATTGGTCATCAGTGGCCTTTTGGAGCCCACTGGTGTCACTCTCCACAGACTGGTACATGGCCAGCTCCATCTAATACTTGACTCTGACGTAGGCTGACCAGATGTACCGCTTTAAACAAGACAGAAAACCATGGTACTGTTTCATTTCAAACAGTACCTATGGTCAGCCTATTGACACCCTGAATATAGCCCAGTGAGACTAGGCTATATACATCCCATTTGAAATGGGATGTTTTCTGTCCCATTTCAAATGGTACGTCTGGTCAGCCTACTCTGAAGTCATCATCAGCAAGACAGGCATTGCCATCTGCAGAACGATGAGGGCATTGTCCACAGAACTTGCAAAGATCTGAGCCCTCAGGTCCTCAATGGTCTTGAAGTAATCCCCCAATCTCTGACCTGCAGTCCCTTCTTCTCCAGGTGTTTCAGGATTTTGCTCTCCAGTCTCTCATTATCAGCCTCCAGGCTCCTCACCATCTCCAGGTAGGAGGTTATCCTGGATAGTCTCCTCCTATACCTGCCAGACTCCTGGCCATCCCTGAGGCCAGGGCCCCAGACCCTTAGCCACCAGGGACTCTGGTAGAGTGGGACGCGGAGATCCGGAAGCCCGAGCCCACTGCGCCTGCATACATGCTGACCGCACTGCTGGCTGGCCAGGCCCAGGGGCCAGGCAACTGCACAGAGCAGCTGGTGGAGAAGCTGGAGCAGGCGCTCAAGCTCATGTTGTTCGGGGAGGAAGGCGAGAGGCCAAGACTCAGGTTCGGGCAGTGGTGGCTGAATCTTTGCTGGTTCTATTAGTTTGCAAATACTCTTTTCTTTGTCTTCATAACATCAATAGGTAAAGAGAATTTTGTGTTTTCCTTTCCAATTCTTAATTTCATTTCCTTTTCTTGTTGCATTGGCTAGAACTTCCAGTTAATATTTAATTTATTAGAAATAGTGTTAGAAGGCATTCTTATTCGTGACCTGAATGGGAAAACTTCTGAAGACTCAATGTGTAGTATGATGTTTTTTGCAGAGTTTTGGATGCCCTTGAACATATCAAATAAATAAATTCCCTTCTATTCCTCATTTGCTTCAAATCATACTTGGAAAATGAATTGTAGCAAAAGGAGATGATCATATAATTTTCCTCTTTTAATTCATTAATGCAGTATGCTAAATAACAATTTTTCTGACTGAATTATACTTGAATTCTTGATTTTTAAAAAAACTTGCCACTGGATTTGATCAGCTAGTATTTTATTTAGAATCTTTTCACCTATCTTTATGTGAGGTTGAGTCACAATTTTTTTTTCTCTACTACTCTTCCAATATTTTGAAATTGGAATTATGTTAGCTTCATAAAGCAAGTTGTATAACTTTCCTTCTTCAGTTTTTATCCTCTGAAACATTGGTTTTTATGTTCATTTTTCATAAACTAAGGATTTTATGTTTCTTAGAAGTTTAGTGACAGTTGCCTGTGAAAACATTTATGCCCGATGTTTTTTGAGGTAAGACTGTCTCATTTACTTTGATTATTATTTCATCTTTTTACTAGGATCCTAGTTTGTATTTTTAGTTTGCTATCCTTTTTTTATGCTTCTTTTATCTTCTCAATTCTTGCCATATCTTAACTTTTCATATTTTCCATTTTTTTCTCAGTAAATTATGATTCTATTCTTTTAGTGATGATCCCTTCATTTAACATCTATCCTATAAGTTTATTAAATCAAAACCATAACTTTTTCAACAGTCTAAGGTTACTTAGTATTCCAAGACTTTGGCATGCTTTAACTGTTCCTTGCAGATTCTCATCCCACCACCTATGTTGTAGTGTTTCCTCAAACTTGATTATACCTTTTTTAAACACACGAAAATCAGTTTTTAAACCAGAATCAATAGTTAATTGAATTTGTTGACATATTTTTCAAGTTTATCTCATCTTAAAATGGGGCCCTCAAATTCTTCGACATTTCTTTCCTGGAGAATTGGAGGTCTACACATCCCCTTCAATCTTGGTAGACTTGTGACTGCTTTGGCCAATAAAGTATGGAGATTGAGTCATAAATGCTGACATGTGGAGCCCTGAGCTCACCATGTGAGAAGTTTAACTGTTCAGAGGCCACGAAGCTGTGAGGAAACTAAGCCCCAGGGAAGGGCCACTTGAAGGCACCTTGCTCTGCAATTCCAGTTGTCACATCATCCCAGCCCAGGCACCAGACATGTGAATGAAGAAGCCTCCAGAGGATTCCAGCTTCCAGCTATCAATTCAAGACCAGCCTTTGAGTTTTCCCATAGGAGGCCCCAGACATCATGGAGCAGAGACAAGCCATCTGTGCTGTGTCCTGTCCAAATTCTTGACCCACAGAACCCATAAGCATAATAAAATACTGTTGTAAGCTATTAAGCTTTGGGGTAATTTGTTACACAGCAAAAATAATTAGAACATTGTTGTTTCTTGTATTCCAGACTTTAGTTGTGGCTTAATTTTTTTCTTGCTAAAATGCATCCTTTAATAGTTCTTTTTTAAGTGAAGTTTTATAGGTGCCCAATTCTCTTAGTCTTTGTATAACTGAATTATGTCTTCACTTGGTTCTCACTCTTGAATAATGGTTGACAGTTCTTTGTTTTCAACACTTAAAAGATATTATTCCATTGTCTTCTGGGGTCTCTTATTACTCATGATAGTCTAATTACTGTTCTTTTGTCCCATAGCTTTAAATTTTTTAATCCATGAATATGGATTTTTTTAAAAAAACCATCAATGAGGATTAAATGAATTTGTCTAGCCTTTCTGTGTCATCCCTCTGAGCCCAGGGTATTTGGCTGAATTGTGGCCACTGAAAAAGCATGGGTTTTGTGGTCAGGTAGATTTGATTTTGAAACAGAGCTCCACCACTTGCCATATTAATCTTGGGTGAGAAAATTCTCCCAGCTCCCTTTCCATCTCTGTAAAATGGTACCTAGTAGTATCTACGTTGTGGAGTTAATGCGAGAATTAAGTGGTATTTTGTGCTTCCTCCATATCTGTTATGATTCTTATCTTGCCTTAGCTTCATGTTCTACTTTGCTTTCTCATCTATTTATACTGAGGACAGTAATGGGGGAAGCTTGCTGGTGGTTGTGCCGGTGGCTGTGACAATTAAATCAGAAAGTGCCTAATGTCTAGTGTATGCTGGGCCCTCCATAAATGTGACTGTGTTATTAGTAGTATTCTGGAGAAGGAAGAATTGGTGGCAGTGTGGCACAGCATACGCTCCAGTGTGGGAAAGATTCCAGGAGGAGCTCTAGCTGTGTGTTGGTGGGCAAGTCCCCACTCCTCTCTGGGTCTCTGCCTCCTCTCCTGCATACAGGGAAAGCAATTTCTGCCCCCTAGTGCTTGACAGGGGCCTGAGTGACACTTCTAATGTCAAGATCTTTCCATTTAGCAGGTTCTGGGTAAGAGAGCCAAGCCAGGACCTCTAAGCACAGAGCAGCAGTCTGGAAGGCTCCGTCACGGCCACTTGGTCAGGCAGCCGCTCCCGGATGAAACCACTCCCACGTGGCCTCCCAGCCCTGCCTGAGTGAGTGAGCTTTCATGCTAAGCCAGAACACAAGTGTGTAAAAAAGTGAAAATTTGCGGAATGAATCTTGTCCCCTTCGCTCTCAAATCCAGAGCTGCTTTCACACCATTTCGTGCCAAAGTATTTCTGGGAACTACTGTTGCTTTCCGGATGGTCTTAACAGTGAAATGAGGGGACCCTGGTGAAAGCCCAGAGTGAAAGGGCCAAGGACCTGCACTGACGTGGGACCCAGATGTCCTGTGGACTGCAATCAGACCAGCCAACTGAAAGCATGTCTTTCCAAGTAAAAACTCTGATTTCCTCAGCTCTGCTGGGACTGAAAGTTCATGGCCTGCCAGTCTACCTTGGCTGACTAGTTTTACTAGAAACTGCTGCCTGCAGCAAAGAAAGCCTGGCTTCTTTAGTTCACAGCATAGGCTCTTCCAGTGAAAAGGAATTAGGGAGAAGAAAAGAGTCAACTACCTTTGAAAGAGGCTGTTCTGGGAAGAGGTGATAGAGTCCCCCACGGGATCACTGTCATATTCCACGCGATCATTGTGGTGGCCGGCCTGCTACGCTGACACGCAAACCCCGCACCATTCATGGCGACAAGGACCGTGTGGGAGTTATAAGACATACAGAACTGGCCCCTGCGGCTGGGGGAGGGGGCCGGCGAACAGAGGGCTTTTTCCTAATTAGCTGTTTTTATACTGGGAACACGTGACCCAAACACAACCACCAACTGTGTCTTTGACATATACAGGCAGAGACGGGGAGCTGGGCTTTTGTCTGCTGTGCATTCTTTCAGCTTGCCTGTCACCCCCAGCCACAAAACTCAGCAACAATGAGTTAGATGAGCGAGACCATTTCAAGGGAGTTTGCTAACTGGACTTGGAAACGGGTATGATGTAAACACAATTAGGGTGCAAAAATACTGTAAAAGTGAAATTGGGTTAATATCTCTTTTCTAAAAGATTCGTGAACATTTTTGCCACTTGCCTGAGTTTCTAGTATATCCTAAAATTGTGTGTGTCTCAAAAAGAAACACATTTTAAGGAACAATATTGCTTAGGGATAAATTCAACCCATTCATAGACCCCAAATTGTTCTACTGTCCAAACTGCCTTTATCACATTGACTTAACGTAACTTGGTAAAAACAAATGAACGTCAAAGAATTATAAAGTGAATTACTTTCCCTGTCTCATGGGTGCTTGATCAAATACCTAGTCAGTTTCAGAATCAGCAAATTGAAGAATCAGGGATAAAGCAAGGAAAAGAAATGTTTGCTTTGTGGATGTGGATGTATGTATGTGATATTGTTGATTCTTTGATTTTGAAACAATGAAAACAATCCCAAATATTTTTCAACCATCCACTTAACTGAAAGCAGTTATGCAAGAATGATTTTCCCAGAGCCAGAGGTAACATGTGCTAACACTAACTGTGCTGAGCTGGAAGTCATCAAAATGCCAGGCCTGATGGCACTGCCCAGGTAGCAGTCACCAGAGCATTTCCATAGACAGCTCAGAGAGAATTTCCATCTGCAGCCATGGGGTAGGCAGGTTCAGAGAACCTCCCAATGCTGAGATTAAAGAATTCAACAGCAAACGCTTCTCTGATTGGGTAAACACAGTCTTTCACGGACAGAGTTGTTTAGAAAAAATAGTGCCTTCTTTGTTTCACCACATAGTCACTTGGTTGTATAGCACAACTGGAAAATGGTGACAAGACCATAAAAAGCTAGATGGAAAAGTGTCAAATTAAACCCAGAGCAAAACCCAGAGCTTATTGGCTTAATTGGAGATAATGAGAAACGAAACCACATCTCCACTTGCAAAGTAAAATAGAGAACTGAAGCAATTACCCAGGAAATTTTCAGCCCTTTGCCGAAATGCCTAGAAAACGGAGGCGAACGTGTTTGGAGATTCCCAGTGTCTGCAAAATGCCTTAAAGTCCCACCTCACTTCGCTAATGATAACCTGAACTCAGTGCATACTCTATTCTTTTTTTCCCATTGAAAAACAGAGAAATCTGTCCTACAAAGTATCATAGCCTCCACCCCAAGTGGGCGACAAGGTTCCTGCCTGCGGAGACAGTAATAAGCACCTCTGGGCAGAGATTTCAAGTCCTGGTACACTGGATGAGGACTTGGGCTAGAGATGTCTTCTGGAAGTGAGGAGAACCTACGATATCCATAAAACCAAAGGAAAATGAATGCAAAAGCCCTTTTCTAGGGATCAGACTGGGGCACATTTTTAAAGAAAACGTTTTAATCTACCCATCACCGGAATGCTCAAACTCAGAGGCTTCTTCACATGCCCAGTCTTGAGAACTGTGAAATCCTGCAAAATAGTCAGGTGGAAGCAACCATCTCCGGGGACATCTGGCAAAAGGCGAGTGCCGCCACTGTTTATTCCTCTCAACTACAGCAGACTCTCAGTTAACCGGCACCCATGGGGACTGGTAGATGCTGGATAAGTATAAGGAGCCTCTCCATGAACTGTCGCCCATGAGGAATAAATGTAGTATTGCTTCTTCAATTCCCACCCACCCCCGCCCGCCCGTGGCTTGAGTTCCAGTTAACAGAGTCTACTGCATTACCTGTGTGCTAACTTCTCCTTTTCAGATTTGTATACTTCACCTTCAGCATGCCGTGTCATCTTTCTCCCTTGAAGTTCTAACAATATTATGTCCCCCGAGAACAGATACATTTCAGAGTGAAATTCTTGTGGCCTCAAAGACAGCAAGTCACACCATGGCTGATTCTGAGAGGTGGAGAAAAAGTGTCTGGATGTGGGAGGGCTGGGTGGCCTTACCAAAGCTGGGGGCACTATGCAAGGTCATGTCCCGGATCACCCTTGTGCCAAAACAGGACCACATCAAGAGGAACTGCTGGGCCACTTTCTTCAGGGACCCTTGTCTCTTGGCAGCCACCTACAAGAAAGCAAATGAATTTAAGAGCAGTTGACTTGACCTTTCATTTATTATTGTCTGAGAAAAATGACAGCCAGGCTCGTGTAAGGTCTCCAAGTTCAATGTATGGAGCAACCGTTTTCAACTTTTTGTTTTTAGCAGCAAAAATACACTTTAAAAAAATGAAATCTTTTGTCAAGGCCCTTCCATGCATAACTGATAAAAGAGGTGCTGACCCGGCTGAATCGGGGGGTGGGGTGGGGGGAGACTCAGGGAGCTGCCTCCTGCAAACCGCCCCCTCCTGAGCAAGGCTGAGTGTCCTCAGAACCCTAGGACTCCATGACTGTTCGGGGACATTCAGGTAGCTCACTGCAGGGCTCACAAAGGCCAGTGACGGTCTGAGTACACAGGGCCGCACCAACCTTCACAACACATCGGTCCACCATAGTGTCCAGCCACTCGATGTAGGACTCGATGGGAGACTGCTCCTCCAGGAGGTGGTCAAACTCCTGATACACTGTCAGACAAAGGAGAACCCCACACGTCACTGTACTTGTATTTAAGCAGAGAAGCGTCTCAAAGGAACGAAGGAATAAAATGGAATAAAACTCCCAAGTCTTAGCAGGGCGTTTAAGACTTTAGAAAACATGCCCCCAATTACCTTTCCAAGTTCATCTTCCACGCCAATGAACACTTTAAACCCTGGCCACCCCATCGTACTTGACATTCCCCCAAGTCCTGTTTTCTCAGGCAGTTCCCCCGTTTGGATTGTTGGGTTCTTCATGGCCCAGCTGAAATGACCCTTCGGTGAACCCCTTTCTACCCTTCCAAGCCCCTTGCCAGCAAAACTGATCACTCCTCCTCCATACTTCATAGCAGTTTTTTTCTGCATTCTACCTTCATTATATCACTCAGAACGCTGTTACAGTTAGGTGTGTGTGCGTGCGCGTGTGTGCGTGCATGTGTGTTGTGTGTGCGTGCGTGTGTGCGTGCGTGTGCGTGTGCGCGTGTACGTGTGTGCATGTGCGCATGTGCGTGTATGCATGTGCGCATGTGTGCATGCATGCGTGTACGTCTGTGGCCCTGACGGTTCTTTATCTGGTCCCTTTATTAGCTGGTGCATGACCTGTGATGCAGCCATTACCCAGTGCGTGCTGGCTCGTGTGAACGGACACAGGCATGTCGCTCTCTGCCCGGTGGTTGGGCACATTTGATAACTCAAATATTTCTGAACCACAACTATTTTGGACAAGTAGCCTAAACAGCCTCTCAGTGCTCAGCTTAAGTAGCACTAAGTACTTCTTAAAGAAGGAAACGTTTAACAAATATTAATATTTGTAGAATAAAGGAAATGATCTCTGTGCCCTCAGTTTCCACATTAGTAAAAGGTAGATAATCATGCCACTTTACAACCTGTTTTGGTTGCAAATCATATAACGGAGTCGAGAAGTGCTTTGTAATCAGTGAAGCACTATGGGAAATAGAAACATCGCTGTGCTGATGTCCAATTACATTTGTTTGTGTTTGTGTATGCAGAGTGCAAGAGATCCAGTCACAATTCAAGATCCACACATTTCTGTAGTTTTCATTTCAGAGGTTTTTTCCTGTCATTTCACTGGACTGGCCAATCTGCCCCATGTTATACTCGGTTGATAACTGCTTGCAGGTGACGGCGACCCTGCAGCTGTGTCAGCTGCTTGGAAGGAAAGCAGAGCGCAGCATGCAGCTGCCTGTGACCCTGCTCATGCTGACCTCGGTCCAGCTGTGTTCAGGGACTCACTTCCCAGCTGTCTGAGAGGTGCAGGGATGACACCTGCGTGTCAGGCTGTCTGTGTCCTGGCTGTGCACCCTCCCTCCACCCCATCTTACTTCCAATCTGCCAGTAAGATGGGCACTGCCCTTGCCGTGTGGGAAAGCTCTCAGTTCCCACACGGGAAGGGCAGTGCCCACCTTACTCATGGCTCTTGCCCAGAGTCTAACACAGTGCCTGGCCCAGGACAGGCGTAAGTACCAGCTGGGTTGAACTGAACCAAATCGCTCCCGTCCTCTAGGAGGTGGAGGCAATCACGGCCTTAAAGGGCACCATTCTGCCCCCGGCCTCAGGGGGCTTGAAGAGTAGTTGTGACCTCCACGGTGCTTCAGCAAAGGCTCGGAGCCTGGTCCCTAACACAAGCGATGGTGACTGCATTTTGCCCTGTGAGTCAGGGTCACATTTTCCCCCTCCACGGAAGGTGCTGAGGGGAGAAGAGAAATGAGGCTAATGATGCTCGGGATGGTTAGCACTAGGCAGTCAGATGTTCTCAGTTTCTACCTGTCTGGCACGCCCTCCATGCCTGGCCAGGTACAAGGCCCTGGAGACATGGCCATCAGAGGTCCAGCTAGTGCTGGCAGTGTTCATTAGCCATGCTTTTCACTGGCCTTCTAGCAGGGAGTAGGGAAAAACAGAACAAAACCACGATTGCAAGAACTCAAAGAGATCCCGGAACCTCGGAAACGTGCCCACATGCTGTTATTTTTGTCTCCTCTGTTCCTCTGCAAAGTGACAGCACTGGTGCATTGGTGATGCTGAGACGAGGCTGGGCATGAGGTCTCCCAGCTCTCAGAGCTTTCTCAGTGTGAAGAATCGTCCTCATGGAGTTGGTATGGTGATCGGGCACGCAGGGAGTTTGACACAGGACCTGGCATAGACTAGGCAGTCTCTAAGCTGAAGTATTATTTTAGTGACAATCTCTAAAATTCTGAGCAGGGAAAGCGGGCTGGGGGCTGCACTGAAGAAGAAATAAAACCCTGATAGGAGCTCTGGGGTTGATGAGAAAAGAAGCTCTTGGAAGGTCCATAGGGTCTGACATTTCCGCTGCTCCACTTGCTTTTGAAAAGTTGTCAAAATGGGGAAGGAGTCTCGAATAGGAGCATCTTAGGGAACATTATTTATCAACACCACTGCTTTGTTCGCAGGCCGAAGTAAGTTCTCCCTCAAGACAACAGTGGAGAAGGCATATACTGGAAATCTGAGGGGCTGGAGGCTCTCAGAAGAA
The DNA here is from genome assembly GCA_004026885.1 of Lyroderma lyra. Classification (NCBI taxonomy): domain Eukaryota; kingdom Metazoa; phylum Chordata; class Mammalia; order Chiroptera; family Megadermatidae; genus Lyroderma; species Lyroderma lyra. The sequence continues at coordinate 293,093 of PVJL010000335.1, read as the reverse complement.
AAAGCCACTCTTCTCAGAGGGGGCGGGGGTGGGGCAGCCACTCTGCAGCTCCCTGGACAATGTCCCTCTGAGGGCCTTGGGCCTCACCCTGTGCCCTCCCACGTGCTGATGCTCTGAGCACCGACCTTTCTGAGCGCTGGCGGGAGGAGTGCTGACAGCCTTCCACCTCACGCTGCCCTTCCCCAGAGGCATGACCAAGGAAGGCTGAGCAAAGCAAGGAAGAAGCCAGTGACCCTGGTCCAGGGTCCGCGGGCGGTGGGATGCCCTGGGCGGCAGGCCGTGACTGGCGTTTGAGAAACAGCAGCGAGGCGCTAATGACGGTGGTGCTCTCTGGCCCTCTGTGTCTTCTACTGCCAAGAACATCCTGACTGCATCCGGGTAACATCTGAAGCGGTATTCCTGCAGTCTTTGTCCACAGGGACAGGAGCATATGCTCACAGAACTAAATCACTATCTATCCTTCCCTGCAAGCATTTAATGTGATCAAAAGCTTCACTGGCCAGTAGGTGGGGTGACTCATGTGACCCTCACTGAAAAACAGGCAGCGCAACCAGTGGACTCCAGGCTGACATGCACTGAGAGAGCCGACAAGCTTTTATTCGCATGTTTTTATCTATGCAACTCTACCTGGCACTGAGGTCACATGGGACATGACACGGTGTGCTGCCTAGGTGCACTGGGACCCATTCCCCTCCAAAACCTTGACACATGTCCTCTAAAATCAGTTAGTTCCCGCCCCCATCTGGACTGACCCATTTAATAAAGACAGTGAGACGGAGGGTATCCCAGGGGGGAAGGTCAGGGCGATGCCACTTAAATACTTCCCAAGATGCTTTTCCTTTCCTTCTTTGAAAAAAAACAAAAACAATAAAAACCAAAGAGAACAGCCCCTGATGGAACGTCTTACACTGGATGATGAGCTTCCGGTGCTCATCGCGCGAGTCTTCCATGGTGTACAGGGTCTGCTTGGTGATGCTGTTGAGGTCCACGTTCCTCCAGTCTTCCAGCATTTGGAATGTGATGTCTGCACTGTGGATGACTGTTCGAGATGCCTGTAATCCAATCCAATCGACTCATTAGCTCACGGGATGGTAGGCTTAAACCCCTTCACTTGCTTTCTTTTAAGCCTTTTGGAAGAATTTGCCAATGATATTTTGCAAACTACTTGGAAATTCAGGAAAACTCACTTTCAAGAAATAAGCAGGTGAATCCATAACTCAGAAGATCTGTACTCTGCTTTCTCTTGTGGCTCTCTCACATCTGACTCCCTTTCTCTATAAAAAGCCACCTCGTGGTGGCCCAGGCCAGACCCAACCCTGCTGGTCCCAGGCCCTTTGGTCTTGACCCCATGTAACAAGGGTTGGGCCTCTGACTGAAGTCTGTGGGATGGAAGCTCTGTCCTTAACATCCTGTGTGTCACGAGCATCTGACAAGCTGCAGGCCCACACCTAGGAGTGGTCCTGCAGCCCTGGGCCTGTGGTAGCTTCAAGCCCAGGAAATGGCAGTGTACTTTTCTCACACAAATGCGTCTGACGTAGCTTACAGTCCAAGCAGCTTTCTGTTTTTGCTCTTTATGTAACTACAATGGTTAAAACAAATATAAACCATTGAGATGGAGAGAAAGGAAAACTACACCTTAACCCTTTCACCATATTGCTTCAAGCTTTTTACTTCAAAATGTGTCAAAAAGCCACCAAAAATAAAAAGTTGATATTCTGAGTATTTCATGCATTTAATAACATTTGAGCTGCTTCATATATACATGACATATTTTTATTTTAAATTTTTGTTACATGGTAATAAATTTACCATTATATTGAATTTTAGCAAAAAATACTCAAAACATATCAAGTGGCATCAATTAGATTTAAGTATACATAAATTAGAATCTAATGGCATTGATGATATTAAAAGTTTATTACAAAATATTACACAATATGGCATACAAAACATCTTTGTTGTTGATAATACAAGCCACAGGAGTACTTATTTAAAAACCTTGTAAATGGAGAAAAGTCCTTCAATCAGTTTCACATTGAATAACAATTTTACAATAACAGTGGGGTAAACTCAAACGCTGAATGTCTCAGCAAAAGGGTTAAGACTCGGTAGTTTATTGGTGTGTGTGTGTGTGTGTGTGTGTGTGCTGAGCAAGTCCTCATTAGCAGAACTTAAATTTTCAAGTTGGAACAATACTTGGAACAAAACTACCTGGAACCACCAAGTTAGTATGATACTGATGAAAGCAAAGAAAAACATTTCCAGAGTTTAAAAAAAGAGAGAGGATTCAAATACACATGGACATTGTATGTCTCCTAATGCCTGTGAATTTCTAGGCAAAGGTAAGTACTGACAACACTTTTACACCAAGACTGCTTAAGCACCAGTAAAATCCTACTTAAGGCACGGCAGAACTCTCTGAGGGACACGGAGGCCCAGGATCTGTGAGTATGTGAGCTGGGACAGTCTCTAATGATAATGAAAAGGTCTAGGATTCCTGATTCACATACACCTATTTCAAATCCTGGCCTTGCTGCTGACGAGCTGCTCTATTGGGGCAGGCAAGTAGATTAAGCTCGGTGTCCTAGGCCATAAAATGGAGATGTAACCGTACCCACCTCTTACAAAAGGATGCAGCTGAGGGCTTCTTGAGATAATGTTTGAAAAGTGCATAGTTCAGGGAGTAAGATAAGAGCTCAAGAAAGGAGACTACTGTTACTAGGGGTGTTCTCTTGGTACTGATCACACTGACACCTCAGGGCCTTTGCACATGCTGTTCCGTGGGCTGGAACATTCTTCTCTTACCTTGCCCCTGCCCCTGCCCCAGGCAACCCTTCCATCAGGTATGCTCCAACTTAATGTAACTCCCACGGACAGACATTCTCTAACCACTTTATCTAACTGGGACCTAAATGCCCCTTCATTCTCTATTTCCATTCTGTCTCCTTCATTACACTTGTCACTTTTAATTATGTTTTGGTTTGCTTTTTTTTTTTCTGCTGAGGGCAAATACCACTAAATATACATAGTGACTGGCACCCAGTAGGCACTCAAAAGGTTTTGTGGCTGATATGTGAATGCCAAGGTGCTTGCTTAGTGTATCTGGAAGGGCTGGGATATTCAGACCTTGGGTTTAAGTGTGTGTGGATGAGATTTTGGCAGGGTGCTGTTCAGTCTGACTTGCCCTGCGTGTGTTTGGGAAAGTTTGCTGGGATACTAAGACATCCCACGGTGTTTCCTTCCTCACATTAACCCCACTTCTCTGGCTGATCCAGGAATATGTCGGATAGCTGTGCAGTGAGGATGGAAAAGTAGCATTTGTTGATTAAATCACACACTGTCCATATGGGGAATGGATCGGGTCAGAGTGCTGTGTGTGTGTGTGTGTGTGTGTGTGTGTGTGTGTGTGTGTGTGAGAGAGAGAGAGGGAGAGGGAGAGGGAGAGGAAGAGAGAGTGCATGCACAGGTGCTTACAGGCATGGGTGTGGATACTTTTGCTTACATGTGCATTAAAGGGTCTTTCTAAACTGTCTAGAGCCTAGAGGGAGGTACCAAACCCTGATATGACTCCAGACCGGCTCTTCCAAGCTGGGGACGTGCATGAGTGAGGTGGGCCGAGCGTAAGAGCAAGTGGAGGTGGTGAGGACAGTGTCCGATGGAGAGAAACTGGGCCCATCCAGCTGACTACTGCCCTGGGTAAAAGTAGCTCTGGGTTGCCAGCTCTTAAAATTTTTTTCTACAGAAAATGTGGGTGGTTAGCTGTCATCTACCAGTTTCAACTGTTAGTGATTAAGTGAAAAAAAAATTGAATATATGCAAATCCCAACATATCTGAAGGCCAGATTTGACGTGCAGCCACTGGTTTGCCCCTTCTGCTCTGAGATCATTAATATTTTAATGAACGTTAATGGACTCACTTAGAGCTCCTTCCTTAAAGTGCAAGATTAATAGAAGTGCAAAGCTTTATGCCATCAAGTTGTAACTGTGGAGTTACAGTGAGATCTTCCGCTTTTTACTGGATACGCTTCTGTTATTTTTGAATTTTGTATATTAAGCATATGCCATTTTTGTGTTAAATAGGAGAGGAATCTGGAAAAATGGGTAAATATTTAATATACTCTGTGGCTTTGAACTTCTTTGGATGACAAACATAACCCATGCTCTTTATCTGTGTGGCTCACTCATCTCAGTGCTCACCAAGGGAAGGGTGCAGTATTGTGCCCCCAAGCTACATCTGGCAGTGTCTGTAGGTATTCCTGATTGTCACAATCCAGGCAGTACTTGGGGGTGGGAGGCACTGCCAGCATCTAGTGGGCCGAGGCCAGGGATGCTACCAAACACCTACAGTGCACAGAACAGCTCGCAACAGCAAAGAGTTATCCAGCCCAACATGTGGCTGAGAAACCCCAATTTACTTAAGGGAAACACTAACTTGTGCACCTAGAACGTATCTGAAATGCTAAGGGGCAAGGGATGTCAACCATTCTTGTGTATGATTGGCCAATGTTTTTATTCCTCACCTGCAGAAATTAAAGACAATAGTGAGGATGTCCTGCGACACACCACACCCCCAGAGCCTCTGGGGAGCTGTTTTGTGGGTCTCCCTTCACTTGCAATGACAGCATCGGTCAGAACACGTAACACAGGGCACATACCTGGCAAAGGTGATTTAGTGACGTCTGCCGTCTCAGAATTTGGGAAAACCTTCTGGACACTGCAAGAAAAGAGTCAGTTTGAAACATTTGCAGACTTTATGGTCCTACTTCGGATTTTCTAGGGGCAGATTTCAAAAAGTAGCTTTCTTACTTGCCTAAATTTGTCTCACCGTCTGACCCCATTTTAGGTGCCCACTTCAAAACCCTGCATTTGACTCTCTGTTCTTCCATTCGGACAACTATTTCCTAAAATGGTGATATTTGGGGTACGTATTTCAAAGTCACTCATACGCCACACTGGCAGACGTGAGAAACTGTGGTGTCAATCGACCGTGAGTGAAAGCAATTGTTTACTTGTCTTTCATTTCGCTAATTGCAAGCTCAATCACTGCTCCCCATAAGCAACGGCAGACTCGAGGGGAAGCTTTGAAGAAGGCCGTTTCCTAACGGGAAAACCTGACTGAGCCCCAGTGGTGTATGGTGCTGGGGACTGCTCCTAGGATGGGACCCTGGGCTGCACCTTGAACGTGGCTGTGTATTCATAACCTGTCAGTTTTATCAGATGAGCTCCGTGACCTATTGGTGTGTTTTGATGATCCCGTTTCTCATGCTGACATAGTCGACAGGTGACTGGAAGTGGGGTGACCTTGTACTTGTGCATTTCGAAGCAGACAAGCCACGTGCCCACCCAAGGGCCTTGGCCCCAGAGTTGCTGGGACTGCTGTGTGTTCGCCTGGGAAGAGTGGGTGTCTCCAGGCACCCACAAGTGGGAGGTCCAAGGAGGCTCTTCGCTGCCAACTTTCAACAGGTTCGTTTCGCAGCGTAATGAACACGGGCGCGGGCATTCTGCTTCTTAACTTCTGAACTGGCCGAGAAACGGTCAGCGATGTCCCCGGGATTATAGGGTGTGTACTCAGGGCCAGCTTGGTTTGAAAAATCGGGCGTGGGGAGGAGGAACGGCGGGTGGGGGAGGGGTGAACTTCTAATTTTCCAGGCCGATCAATCGTTAATCCATCTCCTTAATTACTTTTTCTTTAACTTTGCGATGTGGAATTTGGTGCTGGTGAGAAGAAAAGAACTGAGAGCCGTGAAATAAAGCGGGCTTTATCAATAGGTGATGGGCACGGCGGGCGGCCCGAGCAGCTGAAAGGGCTCCCCGCGCCTGCGGAGACCCGGTAATTTGATCTCCTTCATTTTCCTCCCGGCGGTGTGGGGCGAGCCGGCTTCAGTCGGGGCTTTAAGAAACATACACCTTAAAACTTCGTTCTGCTTACAAGCATTTCATCTTTGTTTAACAGCACACGAGTGTTCCCACAAGTACAGACACGGGGGGACTGAGGACCAGGCTTCTCCCTCAAAACTCACGCTGGGGAACGAATGGTGAGGCTCAGCAGAGAGGGGAGTCCCAGTCCCAGTCCCTTCACGGGAAATAGGAATGTGGCTTTCTCCTTAAGCCGGGGATTAAATCCGTGGAGCCCCCCAACCTGTGTTCTGTCTCCTGCTACCACACTTTTGTGGGCAGGAGCTTTGGGGAAATCTCAGAGTTTGGGGGTCAGACAGGCTGCAGTTTGACTCCTGGCCCCTAGCTCCTGGCTGTGTGGCTGTGGGGGAGTTTCTCTGCCCCTGGAGCCTCCTCTGTAGCACAGGGATACTGTCCCCTATGCCAGCGAGGTGGTAGGAGGATTCAATGAGATAAGGACAAGGGCCGTGATGAGCAGAAACTGTGGGGTTGACAGACCGGCCTGGGAGCAAATGAGCTGCCTCTGCCACTGACTACCCTCTGAGCCTGTTTCCCGTTCTGTGAAAGGAGGTGTGCCGCCCGTAATAGACATTCTGTGAGGATTAGATAAGTTAACCTATGGAAAGAGCTGAGCATAATACTTGGCGTTCACAGTACCAAACAGTAAATGACAGCTCCTGTTATCAGTGTATGAGCCACCTGTGTGAGACGTTTGGCACGAAAATGTTCTCACTTCCCCTCTGCTCTCACACTTAGTACTCACATTCAAACTTGATGTTTCGCAAATTTTCTGGGAGGTCATGGAGAGCCACTTTTAGCCACTCATCCAGCTGCTTGGCAAACTTTCGGATCACCTGAGTTAAGCTAGAAAGAGAAGTGGTACATGTAAGAGCCTCGTGGGCTACCTGGGTCCTTCTAGTAGGCCCTACGGAATTTCATTTCCCCGAATCCCATTTTGGCTGCAATCAGTAGATGCCACTCAGAGCAGCGACTTCAGAGCCGGGGCTGGCAGCCTGAGGCCTGCGGTGCGTCGGAGAGGGGCACGAGTGGGATATCCTCCGGTGCTCACGCCGACCAACAGGGAGACAGCATGCACCGGTGTGGGGAAAAGCCCACCGCAAAGGCCCGGTGGCATCCAGAACTTTGTGAGCCAAACACCATCTTTTGTGGGTTCTGAAGAGCCTGAAGCGAGGGGTGAAGAGAGTGGGCAGTGGGCCTCTTCCCCTCAGGCTGCCCAGTCTTGTCTGAGCCCCCAGCTGGCAGACACCCCAACAGCATAGCACCAGGCCTGTCTACCCAGCCTGGGCCCGGGCTGACATACTGCTTGCAGCGTGGCAGGGAATGGAAAGCAGCAGTGTATTTTTAAACTGGCAAACAACCCTGACCTGGACCTTGAAACCATAGCAGATTTGGAGAGTCAAGGACTATTTGGGGGCAAGAGGTGGGAGGGGGCCAGAGCGGGGAAAGGTTGGGGGGAGGGAGCAATAGGTTTATAACATGAGATGGGAAGCTGGAATTGAGAAGATACTGAGCGCCAATTTTTGGGGTGTTACCATCAGAATCATCACCTCACAGCCCTCGGTTCAGCATCTTCTGTGAATCGTCCTTGGTCCTGCCAGCCCCAGGGACCTCCCCCACGCTGACATCCACACCATCCTGGCCCGCCCCCAACGCTCCTGGCTCAGGCCCCCACCGACTCTCCTGTCAGACCACTGTCACCAACTCCGACCTTGCTGGGCAATCGGACCCCCTTTCCCTGCTTACGCATTCTTCACCTTTCCACGAAAAATGCCATCCTTCTCCATGAGCCCCGCACCTCCCATTCCCCAGCGCCCCCTTCTCCACCAACAAGCAGGTGGCATCACCTCCTACTGCTCAGGGAAATCAATGCAGAGGAGGAGCTTCCTCAGCATTCTGCCAGCCCCGTCACTCATCTCCCCAGCCCTCCTGGGTAGAATCAAGGAGCCGACCCCTTAGCTCATCCCCTCCTGCCTTCTCAGGAACCTTACATGCTCTGGCACTCCCAGGGTCCACCCTGCGCCTCTGCAGACAGACCATCTCCTCCCTTTTGTGCAGATGGCTCCAGCGTCAGCCCTTCTGCATCCCCATTTCCCTGGCTGACCTCCAACAGCAACAGCAGTGATATTAGCAGCTACTTTTTAATGACTGCAAGGTGACAAGCACTAAGCACTTCACACCTATTTTCTTCTTTAATCCTCACTAACAAGTAAGTACTATTTTTAGTCCCAGCGGAGAGGTGAGAAACCCAGGCTCAGAGAAGTTATTTGCCCAAGGAGATGCAGCAGGTAAGTGGAAGAGCCAAGGGCCAAGCCCAGATGGGGCTGGCTCCAAAGCCTGGCCTCACCGCTGCTATTTTACTGATGAATATTCCCACACCGTGCATGCACCTTGAGATGCTTCATGGCTCCTAATCTCCAGACCAGGACACTTTGCAGCTTTCTGCCAGGGGCACTGCTAGTGTGTTAGCACCTCAGATTTCTCTGCTTTGTTGATGTCTTATCCTCCTTGCCCAGCCCCGCCCCGGCCCCAACATGCCTTCTTACTTCTATACCTATGGGTATTAACAACCACTACGCCGGGACCGCTTGGTCACAAGAGGTAAAAAGTGCAAGTCTGAGAATGACCTGCCTTTCTTATAAATAGGAGCATATGATTCGTGGTTATCTCCGTAATGTTGTCATATTCACCAGAAAGCACGTATTGATGCGCTTTACAGAGTTGGAAAGGAGGGTTGCGCGGGTCTGAGAGGTGAGCTGGAGCTGGCCCCCACCTGGGCCTGCCTGGGTGCTGAGTGAGAACCTCTTGAGCCGACTCGCATTTCCACTCCTGGCCAAGCACAGGGCCTGGCATTCACAGAGGCACTCACACAAGTTTTAGGGATGAATGAATATATAAAACTGAAAAGTCAGCTGTCCTCTCTAAGAGAGAGAGAAGACAAGTAACTTTGTCCTCTTCTAAGTAACTTTGTCTTCCTGACTTAGTGGAAAAGACACTGGGTTTACAAGCCAGAGATCTCTTTGGTGATTACTTAACCATGTAATTTTAAAGAATTGTCTCCTCTGGCAGAGTGAAAGCTCAGTGAGGGCTTTAATGCTATATTCGAGGACCTGGCACAGTGAGATAACCAATAAACATTTGTTTAATGAAAGAATGAATATTTGAGTCCTGGCAATTTCATTTATTTGCAGGTGAAGATGGATAAGTTATTTAAGCTTTTAAGCTTCAAGTTTCACATCTATAAAAAAACAAGGCAATTATGGAGAAGGCAGGCGTTAGCACTTTACACTACAAACTGCTTTCCAATAATCTATAAATGCCTTGTGTGCCTGTGTGTATAACATCTATTAAGCAGTATGAGAAGGATATGAAGCTCTATTATAAAGGTGTTATATTTTTACTGATCCCTTATGAGATACCTTCTTCGTAAAATGGAAGTAGAAATTTAGCCATTATCTAATTCACGTGATCAACGTGCAAGGAAGAATTTAACAACACAAAGCCTAAAGGGATACATATATACAAATACACACACATATATACACATATAGACACACACACACACACACATACACACACATACACACATATACATATACACACACACATACACATATAAACATATATACATATACACACATATACACATATACACACATATACATACACATATATACATATACACACACACATATACACATATAGACACACACATATCCACATATACACACATATATACACACACATATACATACATATATACACATATACATGCATATACACACATATATACATACACACATATACATATACACACATACACACATATGCACATGCACACATACACACATATACATATACACACATATACATATACATATACACATACACATATACACATACACACATACACATACATACACACATGCACACACATATATACATGTACACACATACATATACACCTACACACATGCACACACACATATATACATATACACATATATACAAATACACAATACACACACATGCACACACACATATACACACACACATGCACACATATACACACATACACACGTATATACATATATACACACATGTATACACACAACATATACACACATATACATATATGCACACACATATACATACACACATGCACACACACATATATACATATACACATACAAACACACATATACATATACACATATGCACACATACACACATATACACACATACACACATATATATACATATATACACATATACATATATGCACACATACATACATATGCATCCCTTTACACTTTATGTTATTAAATTCTTATATATAAAACTTGGTATATGTATATGTGTATACATATGATTATAAAAATAATTCAGTCTTAACGTAGAAGACTTGAAAAAGGCAGAAAGCATGAGACTACAAGTTGACCAGAAACCCACCTAGAGGCAACCTTTGATAGCCTATTGAGGTGAGTTTCTGTTCCATCGAGACGTGAAAAATTGGAAAGAGCATCAGTCCCACGAAAACAAGGAAGAGCCAGATAATCTACAAAATCCTAACTTTTCCTTACGGCATCACTGAGGTGAGGCCACTCCACCCTCCTGGAAGTCACGGAAGCGGGAGGGCTTTGGAACTCACTTCCCTGTGCGAGAGGGAGGGGAAGCGGGACATGTCCACAGCTGGGCCAAGAGAATTCAGATCACATTCTTAAACAAATTGCTAAAGGCCAAATGCCCTTTTATGAAGCCCCCCCCCCCAAAACCAAAAAACAAAAACAAAAACCAAAAACCATGGGAAAATGACTTCATAATTAGAGTGAAAAAGACTTGTAAAACTTGGATACAAAACCCAGAAGCCATAAAAACAAGGATAAATTCAACTACACAACTACCTTATGACCCAGCAATTCCACTGCTGGGTGTTTATCTGAAGAAATCCAAAATCATTAATCTGAAAAGACATATGCACCCCTATATTCACTGCAGTGTTTTTACAATATCCAAGATACAGAAGCAACCTGAGAGCCTATCAATAGACGACTGGGTGAAGAAGCTGGTACCCATATATAATGGAACACTACGCAGCCATGAAAAGAATGAAACCTTAACCATTTGCGACAACATGAATGAGATCTAGAGGGTACTATGTTAATATTTGCAACTCTTACTACAGATAAATGGTTACTATCCCTAATAGAGAGCTCCTAAAAATCAATGACCAACTGCCAAATAAATGAGAGATGTCTGATCTTTGGGCTTCCCTGGCCCACATTGGAAGAATGGGTCACACAAAACTATATACACTAATACTAACAATAGCTGAGGAGCTAAAAAAAAATTCTGTGCATAATTTTCATAATGTTTTAAGAAAGTTTATGAATTTGTGTTGAGCTGCATTCAAAGCCATCCTGGGCTGCCTGTGGCCCACGGGCTGTGGGTTGGACAAGCTTGAAATAAACAGTTGAAAGCTAAGAATAGAAGAGTTCATAGGAAAGAAAAATAGAAATCATCTTTAAAGATGTGAAAAGATATTCAACTTCATTCATAAGAGAAATGTGAATTAAAAGTTCACTGAGGAAAGTCTGAGTTCCATATCCTTTGAACTGGAAGTTCAGTCTTCTAGGAATTCAGTCTGTACATGTTTATTCAATGTAGGAGGATGAATGAAGGTCCCCCTCAAAATGTGTCCACTCAGAACCACCGGAGGGAAATGTATTTGGTATAGGGGGTTAAATTAAGGACCTTAGGATAAGAGCATGGATTAACTGGGGGGCCTTACGCCTGATGATAAGTCCTCAGGAGAGACAGCGGCACGCACAGAGTGGGGGCCAGTGTGAAGCTGGAGGTAGGGCCTGGAGTGATGCAGCTACAAGCCCAGGCACACCAAGGACTGGCAGCCACCACCAGAAGCTGGGAGAGAGCCACAGAACAAATCCTCCTTCAAAGTCTCTGGAAGGGACCAACCCTGCCAACACCTGGCTTCCAGACCGCTGGCTCTCAGAACCGTCAGGGAGCACACTGCTGTTGCTTTAAGTCCCCAGTTTGCGGCACTCCATGACCACTGTCTGGGAAACTCACGCACCCCACCCTGTGAAACGTGTACTTCGACATCATTCATCACAGCATTGTTTGTAGTAGGACGAGACTGGGAATGCCCAGACAACGGATTAAATTCAGCACAGTGGAACAGGAGGCAGGCGTAAGACAAGAAAAACAGCTCTTTGTAGATGGGATGTGCCATGCTCTCTGTGACAGTCCCAACTGCAAACAGGTGCCACTTAAAATACATGAGTTTATTTATGAGGGACAAGCCTGTAGACAGACACAGAGGAACCCATAGGACTTCAACCTGGGGTTGGGGACAGCAGGCTTACCACCCCCTCCACGCCCAAATGAGAGCCTGGAAGGCAGCGGAGCCCTGTGGAGGGACATGGCCAGCCAGAGGCAACCTCACAGGGGTGGGGTGGGGTGGGGGTGGGGTGCTGAGCGGGGGGGTGGGGGGGAGGGGGGAGGCAGAGAGTTAATCTCCTGACTTCTCTCTGGCCCCTCTCTCTACTCTCCCTCCTGACCATGTCCTACCCCCACCCCACCCCCATTGGCTGGTCCCAGATTGAAGGGGTTCCTGTGAGGTGCTGCCCCCTGGGGTGCTGCATGCCGTCCAGGGAGCACAGGGGAGAGTGCACTGGGAGGGGGTGATCTCCAAGTCTGCTTTTTAAAGCAAGGTACAGACAACATACACAGGGGGTCACCATTTCCATAAGAAAGACTCAGAGTATGGTTACCTGTGCCTAGCAGCTCTGGCTGGACCTCCAAGAAGATGACTGGACAGTAGACTGTCTGTTAACTGGAACTCAAGCAACCTGCACTCTCAAGCAACCGGCAAAAAAATCGAGGAACCACGACTACGTTTATCCGGCATGGGTGCCGGTTAACTGAGAGCCTACTGTATGTATTTGGTGCTCTGGGGAGACCTAGGTATGGGGGCAACAAGCGTGGGGGGAGACTTTTCACTCTATACTTTCTGATACCTTTTGAATTTTGAACCATAGAAATGGTTCAAAATGTCAACATTTTTATTTATATTCAAGAATATAAATTTAATTTTTAAAAGGCCAATATTAATGGTCTTTATGAGGGAAGCCCCCCGATGGTACTCAATGAGAGAGAAGCGGGAACGATGGATGGCAGGGCCCAGCCGCGAGGGGAGGTGAGCAGTGTGCCCACCTGTCAGGCAGAGCCTGCAGCACGGTGGGCATCAGCACTCCGGAGATAGCTTTGTAGAGGATGGAGTCACACACGCCGACGAGGTGCACCACCGTGGAGGAGCCCAGCACGGGCAGCATGTGCGGCGGCATTCCTTGCCAGAAGTGTAGAAGGAAGCTCTGAACCTGTGTGGACCCACAGACAGGACAAGACCATGAGGTTACACAGGGCCCTCCCGACAGAACGGTGGGACTCGGCCGAGGCCACCCCAGCCTGCAACGCTGCTGTCTACTTCCCCTGCCATGACAGAGGCCAGCCCAGCCTCGTGTGGCTTAGCGGGCTCTGGGAGGTCCTCTTGTCCCAAGTCCTCCCCTCTGCCCATATGTGTGGCCTGCCCACTGCTGGAGGACCACTTGGCCTGGCAGCCTGGGGTCCACTGTGCCCTGGGACAGGAGGAGCACGTTAACACATCTGCCTCTTCCTCTTACTGTGGTCTGGGAGAAGTCTAAGGAGGGGAAGGTGCGGTGCTGCTTTTAAAAGCTCAGAGCACTAGAACTCACTATTCTTTGGGTGGGTGGGTGCCCTGGGGGCCCCTGGGGGTTTTGGAAAGGAAGGGAACAGCTTGAGTTGCAGGTAAGAGGAATGCATCTAGAAGGGAGGGGAGCAGGTGCCACAAACCAAAGTCTCCTGGTTCAAACCTGTGTGCTGAAAACTGGATAAAGTGCAGGGGCCTCTTAATATCCGAATGCTTTCATTTTTCCAAAGAGCCCTGGCCGGTTGGTGCCATTATGAGATGCCAGATGATGATATCTGGGCAGTAGCTACGTGGGCACTCCAACCCCAACCACTGGTATAGAACAGGAATGTAGTAGGCACCCAAACATGGAGTTATTATTACTAATGCAATGGCAGAAGGAACTCAAGCTGTGCTGCTGCTGAACGAAGGACAGTGAATGTCCAGAGCGGAGAATCCCTTGATGGTGCCCCTACATCTGTATCTTTTAGTGTGTGAGTCAGCGGTCAGGGAGAGCAGGGCAGGGGGTGGAGGGGTGGGACATGATAGGGAAGTGAAGGGAGAAAAAGGTGGTTAACTGGTATATATAATGACATTTTAAAATATCTGGACTTCAGCCAACATTGAGGAGTGGCTTGTCTTGAAGGTGGGGAATAACTGAATTTTTGTGAATTCTCATGGGTTTGACTATATATTTTTCTTTCCCCACAACAGATGGGCACTCATGAACCCTTACCTTCAGCATTATCCACATCGTGCCCCCATAGCAATCCTGATCTGAAGCAGGAGATAATTTAGTACCCAGTCTAATACTTTGGAGGTAGTACTATTATTGGCATTAACTTCGTTTATTGAGTGCCTACTATGTGCTGGGAAATTTGCATTAGTTCACTCACTTAATACTCATCACACTAGTTTGTTCTGTACATAGTACTACATAGTACCTGGGCTTTTACATCATGCCTGAGACCCTTGCCTCTCCTTGAACTGCTACCAACTTTCTGCCCCTGCCCTGGGGACCTGCAGTGTCCTGAGGTCTCTCTGGGGAGTAGAGTCTTGCTTTCATTGGCCAGGCTCCCCCTGACCCCAGCCTGGTGCCCTGAGTTCAGCCTCAGTGAACAGACTTCTCTGATGTCCACGGCCTGCCTGGACCACCCAGTATGGACATTAAATGGGAGGCGGGGGCAGGGGGGCGGGGGTGGGGACGGGCAGAGAAGCACGCCCCACCTTCCTATGGGGAAAATGGTAATTGCCAAAAACATGATCAAAGTGGTGAATGAAGTCAAGTTTGCAAATTTTGAAGCTCAAGCCACAGTGACAATATTGCAAAGTTTTCAACCAGATTAAAAATTAAAACAAAGAAAATCTATGTAAGCGAAGACTGCCTTCCAGGGTTCCGATCCTGGTTCCACTACCAAGGAGGGATGTGATATTTGTACACATAGTTTTCCTATGTGTGAAATGGGAACAAAAGCAGTACTCTATGGGTTCTAGTGAAGAGTCCTAAAAAGCACTTATTCTATATAATGCTTAGCGCCCAGTAGAGGCTTAATAAAGGTTAGCTATTGCTATTATTGTATGATGGAGGCACGGCCACTACAGGGCCCAGGAAATCAGTGTATTGTCTTAGGCACCGGAGACACCTTCGCCTAGGTTTCTGAGTGTTACCCAGCCAGAATCTCCCTTGTGGCTCTGCTCACCTGTCAGAACTCTTGTTCTGTCATTGGGACACCTGGTGGCTAACTGTTGGCCTGGCTGGGCCTGGAGAAGGCCACACCTTTTGGACAAGGTATTTGCTCTCCAGCAGACCCTGTGCTGTCCCCTGATCCCGGCTTGTGCCTGGGCATTGGCCTCAGGCTGGGTCCCGGACCTCCCTGCTGCCTTCCAACTCCAAGTGAGATGATCTGAGCAGGTGACCCCTGAGATGTGTTAGATTCTGGATTCATTTGCCTTTCTGAGCTTTCCTTGCATGCAGCCCTACTCTCTCTGTCTCTTTAAAAATATGAGCAGTCAGTTTCTAGCAGAGATTCTGGAAAAGATCAGCTGCTGTGTACATTAAAACAAATCTGGGTGAGAGCAGTGTCTTTCGCAGGCATCTGTCTGTTTCAAGCCTGTTCAGGCAGCACAGGGCGCACTGATCAGGCCTCAGACTGAGAAGGAGCCTTTGCAGCGCATCTACTACTCGGTTTGGGCTTGGCCGCCTACGCTGGCATTTCTGACCGCTCAATGTCCTATGGTGCTGGTTCCCCGAGTGAGAAGGAATGGGGAGGTGAGGGAACAGTGCAGAGCTCGAGGGCAGATGGTTGGAAGTCAGATGGGAAATGGACAGACACTGTGCTTCTGTCCAGAGATAGAGCGACAGGACCTCCCGATAGGAGGGCGAGGGAAAGAGAAGAATCCAGGTTTATGGCTTGAGCATGGGTGGGCAGTGGTGGTAATCTAAGACTTGGAAAAGGAAGATTGGGGCAGAAAATTAGTGCTCTGATTTGGTCATGTTCAGTTAGATGTCAAGTCAGGTGAACCTGGAGCTCAGGACTAAATGAGAATTGGCAGCTTTTAAAAAATGGAGATAATGTCTTCCTATTGTTAGGATGAAATTGGGTAACTTATATAAAACGCCTGGCATCACAGAGGCATTTAACAAATGGAAACTTACTATTAGACAGAAGGAAGAAGTACTTAATCTGTACAAGCTTGCATGGTAAAATAAGCAGAGGCGAAGAGTTGAAATGATTGTTTCCTGGATTATCTATTTCGGTCCCCCGTTGGTGGGATTAGATAGACTCGTGGACCAGACCCTTGAGGATGGAGGTAACCAGCTCCAAATGCACTGAAGTGGATAAACCTCAGGAAAAGATTAAATCCAAAATACAGAAAAGATTTCCTTTAGCTTTTCTGAATCTGTAATTCTGGGGGTAATGATACCTAGCAGGCCAATGGGGCAGTACGCAGCTCGCTTGGTTAGACCGAGGAAAAGGCCGTGCCGAATGCTGTTCACACAGAGGAGCTGCGCAGTGGGGTTAATGGGGCCTGGTTCCTGGGATCACTGTGAGGATTAAGTGAGCTCATGTCCATCAATCAGGGGCTTCCAGAAGCTCTGGCACCTAGTAGGAGCTCAAGAAACAGCTGCTAGTGCTATTACACTATTTAATACAGAGTATTCACAGCTCAACGCTCGATGACCTACCTCATCAAAGTTGGCTCTTATTACGGTGTCCAGGATTCTCTGACAGTGTGTTCTGTACATCATAATGAAGGTGGAAACCTGTGGGGTGGGGCGGGGTCAACAGTAAAGGCACGTCAGTACACGTTAGTGCCGCTGCTGGAGTTTCCACCTTCCGATCGCTGCCTCCCTGCCGAGGGGCTCAAGCCCGCCAGGCACGTGCCCGCCCTGCCAGACCCCAGGGAGAGTTGCTTTCATCAGGTGGCGCTCTCGGACCCTCAGCGCCCTCCCGCCCGCTCTCACGGCACCCACGTGTGCTTCCCCATCACGGCGCTCGCCCTCCGCGCGGAAAGCACAGGTTTCTGTCTCTGCCCCCATTCTCTACCCCCTGAAAGTGCGGGCTCGGGGAAAAGCACGTCGTCCACGCCCGTGCATCCAGCATTGAGCAGTGCCTGGCACACGGTGGAGTTCTGTAGGGCTGACTGAATTAAATTCTCCTTATCGGCTGAGAACTGAAAAGTTGAAACACAGTCTGCATTTATAAGGAAAGGTGCCTTTGCCAGAACCACAAAAAGACCTCTGGAAATCCTCTAACATCTACTTAGCAAGAATTTTAACTCCAGGTCCCTTTATCCTGGACTGGTAAAGCTACGGTACAGGAAGTGTGTTGAGAAAAGAAAGCAAATTTAAGAAAAACATAAAGATTTATCTTGTCCGTAGACTTAAAGCATTCTTTACGGACACTCTGTTTCAGAACACAGACAAGTTTGCGTTTAATATACATTTAGTTTGCTCACACAAGCAGCCAGGTCCTGCCGACTGTGAGCTACCTGACAACAGGTCTCACGTCTCCTTCGCCACATGGCATCCAGCTCCCAGCACATCTGCAGACAGGAGGAGCTCAACACCCTACTGGCGCACGGGGTGGCATCAAGACAGGTGCGTTCAAGATGGGAGAATCAGGGCAGGTCCCCAAATGTGTGTTTCCAATAATTTCCTCCCAACACCCTATGATTCAAATTATCTGAGTCTCTATACCTATGAGGTCTTCTTTGTCTGCAGGACTCTGATTTCACCATATCCTCTGCAGTACATGGGAAAATAAACTTTTTCCTATTAAAAAAGCAACCTATAGGAGAGAGGTCGTCCTTCCTTCATGAAATGAGAAAGTGTAGCATCATAGATGGGTAGGAAGGTGGTCCACAGGTAGGTAAGTAGGTAGGATAGGTAGGTTAGACAGGTAGATAACTGTTTTATTTTAGAATAGTATTAGATTTTTAGTAAGGTTTTGAAGATAGTACAGGCACTTCCCATATATCTCACACCCAGTTACCTCTATTGCTAACACCTTACATCATGATGGTACATTTGTCATGGAGAATGAATCCTCATGCATTATCAACTAAAGTCCATGCTTGATTCAGATTTCTAGCTTTATATTTTCAAACTCACCATTTTGCAATTAAAATGTAAGCATGAGTGCGTGTGTGTGCGTGCATGTGTGCGTGTGTATGTATGTGTATGTGTGTTGTGTGAAAAAGAAAGAAAGAAATCACCCCCTCCCAGTAACCCTGCAGAGGCAGTCACCTTCTCCTCAGGCAGGCTGGCTGGCAGATTTAGCTCTTTGACATTTGGAAACTCTGGCAGCAACGTTCCGAGTTTGGACCGGGGTGAATAGGCCACCGTCTGTTTGTTCACTTCTTTCTTGCCCGTCTCGCTCACCCAGGCGGCTCCTTTCTTGGAATACATCACATCATAATATTGGGAGTTTTCCTTCACCGCAATGCCATAGTAATGGTACCTGAGCCACAGACAGAGAAAGAGACCCACAAGCACCATTATCAGGTGGGGTTTCCTGAAAAGGGGGCGTCCTAGGCCAAGGGTGGCTGGGACCATCCTCCCTGAGCTACAAGAGTTAACCATCCTGTAAGGCTCAACATCTTGGAAATCTAGAATTAAACCAAAGTTCCATGTTGTCAGCCATCAATCAAGCAGGTAAAAATAACCAAGATTGCTTCCTGCAATGTTAAGTCAAGAACTTCACAAAGCAGAAAGGGGAATGAAAAATTTTCCATTTGTACTTAATCCCTTCTATCTAGCCAAATGTGATCCCAGGGTTACAGCACCTGAGTCTCCCCTTCTGGGGGAACCCAAGGAGGAGGGTGTGTTTATGACTACAAACTTCACCACCAACATAACTTCATTTGGCCTGTTTTTCTTAAGCAACATAAAGTAGTCTTAAAGAACTGTATCTTTAAAAAGACAAATTCAGTGTTTCTGTTGACACAGAATGTAAAACAAAGACCAGCACTTTTGATTAACTCAAACTGGGCTTAAGAGTAAATAGCAATATTTTCAATTAAGACTAATGAGGGATGGAAGCTGCATTTTGTTTGGATTTTAGCTGCAATCTATTGAGCACCTGCTATGTGTTAGACACTTTGAAAAGTGTTTATGTACGTTAATTTGTAAAATAATACTATGAAATGGGGATTATTGCAGTCTTTTTATAGATGAGACAATGGAAGCAAGAAAGCTTAATTTGCTCAAGGTTACACAGCTGTTTAAGGGAAGAACCAGCAGGTTCTTGAGCACAGATCTATTTAACTACAAAGCTACTACTATTCTACACTAACAGCAAACACCACACGGTGGTATTGTAAACTTGGATGTTTGTGAGAGTTATTTATACAGATTCCTGGGCCCCAGACCTACTGGTTCCGAGCATGGGAACGGGGCCCAAGAATCAGCATGGAAACAAGCACCACAGGTAATTCTGATGCACATCAGTCTGAGATCCACCAGCCTCTGGGTTAAGCACTGGCTTTACATTCCTGGCTCTATGATCCCCAGTCACTGGAAGGCCTGTCATCTAGTATTGTAAATGGGATGCCCATCACAGTAGCTCACAAGGTGCTAAGTATTTCACACACATCTCCTTATTTAATCTTTCAAAACCCCTGTGAGGCTGGAACTAATTATTACCCTCATTATACAGACCAGGGCACAAGGCCTAGGCCCTAGAGGATCTAAGGGACACACCCATCACCACCCCGTGAGTAAGTGGTAGAGGCAGGATTTGAACCTCCAAGGTGCTTTCAACGTCTAAGCCAGTGATCCTCAATCTTTACTGGTAATAAAAATCATCTACCGATGGAAATGCAGGCTCTTGGGCTCCCCCACAAAGATTCTGACTTAGTAGGTCCAGAGTAGATTTTCACCATCACACAGCAATACTTATGTAAGTAATTCCTGGACCTTGCTTTCAGAAACTCTGTATAACACATCAACTATTTTTTCTACTCATGGAGATGTGGTTGGTAACCGTCACGACACAGTACGAATGAGAAAGCATTTTGCGTTACGGGAGAGGCTTCACAGGGAGGGGAGAGACGCGCACACATGACCTTCCCTCTCCCGCCCCCCGCTTTCTTCCCGGTACCATTCTGTGATATTTCCACTTAGTGGGCATCTCTCCTCTATCTGAGTGCATCCAGGGATGAAGAACTCAGACCCTCCGATGGCAGCCCAGTTCATTTTAGGTCGGTCTAGTGATCAGAAAGTTCTCTCTGTGTTGAGCTGATCTCTGTCTTCTGTGCCTTCTACTTCCCAACTGTCATAACTGCCTCTCCCACTCAGCCAGTCCGGTGGGAGGGGGAGGGGATGCATTCCACTTGCTCCAGAAGCACCCTTCAGGTGGGAAGGCAGTTATGACATGCCACCCTAACTTTACAAAGTCCTCCTTTATGGTTTCTTAAGATCAGGATAGTAATGACAATGCAGATCAGACCATTTCCTGATTTTTCGGGAGTGCATATTGCCCAAACCGGCAACTATAGGAAGCTGTTGTCCTGATTACTTCTTACTTTTTCTATGTCAGCTTTGTACACCAGGCACACTGGCCACCCCCCTGCCCCCATGTATCCTGTCCAGGTACATTGGCTGACGAATTTTTTCTCCATGGCTGAGAGGCAGGCTGGAGACTAGAGCTTTTTAGCTTCCAAGTGGTTGGAAATGTGACCAACCTGAGAGGATCCTGATGGAGAGGAAACCATGAAATGGATTACATGGTATTTTTAAACAAGGACTGGCCGGTGTGCCAACCTCTAGGTTAAAGGAAAAACAAAATCCAAAAGAGGCTTTCACCTGTAGACAGAAGGAAACTTTCTCCAAGTTTCTGGAGGATGGGCAACCATTCTGTTCCTATCTTCACTCTTTCTACTCTTAGAAATGGGCAACAAGGTAGTGGAGCCAGGGACTTCCCAGAGACTGTCAGAGGGAGAACAAGAACTCATTTCCACGCACTCAGCATTCTTCCATCCAGCCGACACTGTGCATGGCCCACTGGGTGCCAGCCACTGTGCTTACCGTCAGACAAGTGAGGAAGAGCCTGGCTTTTGTGTTCTGCCCTCTTGCCATGGCTGAAATCATATTAAAACAGATACTGGGATTTCTCAGTCTAAATGAGATTTGTTCTTTAGAGTAGTCACCTCGGAAGATTATGAGAAATTTATTCCAAATGTCCCTGGCTCAACAATTTCCTAAGTGTCTTTGGAAATCGCCCCCAGAGCTCCTGAGCCCCCCCCCCCCCACACACACACATTAGTCTCGGTATTTGCAGAACTTACTAGAAAGGGTTTTTCCCAGTTTGATCATCCACTAACTTGGCTCCAAAGTTAAACCCACGCTGGGAGGATGGGAATGGGTTGCCCAGGAACGGCAGGAGTGAGGGGACAGTATTGGACAGGCTGCTTTTGAATCACCCTTAGTGACAAGCCTTGTGTGGTTGTGGTGGTAGTTGTTTTTAAAGTGTCAGTATTTTACAAGTCAGTCAGTGCTGACCTGCTACTCAGCAAGGTCAAAATGCTTAGAAATGCTGTGTCCTAAGGCACCCTCCAGCGGCTTAGTGTAAAACAGGTTCTAAGAAGTCCCGTGTCAAGGGCCCTGTCTAACTCAGCAAACTCACGTGGCCACCAGACCAGACCCTGGAACCCCCACTCACACCCATGACTGTCAAATGCAGACTTTAGTGCAGCCTGCACAGTATAGGCATGGGTTCCCTTCCCACGGACTCACACCTAGGAGACAGGTGTCCACACGTCCTTCTCGCTCCTTGGGTCACCTCCTCGGGAAGGCCCTCCGGGACCACCCTTTCTGAACGAGGCCACCCCCTTCTGTTATTCTCAATGACAGCCTTCTTTGTCACAATCCGATTGTCCTTTTTCTGTCTGTCTCCCCCACCATGATGCCTGTGACTTGTTTGTGCCTGTGTCCCCAGCACTTAGTACGCTATCTTTGACACAAAGTGTGAAGCAAAGATGGGTTGGGCGGTCGGCAGAACTGTTGAGGCAGCGTGCCCCGTGCCCCATGGGGTGGCTGGGCCTTCCCCCCCATCTCCCTCTCAGGGATTAGGACGGGCTGCTCCTCGGGCCGGCTGGACACTTAGGGGAACAGAGTTTGCTCAGTGAAACAGTCAAAGCAACGTGGAGATTGTCCAAGACACGACAAGGTGCTCCTTTACATGATGTTCAAGGCAATTTTACAAAAACACTTAGAGGCAGGGTGGCACGAAGTCGATTCCCTGGAGCTGCTGGGCCCCCCGGGCTTTTCAGACAGCCGCTCTCTCGCGGGTGCGGGGAGGGAGGGCCCGGCTGTGTGAAGCTTCCTCCGGCTCTGGCCAGGCACAGACGGAGCTCAGAGGCCTGGGGCCGGGCCTCTGCCGGGGGAGGGCTTCGGTGCTTACTTGGACTGTCCTCGGGTCCCGAGTCTTCTGGTGGTTAGCTGAGGAAACTGCTGCCTTATGATCTGTAAGTCAATACAAGAAGGCGTTACCCATCCGGAAAAGCGGGGAGCACAGTGACCAAGTCTCACAAACAGCAATCTAAAGTATCCTTGGTTGCAGTGACTTGTGAGGAGCCCGCCGGACCCCGAGGAGGGGAGCGCCTGAGTGATTGTGGGGCTCACTCAGGGGGTCTCGCCATGGGGCTCTGTGCCTCACCCCTCCTACACACACCGTAGGGACTGTCCAGAGCCCGTCGCTCCTCTGCTGGAAGTCCTCCCATGGCTTCCATCACACTTGGCACTAAAACCCGCCCCCAGCCTCTGTCACCAGGTCCCTGCTTACCTCCCAGCCTTCATTGCCTCCTATTCCCACACTGGCTTTATTCCCCCCATTCCTGAAACGCAGCCAGGCTGGCTCCCCACTGGGGGCCTTTGTCCTGCAGTTCCCTCTGTCTGGAATGCAATTTCACCCGGGTCTTGACAAGACTGGCTCCTTTTCCTGCCACATGCGGCCTCCGGGGGAGGGCCCTCTGCCCACCGGCCTTCTCTGCGGAGCCAACGCGGGGTTGCACTGTGGCCCGCAGCACCAGGCGGCCCACAGCACCGCGGCCCGCAGCACCAGGCAGCCCGCAGCACCGCGGCCCGCAGCACCAGGCGGCCCGCAGCACCGCGGCCCGCAGCACCAGGCGGCCCGCAGCACCGCGGCCCGCAGCACCAGGCGGCCCGCAGCACCAGGCGGCCCGCAGCACCAGGCGGCCCGCAGCACCGCGGCCCGCAGCACCAGGCGGCCCGCAGCACCGCGGCCCGCAGCACCAGGCGGCCCGCAGCACCAGGCGGCCCGCAGCACCGCGGCCCGCAGCACCAGGCGGCCCGCAGCACCAGGCGGCCCGCAGCACCGCGGCCCGCAGCACCAGGCGGCCCGCAGCACCAGGCGGCCCGCAGCACCAGGCGGCCCGCAGCACCAGGCGGCCCGCAGCACCGCGGCCCGCAGCACCAGGCGGCCCGCAGCACCGCGGCCCGCAGCACCAGGCGGCCCGCAGCACCGCGGCCCGCAGCACCAGGCGGCCCGCAGCACCAGGCAGCCCGCAGCACCGCGGCCCGCAGCACCAGGCGGCCCGCAGCACCAGGCGGCCCGCAGCACCGCGGCCCGCAGCACCAGGTGGCCCGCTGCACCAGGCGGCCCGCAGCACCGCGGCCCACAGCACCAGGCGGCCCGCAGCACCAGGCGGCCCGCAGCACCGCGGCCCGTAGCACCAGGCGGCCCGCAGCACCAGGCGGCCCGCTGCGGACGTCCCGCTTGGCACTGTCTGCGGAGATCCTGTTCGCTTACGCTCTGGGGGCTTACTTTTTGTCCCCTCCTCCCACCAGAACGGAAGTGCCATGAGAGCAGGGACCTGGCATGAACACTGAGCACCTTCTCAGAGGTGGGAGGTCTGTGTTGATCCATTCACACTGCCTTCCATCTACACTGATACTCTCCTTGATTGATTTGTTCATTCAACAAACATTGACTGTGACCCTGCCAGCTGTTTGACCTTGGACGTGCTGTTTAACCTCTCCATGCCTTAGATCCCTCCTCTGACATCTGGGGACTCGGGGGTTCATGTAGTCCTCCCCTAATTAAAGGGATAGGTGATGGTCGCCCCAACGAGAGAGAAATTGAGAACCTAGAATGAGGAGCGTGAAGACTGACCACGCCGGCATGTTCGGAAGCTCCCCGGTGGAGAGTGGGCAGCACTTCCTTACCTGAAAGTGGGTGAACAAAGCTGTGTCCCTCACAAGGATGGTTAGAGAATCTAACAATCCAATGAAATAACATCATGATACCAGTTTTGGAAGTTCGGGGGCTTCTAAAATGTTATCTCATAGTGATGATACTGAACAAAGCGATGTGATAATTCTGTGAATTCCTTTTTTTTCTTTTTGGTCTTTTAAAAAAATTATTAGCTTTGGGGGTGTGTGAATTCTATAATGGTGTCACTTTTATAAGCAACATATCCCTGGTTTCTTTACTCCGAACTCCCTAAGCTAAGGACATGGGCTTCTCACTTTGTCTATGACCCTCTCTAATTGTTGTGACCCGAGGCAAACGTGACATATTCAGAATGGGGTCTGACCCGGGGGTCAGTGACAGGGCTCTCTAAGCACTTGTCCCGTTGTGCAGTCTAAGACCACACCAAGGTCTAGTGGCTTCATCACCGGGGGCCACTAATACTAACCTCTGGCCAAGTGTGCCTTCCGGGCCTCCACCACATGACTGCTTTCAGAGCCAAGATCTGAAGCAGCTGTGCACAAAGGTGCACTAATGAACAGATACAGACACGCCAATAGAGATCATGGGCAATACTAGAAGCATAAAGGTGGGGCTAGGAGATTCCTCACACTGGTTAAAAGTGGGTTATGATTTGGGTTTTGAGTTTCCTACCTACCCAAGCAAAGACAATAATACAATAAAGTTACTAGCGAGGCCCCGCATCCATAAGATAAACGCATACTAGTTGCTGAGGAAAAGGAGAGACTTTTCTATATTTCAGTCTAAGAAATGTCTCCTATGCAAACAGTAAGGTATTATGTTTAATGCTCTGATATTAGCAGACAGTTTGAAAATGATGATACCGAGTGCCGGTAAGGGTGTGGTAAAACTGAAATACTGGTACAAGGCTATTAACATCGTTTATTAGTACAACCCTTCCCCAAAACACTTTTACAGTATTTTTACAATAAAAATATTTATAATTACTTATCTATTTATTCCAAGGAAATAATTTAAAACAAGAAAAAGCTATGCATAGAGCTACGAATGAGTGAAAAATTGAAAACAAAATAAATGTCCAGTGATAGGGAACTAGCAAAATAAATTATTTTAGATATATATAGTATACATACACACACACATATGCATACATATATATTCAATAAAATACTATACAAGCATTGAAAATGATGATAACGAAAACTATGTCACGACACAGAACAATGATTAGGGCATAACGTTAAACGAAATATTACACTTATGCTATGATTACAATTTATGTTTGTACAAATGTAGGAACCGAAAGGGAATATGGGAAAATAAAAAAGGATGTTTGTTAGAGTGGTGGAATTATGGGTAGAATCAAAAGGTGTTTGTATAACATTTGCGTAAGAAATCAACTTTCTTTTTTTGCAAATAGAAAAGAATTTTCTTGCTAGAAATATTCCTAATTGATGAAGGAAGTTCAAGCTAATTTTGAAAGAAGCACCAAAAATATACCAGAATGCTACAGTGGTTGTTTTTCTTTAAAAATAAATATCATTCCCTATTCTCTGAAAACAATATGTAGATAATTTTTAAAAGTTGCATTGTTTGTTTGTTTGTTCATTTAGGTTGCTAAGCTTTATTATTACTTGATTGAAGAGCATGGGCAAAGTTCTGAAATCTTTCAGAACGGTGTCCCACATACTGTCCACAAAGCAAACACCAGTGCCTGGCCCTTGGTGGATGAGGTTTCCAGGGGCTCTCTGGTCTAGAGAAGGACTAAGGGCCACTAGGATGTGAGGACAGGCCTTCTGGAGCTGCTGGTTCTACGCCTATGAGGCAATAAAACGTGCAGTCGGTGCGTTTGTAATTCTTTGCACTACGATCTTGAGGACTATTAAGTCACAGAACAGCACCTGCGAATTCGCCGATCGGTTTCGTCTGCGATTCCCCGTGTAGCTAATGGGTTTTACCTGCCCCTTGTGAATACCGTCTGGATCCACACATGCCGTTTTACCGTCTTTGCCATCAGCATCTGCCTCTACTGAGTCGCCCAAGACAGAAGCAGGGGCGACTCCGTTCTCTTCCTGACACTTCACAACCATGTCCTGTTGATTCTGCTCAAGATAGCTACTGAACCCAGCCACTTCTCTCCATCCCCTGCCACTGCCTTAGCCCCCCATGACCTCTCACCTGAACCACAGATACATCCTCCTGACTGGCTGGCCTGCCCGTAGTTTTGCTAACATCCAAACATGATCATTTCATTTCCCTGTTGGAAATGGTGGCTACCTTCTCACTAGCTACACTGGATGAAAATCCAGCCTCCTAAGGCTGGTCTGGGAGGCCCGCTGTGGCCTACCCCATCCCAGCTCCCCAGCCACAGAGCCAGCCACGGCCCCAGTGCTGCCTGAGCTCCAGGCACATGCTGGACCTTGTACCTGGAATGCCAAACCCGTGCTGTCTTCTCTTCCTCCGGGCCTCTCTGACTAACCCTTGCCCGCAACCCATGACTGCTTTCCTAGTAAGTTGGGAAGCACCTAGGCTTTGGGGTCAAGTGCAGCTCAGGCATTGTGCCCATCACTTTATATGTGTTATTTCAGTTAGTCATTACCAGCCAGGTTCCAAGAAGGATATTAGCTCAGGACATTAGCTTATTGGTTCAATAAAAGAAAGAAGGAAGAAACGCATCATTCCTGTTTTGTTGGCCACTGAGGCGGGTTCTGGCGTTGCACTGATATAAATAACGCTAAAAGCATTATCGTTTGCAGAATGATTTTTATTTTTATTGTTGATATTTTGGTTTTTTTTCTCTTTTAATAGTTTCTCAAGGTGCTGCTTGATTAAAGGGGAGAAACATTTCAAGGGTCCTACAATGTACTGTCAAATGCTTTCCATGAAGCGCAGAGGGGTATTATTGCTTCTTAAAATTGTGCTACATTGAAGAGCAAAAACTAAAAGATTTTTTTTTCCTCTTTCTGCTATTTGAGCATCAGGTTTCTTCATCTATAAGATGGGGACAACAACACTTGCTTGGAGCAGGGCCAAAGGAGCCAGGGAGTGTCAGACACCCAGGACCAGCACCCAGGACTGTCTTTTGGGCTTCAGCAGCCAGAAGGAGGAGGTGGAGGGGGTGGAGCCACACCTCAGCAGGGCCTTTCATTGGCTGGAGGGGTGTGAGGCGACTACCCAGCGGCCAGGGAGGAGCTGGAGCCCCGCCTCCTTCAGCCAGTCACCAGCTTTTCTAGCCCATTCTCTTCGCTGACAGAGTTAGCACTCTTACACGTACTTCAGTCCTTGGGTGGATTTTCAGAGGATCCTTGTTCAAACCAGTTTTCGGTCTTTTGTGGTATGTGATGGTCTCCCAAGCAATATACTTGTGAGGTTAGATTATTTTGCTCTGTTCGTAAAAACACTTTTCTTAAATCTGAACATGTTTGATGGCCAAATCCTCACCTCCTCTCCCCCTCCCCCCCCAAACAAAAGAGAGAGGAAGGTAATTTCACATGAAGAGCTAAGAGGAAAGGCAGCTGGGTAAGAGCTGGGGTGGGGGAGGGGGAGGCACCACTGAGCCACGTCACTGCCCAAGTGGAGGTCCAGACTTTTCCCGCTCGGAGCGAAGCAAGAGCCTCCTGCTTCCAGCAGCAACAAGAACCCGTGGGCAGGGAAGGGGCTTTGCTTTTTTTTTTTTTTTTTTCCTTAACTGTTTCTTATAAGCTGCAAATTGCAAAAGATTCTCCTCTCCTTTCACCAGCTCATCAGCCGGCCCGGAATCTGAGGGCCCAGCACAATTTGGTTCGCTTCTGGGGACACAGGGTCGGCTGGGCCCCGCTAAGGCTGTGCTGAGGGGCAGGACTGGGCACACAGTGCGACACTTTGGCGGGGCTGTGAGAGTTGAGCTTCGCTGTTTGATAAATGAGCAGACGGCAGGCAGCCCCGCTTTCTTGTTTTGTGTGGGTTCAATGAAGCCTGCCTAAAGAACGCCACATGCTGTTCTAGCTAGTGATCTAACATTCCGCTCCCCCCAGCCCTCCAAATTCCCTTCAATTACTCCAGAATCCCACCCTTCTCTCTTTCAGCCTGGCAGCCGGGGGCTGGGGGCTCCGCGGGGCGGGGGTGGAAAGTGGGGACGCCCTGGACACCGACCCTCTCTGGAGCTGCTGGGGTGCTTTTTTTAGGTGGTGGTGGTCACCTCCCGCATCTCCCCAGTCCATTCTTGCACCTGGTGGAAGGAAACGCAGCATGTGGGCTACCCTGACATCGTCTTGTGGGTGCTGTTTTTTAAGAAACATGAGTTTTAGGCGAACGTTCCTGAGACGTCGTATTCAAACCACTGCCCTCGTTCGAGGAAGGGCGTGGGGAGAGGGACGGACTCCCTTTGAGCAACACAGGGCACCACACGCTCACCAGCTGTGTCACACTCGGCCTGAAATTTAACCCTGAAAACAACTCTAGAGAAGAGTGTGATGAGAAACGGTCCCCGGCCACCCCAGGCTGCCTGGACGCCCAGACCCTGGCTGGGGGAAGAAGCAGGGACCTCGTTCCACTGTCTCTCCTGTCCTTTGGCCGACACCCATAGAGGAACATGAAACCCTTCATGTCCTCTCTAGGTGTCACCTCAAGAGACACCGTCAGAGCCACACAGGAAAGCCACTCAGTCTCATTACAGACAGGCTTTGTTTAATTCTGACATCAAATTGTATGACTTTGATCCAGCCTGATGTCCAAACTGGCGTAAGGGCAGGTCCATCCACACTTTAGAGGAGACAGACACACGTGTATCTAAAGAGTCAAGTGTGCTTAAAACACATGAGGGCTGTGCATCTTGTGTCAGAGGTCATTTAGGGGTAGGGAGAAGAGGGGGACTTTTCAAACAGCAAGAAATTAGAAATCCAGTGCAATGACAAGCTGCTCTTTTATAACCATGTATTGTGGAAGTCTGTGCCTTCTCTAAAAAAAGCACACATAATTTTTCTGAGCAAGAGAGAGAAATGATCAGGGAATGTGGTTGGTTAAAGGGACTCTGAGAGTGACAACTTGAAGTCTTAAAAAGGGACACTTGCTTTCTTTGCTGACAATAGACAGAGCATCTTTTTCAGAGATGAAAACACATTAAGTCTGGTGATGTGAATAAGGACTTTTAAACACCAAACCTCAAGGCTACCATCTTGAGATGGGTATTTGCCAAAATAATCTCACTATGCTAATGTAACTCTACCCATTTGGTAATTTTTTTGTAGCACCTACTGGATGCCAGGCACTCATGGTCAACGGGGCAAAATGCTGCAGGTTCTGCAGGAAACTCCCCAAGAGAAATTATAAAATTTTACAAGACATTCATCTCGAATGCAATGAGACAGAAATGGAATTTCAAATCACGCACGTGGATAGGTGAAGGATTCTGTGAAAACATCCTAGTCTAGGAAGGTAACAGTTAATCCATGGATGAGGAGTTCCAAGAACTCCCCAAGTCCAGGATTGTCCTTAGGCTGAGTGGATGCCGTGTCACGTGTGCGAGTATGAAAAACGACAGTCATCACACACCAATGTAGCTACAATGAGGTGAGTTACATAAGATCCAGGTTAAGTCAAAAATGGAATAATTCTGAAGACGATAAGAGAAGGTGAGGGTGGTGATGGCAACGTGTGTGTGACGCAGGACATTTTTAGAACAATTGTTCTCAAAACTGTTCAGAAGGAAGAGCAGCTAGACGGGTTGAAACGTTGATATGTCAGCGATGACATATTAGAAACATCGTGTGTCATGAAACGTGGCTATGGTGAGCTGAAACCCTAATTACAGCTAGCACGCGCTGGAAGCTTATACTGACCGGGCGCTGTGCTAAGGAAGCCCTTCGAACAGGCATTATCGCCACAGCTCTCCAGGTGGGTGCTATCGGTTCCCCATTTTACAGACGAGAAACTGAGGCCCAGAGCTATTCAGAAACCACCAGAGCTCACATAGCTGGTAGGCAGTGCAAAGGGGATTCAAATCCAAACAATCTGATTACAGAGTTTTCACGCTGCCTGACGCTGAAGACCCCTGAAATAACAAAATAGGGAACCTAGTGTGAAATCGGACATTCCAACAGGGACACTCCCCGGCAGATACTGAAGCTTAAGAATAAAGTAGAAGGAAACTCTAGTCCTTATTTTTCTCCTTTGCAAACTGGGCAAAGACGGCCCCTGCAGGACCCGAAGGATCCGTGAGAACCCTCCTCTTCCGCTGCGCGGCTCCCGGTGTGCACGTGACTCAGGGCGGCAGGCGTGGCCGCGCGTGACAGCGTCTTGAGGACCAGGGCAGCCAAGTGAAATGGGAGGGGTCTTCAGCCTCCTGTCCCTTCCAGGTATATGCAGCTGATGGAGGCGCAGGTTTCCCAAACACAATGGCAATTGTTTTTTTTTTTTCATTGCTCAAGCCTGACGGGCAGGGAGGAAGGAGTCAAATATTCAAGGAAGAGCCACCCACAGCCCAAACTGCCAATTACCTCAAGTCCTCATGGGAAAAAGGCAGGATATAAATAAACTCGATCCATGCAAGTACGTCGGTTGCCCTGGCTGCCTTTTCTCCAACTTTCCTAGCTCTTCCTGGTGGCCCTGCCTTGCAGAAGGCACCCAGCTCTCTCCCCACACCCACTTCGGTTCCAGCCCTGCCACTAAACGGTGGCCTTGGGAAAACCACTCCATCCCTCTGACAATTTCCTTACCTGGAAAATGAGAGGGTTTCACCAACAGACTTAAAGGAATTGAGGAATTTAGAACATCAGCAAGACCTCAGGGGAGCTCTATTTGTAAGTAGGCTGACCAGATGTACTGCTTTAAATGGGACAGAAAACAACAGTTACTGTCTTGTTTCAAACAGTACGTGTGGTCAGCCTAGTCTCACTGCTCAAGTCAAGGTGGCGGTAGGCTGGCCACACGTACCGTTCGGAACGGGGCAGCACTGTTTTCTGTCCGATTTCAAATGGTTCGCCTGGTCAGCCTAATTCGCGAGGCTAAATGGCTTCTCTGCATAGTCATCATCTATCCCTGAATCTGCCTCTTCCTGACAAGTTCAAAAAACTGCTGACCATAAATCATGTGACCCTCACACAATCTTAAGTGATCCCATTGTACCACCTGGGTTGCCTGCCACAGGCTCCTAATTTGAGAGGATACCCTCTGCCCTCTTTCAGGATCCTGGGTTTCCTTCCATAGTTGTAACCTATACAAGGATACAGAGGGGCAAACTGGGTAAAGGTGGTCAAAAGGTACAAACTCCCAGTTATAAGATAAGTACGTCCTGGGGATGTAAGGTACACCCCGGTGACTAGAGTTACATTACCATGTATTGGAAAGTTGCTAAGAGAGTAAACCTCAAAAGTTCTCACCACAAGGAAACAAAAATTTGTAAGTACAAGTATGTGTGCTGATGGATGCTAACGTATTGTGGTGACCACTTCACAGTATACACATACAGCAAATCATTGTAGCATATACCTAAAACGGATACGGTGCTGTATGTCAGTTAGACCTCAATAAAAAGAAAAAATTCATGGCTGTCCAAAATGCCTTCGTGTGAATAAAATGACTACTTGCCTACCTCCTTCCCTTTCCAACTAAACTAATTTCTTATTCCAAGAGGCAATGGACTACATTTTCCTGACAGCCAAGGGCACCGATGAGACGTAGGGGAAATCGCCGGGCAGGCTCTGCGGAAAGCTCCTAGAGAGGGCTCAGTTGGAGTTTTGACCTTTCTCACCTTACTCCCTTTTTTCTGTTTCTTGCCTGGAATACAGCCTTTGTTGTCCAGCAGCCACTTTGGACCATGAGGTGACCCAGAAATTGGAAGCCACCTTCTAGGAAAGGCAGAGAGAGAAGGGGCCCAGGTCCCTCGTGCTCTTATAGAACTGTCATACCAGTGGTGGCTTACCTTCATCTAGACCTCATTTAACATGATGAAAAGTGAAAGCACTAATGTATGTAAGCCACTATTTGGGGGTGGGGAGGGGCATCTTTTACCCACAGCCCGAACACAATGCCTAACTGATACACCTTCTGATTTCTACCCAAGGGGTAATTTCATAGAGAAGGTTGCAGTGGCCCTGGGATCAGCTATCTGGGAGTAAAAACATCACATAGTTTACAGGGCAGTGTGAAGATTAAACGAGATGATGTGAGCAGGGGGTTGGCCCAGTGCCTGGCACAGAGCCAGCATCACTGTCACTATGATTTCTAGTTGAAAAGTGTTTCTGGATAATACGGTACTGATCCCCACAAGTTTGTTGACTAACTTTTCCATTTGATAGCTGGAGGGACTGAGGTTCAGAGAGAGAAAGGGCCCCATAAATCCTCAAGTTCGGGACCCCAAACTTGGCATTATTGGAAACTCTTGGCCTACAGCACATGGTGGACCCTCAATAAAGATCTGTTGAAGAAAACATTCTTTCACTTTTAAACCTCCACTGGCATGCATGTTACAAATGCTTGGAAAGACATCCCTTTGTAGGCTAGAGATATATTCTCTTGTTTTATTATAGAAAGCTGAGGCCTGTCTCTCCTTCCTAAAAAGATTTAGCTTGTTCCTAAGCACATAATGCTCCATCTCTGTGTGCAGGTAGAGCTTTTGCTTCAGAGTTTCCAAAAGACCAGTGGGAAAGCCGGAGAGAAAAGCATTCGGTGAAACTGAAACACTCACTTCAGCTTCCGTGGCTCCCATAAGGCTGTGCGCTGGGAGAGGATGACACTGGGTGTCTGGGGGTTTTCCAGGACTGACCTGGTTCTCAGGCTGCCCCTTGCCTCCCACCCTGAAGAGGCTGGTTTCCTCCTCTGCATTCCTCTCAGTCCTGGGTGTTCACAGCTCGGGTGGCACACCTGCCATCTTGTTTCGCAGTATCAAGTGTGTCCCTTTTGCACCCCACTCCCCGCAAGGGCACTGCCTTCTTTAATCCTTACGCTGTCTCCAGGCACAGGGCCAGGTCCATGCCAGAATATGACAAATGGATAGCAAATAAATGGGTGAACCCAAATGTTGAGGGAGGAAGCAGCATGGGAAATACTGGCAGGCGGCTTCACAGAGCCTGGAACAATGGGGCAAGAGGGAGACTTGAGGGGGCATTTCTCAAACGCAATGGCCAGGACACATGACCCTTGAGAAACAGAGAGGCCAAGATGTCAGTCCCAAATTCCACCATCTAGGAGATTGACAGGTGACTGCCAGTAATGACACTAAAGTCAAAAGGACAACTTATTACACAAAAGCTGCCTCCACACACGCCCATCCTACCTTGGAAATAATTTGCCCTGTGTAAATGAGATGGTCAAGTGCATGGGCTCTGGAGCCAGACTTCCCCAGGTCACTTCCTGACTCCCCCGCTTACTACCTGTGTGTGTGAGCTTGGGCAAATTACCTAACTTGTTTGGGACTCAGTTTATTCATCTATGAAATGGAAATAATAAGAGTTCCCACCTCAAAGAGTTGTTTGGAGGATTAGATGAGGTTATTACTATGTAAAGTGCTTAGAGCAGTGCCAGGTACACAGAAAGCCCTATGCAAATGGTTGCAATTTTTGTTAATTTTATGAAAAATCTGGGAATGCAGCATTCATCATTAAACGTAGTGAGACACTTCTCTCATCTGTTAAAGAGAATTGGTTATAATAGGCTTGGACAATTTAGCTGAGTATAATGTCATATGTAGAATAGATCAATTCTGATCCCTGTTACCTTGTGTTTGTTTCAATGTACAGTTCTGTTGTTCCCTAAAAATGAATTTTACTGCTTTTGGTGGAGAGCCAGAGTTATCATTTTGGAAGTGTTTTTTCTCAGCCTGACAAGCCTGGAGGAACCAGCACCCGGAAGCGAAGGTCAGGGACGTGTAGAAGGTCAGACTACACTGTCCCTTTCCCACTTCAGGTCCCAGGCCACACATGGTCAGACCCAAGCTGGGGGTAGGGGAGGAGCTTTCATGTGGAGGTAAGACCGCAGGAGCTCTGGGCTGGACTCTTAATGTCTAAAAAGAGAGTCTAAATGATTGAAAAGAGGCTTGTTCTTCCCATCGATAACCAAGAAGCTATTAAACCTGTCGTGAAACCACGAGGGGTCAGGGAAGGGAGTTTGGCCATCACACAGTTGAAGAAATGACTAGAACAACACAAAGCCATTTTCTGCTCACATGTCACAGAATTCAGCCTGTTCCTCTGCCAATTGCACTTGCAGGGGCTCATGTGGACACCCCTAAAAATCTAGCTATAGTTAGATGTGCTGGTCAAAATTCCAACACAAGAACAGAGCCACAGGGTGACTCCTCAGTGGAGAAGCAAGAGTCGTCCGTGGGTGGGTGGTGGGTGGTCTGCTGGAGAGCACGCTGCTTCCACCAGCATGAGGAGACCTACAGGGGCTCCCCCAAAACCCACAACTGGCCCCCTTTCCCCAGCATGCAGATGGCGATGATAGCAGAGGTCCCCGAGAGCTGGGAAGAAGCCCCAAAGAGCACCAGTTGATCGAAATGACTCTTGATGTCTGTCCTCCAAGCACCCTCCTCCCCTGACCCTGGAGGACCCAGAATACGGGAGAGAGAGAGCTGGCCCCACCCCTCTTTCTCAGAGCAAATTCTGAGCCACGGGGAGGGAGAGGCGCTGACTTCCATGTTAGATGTCAGTTTTAAAGTGGACCAAACTAGATTTTTTTTCATAGCTGACAATGAGTTTTAACTGTCCAATCAAGACTGATGTGAGCACGGTTGGCTGCTGCGGGATTTCCCCACGATGTCGGCAGAGGACGCGGAGCAAGAAGGTTGGACAGAGGGCTCCGAAGGTGGCTCTTCGGGGTAAGTAAGAATGCAGCCAGTTTCCATGGGTACACTAACAGCTCACCCCGACGCAGCAAATGGGCTAATGGAAATGGGTACGATGCCACTTTCATGTGGTTATCGTACGGGTTAAACAAATTCATATGTCAAATGCTTCATACGGTCCCCGGCACATACTACTTCTAAAAGTCATTCAACCTTTAATACAGATCTGAGGGCCTGTTATGTGCCAGGCACCGTTCTGGGAACCAGGGATTCACGGTGAATGAAAAAGTCCTCATGGAGCTTCCATTCTAGAGAAGGAGGTAGACAGAACACAAATAACTAATGTATACGAGGGGGAACCTCCAGCCATCAATGCCTCTATTTTTCATATTACATGGCTGGATACTTTCTGGACAGTCCTCATGTAGTTGTATTATGTATATGATAGTTATATAATATCTAGTTATATAGTTATATGCATTTATAATATATACAACTATATATTATAATAATATATAAATAAACATATAACATAATATGTAGATAATAATATATAGATACAGAATGTACACTATAATGAGAACTCACATATTGCACATAGTATAATTATGTACATTAGTAATATCACGTGTGTGTGTGTGTGTGTGTATATATATATATATATATACACACACACACACACACACACACACTGGTACTTCAGACAGTGATAAGTGCTAAAAAAAAAAAAGCACAGTGAGGAAATAAGGGAGCTAGGTGGAGTGGGGCCAATTTTAGATTAACGGTGACTTCTTGCGCTGGGAGAGCACTTTACTGTTTGAAAAAATGCTCTCATAAGCCCTGTCCCATGTTATCCCTACAGTAGTTTGGTGAGGGGTTATTCCTGTCTGAAGATAAGAAAACGGAAGCTTGGAAGAGTTAAGGGACTCCAAGATGGGTGACCTTTCAATACCCGAGCCAATGTTTCCGGCAGGCGAAGACCAGTTCAGCGAGAAGCCTTGGCCTTCTCTGCAAATCCTAAATCAATTCCGGGACCTAAAGTCAATGCAACATTACTGGAAGCCAGTGCTTATGCGCGTGGCCACGGTGCCGGAAAGGGAATCTCTGTTTCAGATCTGACTTGCAGCAAAGTCATTGCTGCCACCCACTTTGTGGAGAACGGTAGCCCAGCCAGGCAACACGGGGGAGAGCTTCAGTGCCGATGTCTCTTTCACATCAGCTCACCTGGCGGTCTGGGTGGGGAGACTCCCACCAAGCTAATATTTTGCTAAAAGCTAAGTGAAAATGCTGAACTTCACCTGCTCTGCATTCAAAGTTCATAGACGAATCATGAGTTCAGAAGGACCTGCTCAAAGGGAGTGTGTCCACAGTGACACCCCGAGGTCTCAAGGAGATGGCAGCTGCTGCTGGGAGCCCTCAGGAGGGGCAACTGTGCCTGGAATTTCAACTTGACAAACTCATAGTGGGGCTCGCCCTCAGCGGGCACCTCTGTCCCACACCTACAAGTGCAGCCCCAGCTCTCAGTGCATTTGAAGTCAATGGCCAGGCAGCTGCACGGCTTCTGCGTTTGTGCCTTTAATGCCATCAGAGAATCTTCTTGCTCTTGGACTGAAGGTAAGATGGAGTTCAGATGCTTGTTTTAATGACTATTTTGGAAGCAGCTGACAATGTAATTCTTCTTAGGGAGAGAATTTATTATTTGGAAAACTTCTGTGAATAGCCATGTGGGGAAAATGAGACCTGAGGGCATAGATGTCAGCAGAAACCAAGGATGAGGGGACAGAGGAGATTTGGTGGAGTTAGCCCAGGAAGGAGGGGAGAGAGGAGGAAAGAGCTGGCAGCAGAGTAGAGAGGGCTGGGACCAGCCGTGGGGACTGGCAGATGGGGGACCAGTGCGCCTTCGGGGTGGTGGGGAGACGGCAGAGCGTTGGGGTACAGATGTCTGTTCCTTAGAGCAGTGTTTGGGATGTAAGCCCCTTTCACAAACCTTAGTCTCCTGGGATCACGCATGCCTTTGGGGACTGTCTTTTGCAAAGCAGAGGCCCCTGAATTTCATCCCTGGCTCAAGGTGGTTCAGAACAGGGCCATCCAGTTGAACTTCCTATGATGATGAAAATGTTCTGTCTGCAGTGTCCAATAGGGTAGCCCCTGGTCACATGTGCCCATTGAGGAGCTAGTGTGACTCAGTTGTGGTTAACTTTAAGTCAGACAACCCTATGTGGCTGGTGGCTGCTATACTAAACAGCACAGGTATAGAGAGAGGTGACACAGGCAGAAGGAAGGCTCCCAAGTCAAGGTGACCCTGAGAATGCAAGTGCCTTGGGATTTGCTGAAATCTTGGTGGCAGGTTGAGACTTACAATAGGAATGGAACTGGGCTCCAGGAGGAGGAACACAGGTAAATAAATACATTTTACCTAGATCATGAACTCAAAGAAACCCTCAGCTGACAGGGGCACAAATGTATTTGAGGAAGAAGGAGTAGCAGGTCCTTACACAGGCAAATTGGAGTTTCTAGAAATGGTAAGGGATTTTTTTTTTTTTAACAGAATCTCAGCTAACAGTGGCTATTTGTGTCTGCATATAAACATCTCATGGAGAGATCACAACAACAGCTGTAATGGCACATGGTGGGCGTTATTAAATCTCTGAGCTATTGGATGCCTGCGTAAACAATGCCTTACGTCACCACTGACACCCTTTTACTTGAATCTGACATTTTCCCCTCAAGAAAGCAGGGGTTAATTCCCACTTCACAGCTGAGAGGGCTGAGGCTCAGAGAGGTTAAAGGAGAAGTCCAGGACAGTCATGATCCCTGGTCTTTTGGTTCCTCCCACCTCCACCCCCACCAGTCCCTCCAACCTAAGAGGTCTTACCTGGACTTTCATGGCAGCAGCTGCAAGGGAGCGTGGAGATGCTATGAATGCTCCAGGGCCCCAGACACGTGACAAAGGCCCAGGATCCTGCACATCCTGCTGTGCTTTTCCTTGCCTCACCTGCTGAGGGGCTCATAGTCTCCCTCCCTTGCCTGGGAGCCCCTGCACAGCAGGACCCATGCTGGGTTCCTTTTTTGGGTCTCCACTGCCTAACACAGTGCCTGCCACACAGCCCATCAGCTAATACCCATGCCAAAGAAATGAATGAATGAAATGGCAAAGTGGAATCATTTCCACTTTGGAGAAACAGCGTTAATACATCACAAGAACATTTCCCTCCCTAAGTCACTACAGAGCATCTTCCCATCTCTTAAGCCGAGTCAGTTCTCTGCCGCTCTGTTTGGACCATTCAGGGGAGTTGGCTCAGGCCTCACAATGGTCCTTTCCTTTTCTTTTTGTCCGTGATGATGATTTATCTGTTCGGGATCTGAAAAGGGACTTCTTGGAATTTATACACTGACCTCTTCCTGCCACGCCACTCCTTGATCTGCCTGCACTCAGAAAGCCGGCAAGGAAGAGTGGTCCAGAACGAGCCTGTCGATTTTTTTGTTATCAGATGCAGTGAAAATTATACAAAGAAAAGAGAAGTGAATAAAAGGAGGAAGAATTTAGACAGATTGACTCAAGTTAAGTTGGGTGTTTTGGAGGTGTGAAAATCTAGATTTTTCTCTATCACATAAACGAATGATGAGTCTTGAAGAGTGTTCCAGCTTTCCTTGGCCTCTGAAATCGGAACGATCAATGCTAGCAGTTGTTTGTAGACACAGCCCTAAGCATGGACTGTATTTTTATCATAAGATGGATAGGGGACAGTTAGGCCTGCAGTGACATTACAAACGGCACCACACCCAGCAGAGGACTGTCAGGCATCCAAGCTGAAGATACAAGGCCATTTCCTAGTTTCTCCCAGGCTTTCCCATCATAAGGCCAGGCAGTGAGCCTGTCCCAGGCTCACTGACATACACACAAGGTGGGGCCCAAAAAACCTGGAATTATCATCTGGAGGGCGAGCCCCTTGTAGCACGAGCTACCCCCGCTCGGTGAGTATTCTAGGTGCATCCGTGCACCAGCTGGTGCTGTTGTGAGAAGCTGTGTTCAGCTTCAGTGAATTTTTTTGGAGACTCTTACAATATGTTTGCCCATTTCATGATGGGTGATGTACACGAATAATGAGTGGCATGATGACGCACCTGCCCACGCTGTGCGGAACGTTTAGCAGTTTTTGACCAAAAACGACATGATCCCCTGCCCCACCCTCCCCATTCACGTGATCATGCCCCTGGTGACTGCTTTTGATCCCCTGGATGAAAACAGTCCTTAAAGGGAAACGTTTTGCCCATGTGGAAGAGGTGAAACGAAAAACGGCAGAAGCATTAGAAGGCATCAAAATTCAGTTCAAAACGGTTTTGAGCAGTGGAAAAAGCATGTTGACATGTGTATTGCATCAAATGGAGAGTACTTTGAAGGTGACTGAAGTTTAAACATGCATGACTATACACAATTTTTTATAATTAAATTCGGGGTTTTTGGGGTCCCCATCGTATAACGCACTTGTGAGTTCAATATTTGCCTCCCAGGGGAAAGAAGTTACTTTCTGCAAAGTCAGTACTGAGGGAATTCAAGTTAGACATCCCCCCCTTCTTTTATAACCTGTCTGAATTGTTTGACGTTTTTAATACTTCGGTATTATTTTCTTTTGGCCTTGGGTTCGGTATTCCTTTGTTAACAAGTGTTTGAACTTTTTACAGCAAAGTATTACAGGAAACTTACCCAAGTACTTGCTTTGGTAATTAAAAAACAACAGCAACAACAACGACGACAAACCAAGGACCACGATGAAGAACGCTGCATAAATTACCGGAAAGGGGGCGGAAAGGACCGGGCCTGCCCGGCTGCACTCACCTTTCCGAAGCTGGCGGCGTTGACGGGCTGGGTGTCATTCTTCTCGCAGAAATCCAGGTAATGCATGTAGAGGGCACTGCGAGGAATGCAGACCCCTTCTGCAATCTCGTAGTTCTCTTCCAGCCTGGGGAGACAACGTCCCGTGAGCGAACCCCGAGCAGAGCTGGGCGGACCTTGGAAACAACCCTCTCCCTACAGGTAGGGACACGCGGGCCCAAGCAGCGTGCCCAAGGTCATGATGGAGCAAGCAGGTTAGCCGGGTCAGACTCCGGGCCTCTGTGGGTACGGCCTTGAGTCACTTTTCCAGCCCAAATTCGCAGGTCCCTCTCCTCTGTGCTGTCATTGGCCTGGCCATATTCTGCATGGATCAGGTTCCCCCAAACGAAAAAGGGTCTTGCAGGTACCCCACTCAGCCAAGCTTCAAACTACACACTCACTTGGGTAACCATCTCAAATAGGTGTCAAAAACTTAAGAGAGCATCGTGGCTCACAACAGCAGTGCATGGGGACAGCCTGGCAAAACCAGTGCCCCAGAAGAGGCTGACAGTGGACAGTACTAACCTGCCGATTGAAGGGAGGTTCTCTACCTACAGTGGGAGGTGGCCCCTCTTGGCCTTCTCCATCCTACTAGCATTATACGATCCTGTGCCCATTACCTTCTGAATGACTATAGGTTAGGGGTTCAGGAAGGAACTTTCCACCTGATAATTCCCAGCCTTATCACTTGCTGGCCTGGTGACCTTGGGCAAGTTACTTAACCTAAGCCTCAGTTTCCTTTCAGATGAAATGATCATGACCACCTCATAGGGTTGTTGTGACGATCAGATGTAATATGTGACACGTGCCAACATGTCGCCTGGCACATGGTAAGTACTTAGTCGATGTTAGGTCTCAACATGATCCAATTTTCTTCTCCATAAAACATTTCTGTGGCTCCTATATCGCCAGAATCTCTGCTAGGTAGTGGGTATATAAAAGTAAACCACATACGACTTATCTTTTCTTCCCCCTTCTTTAACCCAAATGCCAGAATGTGGGCATCCAAAAGAACGCTGCCCCTTTTGTCACAGACACACTGGAAGGTTACACACTTGTCCCAGCAGAGCCGCTGTGCCACGTGAAAATGCGGGGACTCTCTTTGGGCCTGATGCCTTCAGAGCCCGGGGCACACAGTGTTCAATAAACTCCCCGACCATGAATTGGATTTTAGGAAACAACCCAAAGTCGTTTGGAGCCAAGGGTGAGGGAAGAAGTGACTGGAATAGCCCTTTTCTCCCAACCATTTCTTTGGATGGTCGAAAATAAGGCATGATTCTGAGACAGTGAAATAAATGTCCTCCAGTGGCTCCTAACTTTCTCTGAGGGCACTTGCCAAGGACGTGGTCCAGCGCTGTCGTAACTGGAGTGGAGTGAGGACACGGCCACCCGAGGTGCCCACTTGGAAGGGCAGCACTCATTTGGCTCAATTCAATATGTGGTTGAAAGAAAATCAGTTCAATCTTTCGTATTCAAACCCCAGTGGAGAAATCCAGCCCTGGAGATGCTCAGATAAGTGAAAAATCCTGGTGCTCAGTGGTCGCAGGTCAACTCACCCAGCCCCCCCTCACCCCCTCTTCTGGGAAGGGGAACATTGAGTAACTCTCGACGATTTTTACAAGTGTTTCAGGAACTCCTTTGTGCAATCCTTTCTAGCAACCTAATTCCTTGAGGCTGGAATCGTGCCTGAGTCACTTCTGCACCTTGAAGTTCAGCATAGTCCTTGGCACACAGCAGGTGCTCAATAACTGTTTGATGAATATATTGTTTCAGCCACATGTTCATTCAACAACTATTTATTGATCTCTTACCACCCGCCAGGTGCCGGGGATATCACAGTGAGCAAGATGGTCCTTGTTTGCGTATGGAGAACAGATTAATGGCAGACAGATGGATAAAGGCACAAGAAATCCTTAACAAGTATTTAGGAGTGCCAGGCAGCACTCTAAACATGAAGGAAATGACAGTGAATAAAACAAGGGTCTTGTCTGAAAGGGCTGACATTCCAGTATATGTGTCCCCAACATCGTAACTTGGAGCTGTAAATGTGTTTCCCACTGGGAAAATGGTTTCACATAGAGGTTAGGTTTCACAGGACTATCTTGACCTTCAGGTCCGGTATAATGGGAATCAGCCTTCTAGCTTGCCGGGCCCCTAAATGCCATTCACAGTATTGTTTCTCTATATACGTGAGCCCAGAGGTCTAAATAACCAGCATATGCACCATCTTGTAGGGGCCATCTAAATACGACAGCTTTCACAAACGTGGGTCTCACAGGCATGCTTTGTGTGGCCTGAACAGTGTTGGCCCAACTTTTAAAATTCAGGACATTTCACATTAGAATCTGGATTTCTGGCTTCTTTTGAAAAGGCTGAGAGCTGGCAACACTGGGCCCATATTCCCGCATGACAACAATTGGCCAGATTACGTGTGCCCTTAAATTGGCCAGAGTCCCCACTCCTCCCTATTTTTCTGTTCCTTGCCTGGCTCCTGTAGGCTCTTGTGTTGACATAAGGCACGGTCTGTGCCCTAGTTCACTCCGCGGTCTGACTGGGGACAATGGCGCACAGAATGAAGAACATTTTGGAGCTGCAGAACGCTGACCATAGGTGCAGTGGAAGTTGGGAAAACAGAGATGAGTGTTAAGAGAGCAGATGATCAAGATGTCACGGATGAATTGGGATGACAACTTTGTAACAACACAGCCAGCATCTGCTGAGCTCTTCCTGGCTGCCAGTGTTCGTGATCTCATTCCATCCTCACAGTAACCCTAGGAGGCAGGAGGTAGGCCCATGTTTTAGATGAGGAAACTACGGCTCTGAGAGTGGAATTCATGCGCCCGAGGTCATGCAGCCAGCTAGTCAGTGGGAGAGTGTGTCTCACTCTTCTCTATGGTATTCCCCATGGTAGAGGGAGGGGACCCAGGCAAGAAGAACAACAAGGATGAGGCACAAACGTGGCATGTGCTTTGGATAATGGGGACTTGGGTCTGAGTGGAGAAGGCGGCTTGTAAAGGAGTATCTCCAAGGAAGGAGGCTTGGGGAGGAGGCACAGAACACCTTCAAATGCCCACGGGAGGATTTAGCAGCCCCTGCCATAGAAGAGTGACTATGAAAGTGTTCTTTTGTCGTCAGGGAACTGAGAAAATAGGGACTCAGAGGCCGGAGGACCCGAGTGTTTCTGGGATGCCGCAGGGGTAATAATGATGTCATTAATAACAACAATAATGAACATTCATTTAAAGTTTAATATGTTCTATTTGCCAGCAATGATTTGAGTATAAAAAAGTATAAACAAGGGAGTTCCCTGGTGGT
This sequence comes from Lyroderma lyra, assembly GCA_004026885.1. NCBI lineage: Eukaryota > Metazoa > Chordata > Mammalia > Chiroptera > Megadermatidae > Lyroderma > Lyroderma lyra. The sequence goes on along the minus strand of PVJL010000335.1, from coordinate 249,807 downwards.
ATAGTGGCTAAGGCTTTGGCGTTCTCAACGCTGCGGCCTGGGTTCGATTCCCAGCCAGGGAACTACCCCACCCCACCCCACCCCCCAAAAAAAGTATAAACAAAAGAAATCTAAGGTTTACAGGTTTCATCTTAGACTATTGAGAGTTCCATTGAATGGTTTCCTTAAAAGGCTTTGACTTCGCTCCTCAGACTACTGTGGAACATTCTGCCGATTGAGGCGTACCCACGAACGATCGGGGAGCTGGACCTCGGCCCGTGACAGCTTGTGGGGAGGGGACAGTATCTCCTACTGCTTAGCTTTGCCAATGATTTCCTAGAATTAATTTTGGCCAGAAAAATCCATGGGCACATTCAACAAACATGCATTTCAGGCTATTCAGAATTCATCTTATAAAAGATACATGATCATTTAGAATGATAGGGGGCCAGTTAAGTTGTTATTTTTTTTGAAGCATGGGAATGGCATGATCAAATTCATTCTTTGGACATGGCATGCCAGCACCTCTATGGGGGGAGTGGTGAGGCCTGGCACACAGTGGCTGAACCACTAGTAATTGCAGGAGGAATGAATGAACCAATGAGACCAGCCAGGAGCTATTACAATAGTCCGGGCAAGAAATGACCAACTGGTCATGGGGGCAGAGGTTGTAACTGTGGGGTGTGGGCCTCATCTCCCAATGTGAGAAGGCTGGGAATAACCAGGACAAGTTGTCAGGTTCCTAACTGGGCTGAATAGCGAATGGGGACTCCATCCCCCCAAGACTGAAAAATGCAGGAGAGGCGAGTTATGAGGGGAAAGGATGCTCTCAGATGTGGTGTTAAAAGGGCACAGGCTCTCAAGTAAATGCCGGCCCCCTCACTCTCGGTTACTTTACTTAAGCCCCCTGTGCCTCAGTTTCTATTTGCTGTACTTGTGGACTGTTTGCTCATTAAATCTGGCCAAGAGGTCAGGGTTAAAATACAAGATCAAGGATAGACTACATCTCATTAAATGACCCCATGGCAGCAACAAACTATTTGAGTCAGATGGGTGTAAGTCACAATCACGATCACTCGGGCTGAGCTAATTAGCAGCTACCTGCCGAGGGCCAGAGCCTTCTAAGCACCTCCATTTCTACTCACTTTTGTTCCTCTTATCAGAGCTGTTTCCTTCGCCTCAAGGTATCTAGGTGGCTTCTGACTGTGAAGCATTTTAATAAGCTCCACCAACAAACAGACGTAATTGGCATTAAGGGCAACTTTGATGCTTCTGATGAGTTTCTACGGGAATAGCATCATGACACCTTCCCCCAAACCTCTCCACCAAACCCGGGGATCTGCGGGTGTGCTGCCGTCGTTAATTGGCATGTCTGCTTCTCTGACCCCGAGTGAAAGGCAGTTAATTATTTCTCTTCATATCTGATGAAATTTCCCTTTTCCTCCTCACTTTTAGGGGACATCATTAGCCTGACACGGTGAACAATACTCCATTATACCTGGATATTTTTAATGATCACAAAGAAATTCCCCGCTTCTTCCATTTGCTGATCTGCTATTCAACGACTTGGTCATATCTGAATTGAGCCTATCCTATTACGGAGAGATAATGAACTCAGTCCACTAGCCAACCTGGGTCATTATCTGCAGTGGACATTTTTAAAGACCTCCCCCCAGGGTTTTGGCGGGCGCTGTCCCAGGGGCATATGGAGGAAGCTTTGTATTAGCCCTTTCCGGGGAAGAGCAAATGTTTTAGCACCCAGCATAATTATTTCCTCTGTTCTCATTTTCAACCCGTTTTCTTCTATGTACACATGGCCTTTCCTTTCAAAGTCCCTTCTTCTTGAGTCCTTGCATGCACGCCTAAAACAGACATTTTTTTCCCTCTATTTTACCCAAAGACAAGACAACAGGAATTTTAAAAAACTTGGCTGAACATAATAATTTATTACTGGGATTGTCAGAGACACAATTCGCTGGCACACATAGTCCCCCCTCCATCTTCCCTTTCCATCCATTCCCCGTGTCTACATTTCAAACAGGGCCACAAAGGACATCTTCATCTGTGCCCCTTCGCACTCCTGAGGGATAGTTCTCCATGTCGGTTGGTATCAAGAAGAAGAATTGCAAGACGCACATATTAAAATGTTAATGGGATTGCAAACTTGCCCAATCAAATAGCTTTACCATTTGACACCTTAAGCACAGCACAAGCTCCTTTTTTTTTCAAACAAGAACCTTGCTCCACCACACAGCATTCCATTTTCTGAGACATTTGCACCCATCGCGTTGTCCTGCTTAGTTACCTCTTATCTGGCAGGACACAACCACACTGTGGCCTCGTCTAGCACCCCTGGCCGCTTGCAGAGCTAAAAATGTTCAGCTCCCCTTTCTGGAACTCGCATTATGGAAGTAAATCATGTTATGTCACCATTGAATAAAGACTCAAGTCAGAAACGGGCACAAAACGTCAGGCCTCGGTTATACCGGAGGAGGCTGGTCTAGGGGCTGTCACCGTGGCACCAGAAGCGTCTGCGTACTTCTTTGGCACGCCACCAATAAGAACGCAGACACACAACACTAAAGATATTGTCATACAGCCTGGCACACGGCACCTCTGCCGCTGGCCCCCAAGAGCATTTTAAAGAGAAACACTCATGTAACATTGAAAGACCTTCAACCACCCAGGGCCTCATTTTAATTTTTTCAAAAGAAAGGAAAATGCCCCCCAAGAAAGTGACGATTTGGTCATCTTCCTTTGGGGAAGGGCCTCCCTTCCTCACTGAAAAGGAGAGTGGGTCCCCCCGGACAGACACAGGCCCCCAGGGAGGTGTGTGAGAGGGCGGGCCCGGGCAGGGGGACATGTGCTGGCAGCGAGCAGGCCGGGACGGTGGGACAGGCCGCTTTCTATTCCGAAATGCTCCGTGTGAATAGGGTTATTGTGCGGCCGGGATTCCAGCGCTCGCCATGCCCGGCGGGTTGGGCTTCACGGACCCTCGTGACCGAGGACGCTGGAGAGTGTTTGGCAGGAGGCATTTGACAATATTTGCCTGTTTGCTGGTGGGGGCTGCCTCCAGATCACATGGCCTCGGTTATTTTAGGCTGCTTGGCTTCTGTATTATTTGTTCTTAGAGGAGGGATGGTCTCTAGGGCAAAGTGAAGAGGCTTGTGGCAAGGTGAGGGGAAGGTGGGGAAGCAGATAGCTCCCACCCCAATTCCAAAAACAAGCCAAATGTCCCAGGAGAGCTCAGCTAGCGGGCTGTGGCTGCCACCTTGGCGGTGAGGCCAGTGTCCTTTCCTCAATGTCCTGAGGGGCTGGCTGCACGTGGCCGCTGGAGAGAGGTGAGAGCGTGAAGGACGTAAATGCCTCAGGGAATGAGGAGCCACGTTGTGGAGCCAGGTTTCTCTATGTATATGTTTTTTAGCTTTATTTTTGTCTTTTTTTTTTTTTTTACAAGGTTCCTATATTTTTTTAACAAGCAATTTATGCTGCCGGCGAAGATATAAAATTGTGAAGGCATCGGAGTGAGCAAGTTTGCAATCCCATTAACATTTTTTCTGTGCACCCAGCACTCGCACTCTTTCTTTATCCTTAAGTGTATTGGGGTGACATCGGTGGCACGTGCACAATTCCATACACACCATCGGTGCATGGCACCATGTGCTCACCACCCAGTCAGCCCTTGCACGTCTTGACACGCACACAGGCAGAGCGCTGCACAGGCATGCCAGCAGGACGGGCGCACGTGTCCTGTGGGGCCCCCCTCGCTAGGGCGAAGACGAGATCTGGACATAACCTACGTGTCCATCCGGAGGGACATGCTGCGGTAAATTCTGCAGCTGTCTCACGTGGCACACTGAGTAGTGGGTAACGTGAGGTTGCTCCTTATGGACTAATGTGGGTGTCGTTCCGGACATCCCACTGAGGAGGAAAGCGTGGTGGGGATCGGCATAGTGTGCCAGGTTGTAGAACAGTTTGTTCAGCATCGTATGTCTGCATGTTTTTTAAAAAAGGAGAAATATTAAATTTAAAAAGTCACAGTTCAGAAACTCCTATCGGTATATATGCATGTAAATGCACCGGCAAGAGACAGCACATAACCTAGGCAAACTTGCCATGGTTATGAAACCTTACCGGTCGTTTGTACAGTGTTGCCAAGGCAAGTGCAGGGTGGCAAGTTCGCAAACTTAATTGTCAGAATTTGAGTATGACGACAGCTCGGATGGCCATTCCAGAAAAAGAGTTCCAAAACTGCTTTGAAGGGTGGACTAGGCGCTGGTGTCAGTGCACAGCTTCCCAAGGGGCGTCCTTCAGAGGTGACCGTAGTGCTATTCAGCAATGAGGCGTGCAGCACTTTTTCTAGGACGAGTTCACAAAATTAATTGTCTGGCCTCGTATGTCAGGAAGGAGGGACTCCACTCCAGACTCCTTGTGGGACTCAGAAGGAAAGGGTATGGGGAGTGATGGACAGCTGCTGAGATTTACCCAGCAGCCGCTCTGCGCCACACATTGTTCAAGCACTTGATACGTATTAACTCATTTCCTCTTCACGATGCCCCTGTGAGGTAGATACTACTGCTACCCCCATGTGAGTCATGTGAGGCACCGAGAGGTTAGGGATGTCACACAGCTGGGAAGGAGCAGAGCTGGGAGCTAATTCCCGGCAGTCTGAGTTAAGAGACTGCACTGCCTACAGCCTCGCTGGTGCCAGGCAGACATCAGAGAATCACAGAAAAACAGACATGAACAAGGTGATTTGCTTCTAGTCCCTTTCGGTTTTTTAATTCTGAAATGGGCAACATGTTCAGGTTCTTAAAGCAAGAGTGTCAGTTGATTCCTCACATTTCTAGAAACTCCCACTCCCAAACTCCTTTGTGTTAATCCTCATTTGATGTCCTGGCATGATGGGGATTTGAGTGGCCCTAATTTGGGGGAAAGAGTGAAGGGGGACATTTGACTACGGAAGTAGAGTGGAAATTTAAATAAAGCAAAAAGCAGCAAATGCAACGAGAAAAGGAATATAGGGACAAATAGATGGAAACGAGCCAATGGGCTAGAAACGGAGCTCGTGAAAACAACCTTTGCTACACTTGTGGCCAAGCGACTTGATGGGGAGACGCTGGTTAGACCAGATCGAGTTACGTTTCTGAACGCCTCCTCCCCACGCTCCCTTCCTCTCACCTGTGGCTGGATTAGACTAGAGAATCTAATATGATTTGTTCATTAAGTCCCATCTGCTCCCTTTTCTGGTCTGTTCTCTCTCCCCCACCCTTCCTGAGTTTTCTCTTCCTTTCTCCCAAAGCATGGGCTTTGCAGTTAAAGAGACCCGGCCTGGCTCCTGCCTCTGCCACTTCACGGCGATGTGTGTATTCGGACAAATGACTTCACCGTCTAAGCTTTATGCTCCCCGTCTGAAAAATGGGCATAACAGCACCAGCTTCAGAGAGCGGTGAGAATGAAATGAGCCACGTGTTCAAAGTGTCTAGCATGGAGGTGGCCCCCCAAAAGATTTTCGTTTCTTTCTCCTCCCCCATGGCTCTTTCCCGCCCCTTCGCTCCTTAATTCCTTCAGGTTTCTGGGCCGCACTGCTAAGGGAGTAATAGCCCTTAATGACACAGTCGTCTGAGGTGTGAGTGACAGGCATCCAGCACTCTGGTGCTCACAGCTACACCATGATTTCCAGGTAAGGCTCTCACAGGAGAATTTACCTGTCAATACTGAACGTGAGCGCAACCACTTAACATCATTAAATACTGCATCAAGCCCAGGAATTCTAGTAGATAATTCTTATTAATGTTACCAATGCTGAAGTAATTATAGTATAGTTGACGTGATTGTTAATTCATTAAGGGCTCATTGGTGGGAGTGAACAGACCTATGTTTCTATGATTTGCTGCAACATTATTAACTGAAGTAATGAATCCATTAAAGTCAATTAATGGCATCCATATGGAATCTACTCCTTACAGTATGAAAAAAAACTACCCCAAAATAAAATAAATATGAAAATTCAAATCTCCAAGGATCCAAGTTGAGTATTTTACACACACCTGCAAACTAAATAGAATTGCAGGTGGACTACCAGATGTCAGGGTACCATGACAATGTCAAACTAGCCAAATGATATGCTGCCCTCTCAGTAGAAAGATAAGTGAGCATCCCATTAAGAGAGAACTTGCTAAAAATGGAACTTACCATTGCAGAGTAGCAGGAGTGGAGTGGGGCTTGGATGCTCTATTATTTTCTTTTTCCTCATCTGTTAAAGGAAAGAAAAGGGAGCTAACTTCAGTAGGAGAAAGCAAAAGGCCTTCCAGCTCTCCCAAGTTTCTAGACACGCTGTTTCCGTCACATGTTGATGCTTTGAAAGCAATGATATTTTAGCTTTCCCAACATGTGAGACTTGTACATCAATAAGAGAAAAAAGAGGAGAAATGGACTTGCAAAGAAAACTCATACACCAATTTGGATTTTTATTTGACACAATGTGTTATGGCTTGAAGAGCTATCTCTCCTCACTGAACAATATGACTAGCCTCACCCAACTTGCTATTTTCCCAGCTGAAGCTGGACACTGGACTTGACAATTTTGACCCTAAGGCCACACTCACCATTTACTCCTTGTAACACCAACAGAACAGACAATGCGAGGTAGGGAGAGATTAAATGTTCAGAAGAATCAGACTAGCAATGCAATAGAGCAGGGGTTGGCAAATATTTTCTGTAAAGAGCCAGACAGTAGGTATTTTAGGATTTGGGGGCCAAGATGCAAAATCCAGAATATTACATCATATTTATATTTTTCAAATTCCACAAAATTTTACTGGCAGAATTCAAAATATAATAATAGGAGTTCCCTGATGGTGTAGTGGCTTAAGGCTTCAGCGTTGGCATTGTCAGTGCTGTGGCCTGGGTTCGATTCCCAGTCAGGGAGCTACCCACATACCAAAAAAAAGCAAAAAAAAAAAAAAAAAAATATATATATATATATTAGTAACCAAGTATAGTTTTTGTAATATAGGTCTATTAATGAGAATAAAATTACTTGTGGGTGGCAGGCAACATTTATCTTCTTTGGGGTTCACAGTTTACGTTCCCTCTCATCAAACAGATTACAAATATTCATCTATAAGAGCCATTTCAGCAAACAGCCCTATGAACACAGACATCAGGCCAGACTTATCTGTGGGGTTCTAGCTTCTGACCTCAGCAATACAGCAATCAGGACAACAGATCCATCTTTGCATACCTGAGAAGAACTGCTCAGAATTTTATCATGGATTAACTGAGAAACACATACAATTAGTCTCATCCAATTCCAAAAGGAGATTATTGATAAAAATTGTCAATATAAATAAAATTTCTTGATCCACAAAATTTGATCCAAGAAGACTGGTACACAAAGCAGTCTCAAAAGAAAATAATGTCAAAACCTATAAACACAATCAACAAAATTTCATAGGGATGTAACACAGTGAGTGAAATAAATCTGTTGTGTAAAATTTATATGGAAAATAATCTGTACCCATGGAAATAATTTAAGTAAACTAAAAATGAAAATGGAAGAATATGAAATATACTGTATTGAAAAATCATTTACAATACATTGGCTCGATCGAGTTGAGCTCATAAAATGTTTTCTTGATGAAAATGTATCAGCATTGCTATAATTCAGATTAAAATGTCTGCTCTTAAACACTGTGGCAAATACTATTGTCACTTATTCAACAACTGTACGTACTCACCTTCTTCCTCGTTCGTGGAACCCCCGTTTAGAGGGGACCACGTGTTCAGGGAGAGTGACCCCCTCGCACATACTAGCAGGGTGAAGGTGGATTAACCCTATCGTGGTCATTTTATGTCCTCCAGCTGCTGATGGGTTAGGTAGGACACAATAAGGAGCATGAACACATGAGTCTCACAAGAATGTAGGTAAATAGACATAAAGAACACTCAATCTCAGTTGTTCACAAGGAAGTAAAAAGAAAATAAGAAGGCATGGCTTTATATCTTTGAAAGTATCAAAAAATTTAAATATCAATAATCTGCAATGCTGGTGTGTAAATTGTAAAACTGACAATCTCATACTGCTCTGAAGTTAGTGTTAACTGGTACAATGTTTTTGGTAAGCAATTTGGCAATAATATTGACAGCCATCTAAAATGTCCAGTCATTTGGCCCCAGGAGCCAATTCCTAGAAATTATACTAAGCAAATAATCAAAAAGAAAGAAAAGCCTATATTAAAAAACATGATCACATTGAAGCTAAACCCACTTGCAAAGACCATGCAACAGAGTACCGTTCTTCGTTAGGCCAAGAATCATAAACTCTGAATGGATAGAGAGGCCACCAGAAGCCAAACCAGAGGAGGAAGGGGCTCCAGGCAAGCAGCAGCCAGGGTAGGGAAGAGAGGGAAGGCGGCTGCTGGTGTTAAGAAACAGTGGGAAAAACGGCTGCAGCGACCAAGAAGCCAGCAGCTGGGAAGAGGCCCGCAGGACAGAAATGAACACAGACGCGAGAAGCCTGCGGCATCCACTTAAACTCGTTTATTCCGTAAAGGTCACATCACATTGCACAGCTAATTTCGAATAAAGACCTTATCAAAGGCAAACAAGCAAACAAAAAACCATGATCAATTAAAAAAAAAACATAAGGAAAAAATATATAATAAACAACCTAAATAACCCTTTGCCTAGCTTTGCTGGAACATAACGATTAGAACTGGCTGGGTTTTGGGGTTTTTTCCCCCACTTGTTTAAATTTCAGCATTTCCGTCAACCTGGACTAGATGTCAGAGACTTATGTTCTAGAATCAATTCGAAGCTTACTGGCCATGACAGCAAACCACTCAACTCTTTGCCTGATTTTTCTTCATTTGTAAAATGGTCATTCTATAGGGCTATTATAAGGATCCTATTAATTAATTCAACAAATATTTATTGCATATCTAATTTGTGCAGCTAGTCACTGGGGATAAAGAAATAAAACTCTTGTTTGTGAGTCTGGTTGGGTAAAAACCAACCAAGGTGAAAGAGGCCAAGGTCAGTAAGAAGTAATAAATGCTGAGATACGAGTGGGATAAAAGGAGTCCGCTCGCCCAAGCTACAGGAGAGAGCAGGACTGGTCAGCGAAGGAAGAAGCCGTAAGTGAGCTGACCTGAGATGGGACCCAGATAGCAGGGAAGGTGGGACAAAGTCAGGGGTAGAATGGAGAAGCCGAGAGATAAACAAAGACGTGGAGACCCAAAAGATCGTGCCACCGCACGGGTCCTGGCAGGGTGTGATGAGGGGAGCAAAGAAGCTAAACGAGTGCTATTTGACAATCCAGTAGTCCTGTTTCAGCTCCAAGACACTTTCTTACCTTCAACCTGAGGATAATAACCATGCCCACCTTGAAAGGTGGTTGGGAGGGTTAAGGGAATGGAACTCAACAGAGGCTAAGAGCTCAGAAATCTCAGTTGCTGGAGCTGCCATGCACAGCCTGCCCCACGCTGCTGGGGCGGGTGGGGAGGCCTGGGGCCAAGTCTGTTCTCCAGGGGTGTGCTGCGGGGAGGCGGGCAAAGGAGACCCCCTCTCCACTCCGGAAGGTTTACAGGGCAGAGACACTGCATCATTGGGACCTGGCAAGCACTCACCGAGGGACATCTTAGCTCCAAACAGGAGGTAGCACATGAGCTGGCCTTGAAGAGATGGGTCAGGGTTTTAAATATAACTTTATTTTCTGTTTGCAAAAGTAATACATGTCTTTTTTAAAAAAAAAATTGAGAGAAAATAGAAATTCCTGAAATCCAAGCCTCTTTCAACCGAGAACGATTGCTACTTTTTAGCCTGCTGACCTCACCTTTTTTTGGTATTCTTTTTCACACCCGAGCGCATACACAGAACCCTAACTTGAACAAGTGGGGGCCACATAGCACATCTTGGCTTGCACCCCATCCCATTCCCTTTAAGAGGACAGATCAGACTTTGAGAGGAGTCACAGAGGAACAGGGTGCTTCGAGGAAACACTGGAAGGAGGGCACCTGGGGCCCGGGGGACAACACAAGTGGTCCTTGTGACTGACGCCGGAAGAGTTTCTTGTTTGGGATTCCATTACAGTGTCTCCAACTCAGGTGACACCTGTCTCTACATGCCAAGATGTTTCTCCCAACTGAACTTTGTTATTTCTGACACCAGTGAATGGAAGGAGCACGGCTGAGAAGGCAGGCAGACGGGCGTTTGAATCCCAGCATTGCCCCTAACTCTGTGCTCAAGCCCAAGCAGTCATGTGACCACCCACACCTGAGGGCTAGGCTGACCAGACGTACTGTTTGACACCGGACAGAACTGGTGTTTTTCGCCCCTTTAAAATGCTCCATCTGCTCAGCCTACTGAGGGCCCTTGTCTACGAGAATCATTGCTTATATTGCAAGGGTGGTTTGAGGATTAAATATACTAATGTATCTTAGAAACCGGAAGCACTTTTAAAAGAACAGCATAACAATAATAACAGCATTGATTGGCCAAGTATGGAAGCTGGGCACTGGGCGTCACTGTTCAGAGTGGATCTCATTTTATTCCTCCCCATAGTGCTCTGAAGACATTTTCTCACCCGATTTTATAAGTAAGGAAACAGAGCTGGGGCAGGTCTGAACAACCTGCATGAGGCCACGCAGCCAGTGAGTGGAGACGGGACCTCGCTCGGTGCTTGACAGCAGTTAGACAAGAACCGGTCTACCCTGGTGCCAACGTGGACCCGCCAGCTCAGTCAGCAAACCGGAGCCTCCTACCTCTCACAGGCCTTTCTGCCCCACTGGTGACGTCGTGGCCCGGATCCGAACGCCCAGCCTCTTGCCCCCAACGGATGTGGTGTCACACTCAGGCCTGAGCCTCGTGTCTGAAAGCTCTCAATCCTAATTCACCTGAAATGTTGGTTACTCATTCACTCACTCATCAATATTTACTGAGTGTCTACTATGTTCCAGCTCTATGCCAGGAGCTAAAGAATAAACAAACAAACAAAACCCGGGCACAGGCTCTTCACTCTTGAGCTCAAAGTATAAGCAAATAAAATGTAGGTTCTGGGTTAGAGCTGCGAATGGCACGTTCATGGGGCTACGGCGGCACCAAATGTGGGGTGTGAGCCCAGCCTTGGCATGTGAAGGAAGAGTGGAGCCATCTAGGCGATGGGGACAGGAGGGCACCTGTAGGTAGATGGGACAGCCATAGTTGATAGAGACGTTAGGAACTGGTCCTGCCAAGTCAAATGCCTCTTCACTTTAACAGGCAGAAAAGCCTTAAACCAAACAAGATTCGTCCCTGAGGCAGAATTTCAGCCCAGTGAGAGTCCTGTAGCCATTCCTGGCACGCTCGGGGCCATCCACCCTGAACGCCCCCTGCTCGTCCTCACAAAGACTGTCGCCTCCAAGACTGCGGCCCGGGGCTGTCCGCGGCCCGGCCTTCTCCACGCCGCTTGCTCCGCTCCCACTCTGCAGGTACGGTTCTGAGCACAGCTCGGGGAACCTCAGTCCAGTTCCCAGCGGTGAGCAACTCTGCTCCCCTCCCTGGATCCATCTCCTAGTATAAAGTCTGGGGTCAAATGTTCAGGTTCAAATCCGGGCTCGGCCACTTGCTCGCTGTGTGACCTTGAACAACCGCTGGTGCCTTAGTTTCCTTATCTGTAAATCAGGGGTAGTAACAGTGCCAACCAAGTACGTACGGTGAGGATTAAGTGAGCCCCTCCTGGCACATCCTCTCTAAGTGCTCCCTCTGACTATAATATAGTAGTTGTCACTCCCCTGGGCAGAGGGTGTGCGGGGATCCCTGTCTTGCTCAGGGGGCTGCATTTGGCAAACCCAATTTCTGGGATGGGGCTATGGACTGCCCCACTGTGCTCCCACAGCACCCTGGCTGGTCCCTAACAAAGTCCTTGTCGCAGGGGGTGGTCTCTGCTCGCTGCCCAGTGCATCTGCCTTGCTTGTTTGCAAGCTCTGTGGGACACAGACCACGCCCGCCATGTCCTCGTCGCCACCCACACACACGGTAGGGGCTCGCGAAGTGTTTGTGGAATGAACGAACGACTGAGATGACGTCGCCGTGAAACCCTGAGCCTGCGCATCTGGTTTCCGTAATCACAGACCGTAACGCTGCTGCGGGGACCGATTTGAGGGCTTGGCGCTGTGCAGAGCTCTTCGTGCTGCTGCACTCAATTTCCCCAGCTGCCGAGACCGCGAACGGCCGGAGGCATGAGAAGCATCAAATGCGGTGCTTGGTGTCCCCGTGGTGCTTAATCGGCGTTGGTCCTAATTATTTTACAGAGCAGGGAGAGACCCAAACTTCCATCAGCCTCCCTCTCCCTTCAACCCTGGACTGGAGATTTCAGGGAACCTACCACCTGCCTAGTCACTTCCTTTCTGCCTCCATGCTGACAGGGTTCACAATATTTGGGAAACTATTCTAGAATGTTTCCTGCCTGGAGCCAGTGTGGCAGAGTTCTCGAGGGAGAATGTTTCTAAATTAATTACTTCTTTTCAAATCCCAGAAAAGGTTCAAGTTTATGCAAGTCTTGAGTTTCACTTCAAAGTTTAATTCTATTTCCTTTCATTATGCTGCCCTGGCTGCACCTGGACAGGCCTCACCTGTTGGGGACATGGGGCTGCTAAGCACTTCATTTCCTCTTCTCTACCTCCCTCCCAGCCCCTGCCAAGGGCACCAGCTGACGGTCAGGGTGCCTGGACCCAGGCCTTTGCAAATGGGCATCGGCCCCTGGCAGCAAACCCTTCTCCCCGTGGGAACAGGGCTCTGTCCCAGACAAAGCTGGGCTGCTGGCAGCCCTGCGCTGAGGGCCCACACCTGCTTCCTTTCACCTCTTCGGGGTGAATTCCTTCAGAGCCTTGGAGAAGGAAAGGGCCTTTCTAACTTTGATATAAAACCCAAAGCCATAAAAAAAATTGATACATTTTGCTGCATAAAAAAAACCAAAAACAAACCAAAGCTTCTGTGTGGGAGAAGAACTTGCTGTACGTATGAGGTAACAACCCACTTGGGCAAACTGCCACCACGGCCCAGGCGATGGTCGCCCCCCAGCACGGAAAGCGCTCCAGTAAAACCAGCGGGGAGGGGACCAAGAACCAGGAGGGAAAACAGGCAAAGCAGGTGACACGCAGTTGATGGGAAAAATGCAAATATTCCTGAAATGTGAATAGATGATCAATCGCTATCAGTGAGGGTAGACATTGCACTACAATGCCATCTCTCACTTAACAGATTGACTAAAATCCAAACCACAACCACACAACTCTGCTGTGAAGTTGTGGAGACAGGTGCCCTCAGATCTTGCGGGTGTGTGTGTGTGTGTGTGTGTGAGAGAGAGAGAGAGAGAGAGAGAGAGAAAGAGAGAGAGAGGGAGAGAGCGCACGAGAGAAATGGTGCCTGCCCACATGGGAAGTTATCTGGCAGAATCCACTGAAGTCCCACCTGCCCTTTATCCACAGTCCCACACCCCACAGCTACACCTGGACACACAGGAAATGACCTACACAAGGTTATTCATTACAGCTTGTCCGTCACAGCAAAGATTTAGGACAGCTCAGTGCTCAGTTGGCTGCCTAAATTATGATATAGGCTCACCATGGAATACTACACAGCCACAAAAAAGATTAAAAACAAGAAAAGCATGGAGACGCTCTCTTCTATGTTCTTACTGATATGGAACTTTCCAGGGTTCATCATTAAATGAAAAGAACAAGTCACAGCACAATGAACATACCTTTTTTGAATAAGGAAACAAAACCCATACATTTGAACTTTTAGTTTGCATAAAGAAATAAAATACTGGGAGAATATACAATGAATACTGGAAATACTGAAAGAAAACACAGGAAAGGGGTAAAAGGGCTTACCACTGGGGAATGTATTATCTATTCAAAGATATCCTAATTAAATGTGAACAAATTAAAAGACTCTATTGGGGAGGGAGCATTTGAAGGAAGAATTTATTCAAGTGGTTAAGGGGTCCTGGAGTGCCAGAAACCAAAAGCAAAACACAAATACAGGTAACCTGCATGGCTTCCCAGCATTTTGCTTCCCTGATAGCCATCTACTTACTAATTGAGCACCTACTAGGTACCAGGCCCCACCACGTTAAGTGCTAGTGAAACACAGTCGACAGAATATGTTCTCTGACCACAGTGGAATTATGATAGAAAACAACCAAAAGATAACTGAGAAATAACAAAATGTTTAGAAATTAAGCAATAGATTTCTAAATAAAGTAGGGGTAAAAGAATAAATCACAGCAGAAATCAGAAAATAAGTTTAACTGAATGGTAACAGAAGTTGACATCTATGCAATAGTTAAGTAGTGCTTAGAGGAAACTTAATAACTGCAAATGCCTATCTTAGAAAAGGTTGAAAATCAATAATCTAAATGTATATCTCAAAAGTGAAAAAAAGACAAACTCAACAAAAGTAGGGGAAAGGAAACAATATAGATAAGAGCAGAAATAAATAAAATAGAAAAAAAGACATAAATTGAAAAAAAAAAAGCCAAAAGTTGGACCTATGAAAAGACTAATAAAATGGACAAATTTTGGCAAGATTGATTAAGAAAAACAGAGAAAACATAAATTGCCATTATCTGATATGAAAGGAGAACATCGTTATAGATGCTAAAAACATGACAATGCCATGTAAAATTTTTGAAAATTTAGATAAAATGAATCACTTTAAAATCTTGTTAAAAGTAACAAAACAAGAAATATAAAAATATGAATAACCCTATTACTATTTTTAAAATTGAATCCATCATTAAAAACTTTTTCTCAAAGAAAAATCCAAACCCAGAGGGCTTCAGTGTTGAATTCTTCCTAATAGTTAAAAATTAAATGATGCCAATCTTACACAAACTCTTCAGAAGAAATGAGAAAGAAGACACTTTCCCCTCTCTTTTATGAGGCCGATGCAATTGTGACACCAAAATTTGACAAGGACATTGTAAGGAAGGAAAATCATAAGCCAATAAAGTCTCATAAATACAGATACCAAAATTCTTAACAAAATAGTAGTCAATCTAACCTAGAAACAGATGTTAAAAAAAATAATACTTCTGACCAAGTGCCGTTTATTCCAGAAATGCAAGGTTGGTTTCACATTCAAAATTCAATCAATGTAATTCACAACATTAACAGAATAAAGGAGAAAACCATATGATCATCTCAATCGTTGCAAAAAAAATTGATAAAGTTCAACAGTCATTCAAGAAAACTCTCTCAGCAAACCAGGGATTTGATCATGAGTATCTACAAAAACTCCACAGCAAACATAATACTCAAGGGTGAGACACTCAGTGCGTTTTCCCCTTAGGTCAGGAACCAGACGAGGACATCTGTTATCACCACTGCAACTCAAGATTGCACTGTAAGTCCCAGCCAGCAAGCTAAGACACAGAAATGAAATAAAAACACGAGTATGAAAGAAGATGGAAAACTATCATTATTCTCAGGTGACATGATTATGTACACAGAAAATTTTTTAAAAAGCAAACTCATAACAAGCAAATTTAGCAAAGTGGCTAGACACAAAATCATTACCTAAAAAATAACAGCATTTTGTATGTTAGCAACTAACAATTACAAAAAAAAAAAATTTAAATAAGTCTACTTATAATAGCACTGAAAAAATCAATTATCTAGGAATAAATCCAATAAAACCCCTACATTGAAACCTACAGAAACCTACAAACACTGAGAGAAATTAAGGCCATTTAATACACAGAAGTCTGAGTCCTATAAGTAGATTTTGGTAAGATGTCAGTTCTTCCTAGATTTACTGTAGAGTCAATGTGATCCCAATTAAAATCCTAACAGGTTTTTTGTGCATGTAAAAATTGACAAGCTGATTCTGAAATCTGTATAGAAATGTTAACAGCTTAAATTAACCAAAACAATCTTGAAGAAGAAGAGGTTTTATGCCACCAGATATTACAACTTATTATAAAAATAAAGTAGTAAAGACTGTGGTATTGACCCCAAAGCAGACAAGCAGATCAGTGGTTCAGAATAAAGGTCAACGCATAGATCCACCTGTATATGATCTCCTGATTTATGACCAGTGGGTAAATATATTCTTT
The DNA here is from genome assembly GCA_004026885.1 of Lyroderma lyra. NCBI lineage: Eukaryota > Metazoa > Chordata > Mammalia > Chiroptera > Megadermatidae > Lyroderma > Lyroderma lyra. The sequence goes on along the minus strand of PVJL010000335.1, from coordinate 233,723 downwards.
TCAACAGAAGGTGCTCTATCAGTCGAAAATTTAAAAACAAAACAAAACAGAAAATGATTCCTCCTTTACACCATACACAAAAATTACAGATGGACTAATGATACAAAAGTAAAAGGCAAAAATAATAAGACTTCTAGATAATACCATGAAAAATATCTTTATGACCTTGTGGTAGGTAAAGATTTCTTAATAGGACATAAAAACCACTAACTATAAATGAAAGACATTGATAAGCTGGACTTTATTATAGTTAAAAACTTCGGTTTGTCAAAAGATAGCGCTAAGAGAATGTACAGCAGGCCACAAACTGAGAGACGATGCTTGCAATACCCTTATCTGGCAAACACCTCCTATTCAGAACATATAAACAACTCTCACCCATCATCACAGAGAAGACATTCAGCACACTTTTAAAAAACAGAGGGAGAGTAGATTTTGGGTGGTGAAACCACAATGCAATATACAGATGATGTATTCTAGATTTGTATACTTGAAACCTATGTAATGTTAGTATGAATAAACTTAATAAATTCAAAACAACCTGACGGCAAAAGACCTGAACAGGTAGTTCACAAAAGAGGATATCCAGAAGAATGCTCAGAGCACCAATCCTTTGTCATATACTTCCCAAAAAATGGAAGGAGGGAACACTTCCAAACTCATTCTATGAGGCCAGCACTACCCTGATACCAAAGCCAGACAAAGATACTACAAGAAAACTATAGATTAATACCCTTTGTGAATATTGATACAAAAATCTTCAACCAAATACTAGCAAACAAAATTTAACGGTGTGATAAAAGGATTATACACCATGACCAAGTGGGATTATTTTATTCTCTGAAAGAAAGGATGTGAAGTTCAACATACAAAGATCAACTGATGTAATACATCACATTAACAGAATATCTACATGATCATCTCAATTGAGGAAACATTGGACAAAATTCAATACTGTTCCATGATAAAATAAAAGAACCACACTCAACAAAATAGGGAACTACATATGTACACACACACACACACACACACACTCACTAATGGAACATCATTCAGTCTTCAAAAGGAAGGAAATTCTGACACATACTACAACATGAATGAACTCAAAGATATTACGGTATTGAAATAAGCTAGCCCCACAAGCTTCAATTATATGTGTGATTTCAATTATCTGCGCTACGTAGCCGGTTCATAACGGCAGTTGCCAGACACGGGAGGAAAAGGAATGGGGAGTTACTGTTTAGTGGGTCGAGTTGCAGTTTGGAAAGATAAAAAAAGGTTCCAGAGTGGATGGTGGTACTTAATGCTACTGAACTGTGTACTTAAAATGGTTAAAACAGTAAATTTTATGTGATGTATATTTACCACAATAAAATCAAGCTAAAAAACAAAGAATGCCCAGAAAGGCTTAAGAAATAGTAAAAAACTTGAAACAATTAAAAAATCTATCAACATTTAAGTGGACATGTAACCCGTGGTATAATCCATACAATGAAATACTATACATTAATTAGAAAGAAAGAACTCCTACCTATTCAGCATGGATACATCTCACAGATAATCATGCTGAGTGAGAAGAGCTGCATACAAAAGAATACAGAGTCTAAGGGTCCATTTATATGTCTCAAAAACGCGCCAAAGAGACGGCAGGCGGGTTAACGTCAGGATGGTAGTTACTGACCGGGATGCAGCAGAGGGAGCTTCTGGGGGTGCTAGCAATGCTCTGCCTCTTTTCTGGGTGCTGGTTACACGGGTGGATACAAAACGTATATATGTGAAAAAGGTATTCGTCAAATCAGTCACGTAAGTTTTATGTACTTTATGTTCAGCTTATATTAATTTTATAAAATGAAGCAATTAAATAGTGATGATAGAATGACTAGGACAGAAGGGACACTGGAAGGCAGCTACTCCGTGTGTGAAACACACGTCCTTGGGGATTAGGGAGCCGGTGTCCCTAGTCCATGCTTTGAGAAAACTGAACTAAGAAGATGCACTTCACTGAGTAAGGGACCAAGACACTTGTGCCCCTGCTGGACATGACACTTAAATAAGCTGTCCCCATTTTGTAGGGGGCAAATACACATCCCAAGTAGTGTCCTGCTCTTAATAGAAGGCACCAGGAGCCCTGATCTGCCATAACCCAGGGGAAGGTGCAAACACAGCAGTTTATAGTCTTCCATTAACTCCAATTCTCTAGTCCAAGATCTAAGAGAAATTTTTACTTTCCAATAGCAAGGACCTTTGTGACTCTAAAACAACAATCCCATGACACATGACTTTAAACCCACATCTATAGTGACAGAGAGAAGGGCCTTTCCCATCCAGGGTCCACGTATGCCCACTGGAGCAACCCCGTACCAAGTTCTTTGGAGAGTCAGACAGCATGCATGTGTACCCAGCACGTGCATGCCGTGGCCTCGGTCTCCGTGTCCACCTGACTGCGTTGTACCCACCACACACACACACACACACACAGAATACCAGAGGGCAGGCCGGACGTATTCCCCAAATGCCCCAGGAGCCTGTGAGTGCTGGCCCCGGCCAAGCACCCTAGAGGTGTCATTCCTCCCACGGGGAAGCTGGCCGTGTCTAGGGTGCCATGGAAGAATGAGTTTCAAGGACTTACTTTCATCATTAGAAACATTCCCCAGAGATGTGTGGCTGGAATAACGTTTGTTTTCACTTTCGTTGAGACATCTTTCAATCCAGCTCTCTAAAAAAAAAAGAAAGCAAGAAAATCACAGAACTGCAGAATTGCTGTTGGTGTTTGTGATGAGACAAGAACACCGTAAACACATTAGATTTAAATGCCCATCAACTTTCATTTACAACCTGCCCCGACTGGAAATGTTTACAGAAGGTCCACGTAAACCATTTGCCAAGTAATTTGGAGGCAAAATGGTAATTTGAAGCCCCACCTGAATATTTCTTAGTTAAATTCTACTAATTCTGGAGTATTCATTGCCCAATTGGACCAACTGAGGATTATCTTTCTTTAAAAAGAAGATACATTCCCGAGAAGAAGTTTGCAAAACATAATTTGATCAACTGAATCACAGGTGGTGGTTGGTAGGCTTGTAAATTAGCAGCAGAACCCTGTCTTCAAACAAAAATGAAAAGAACAGCAGATAAAACCCTGTGGCCTCTGGCCAAAGGGGCAGGTGGGGAGGGGACCTTGCAGTTCACCTCCCTTTGCCCAGTGACCTAAAGGGGCTCTTCCAAGCACAGAACAAAAGCCCCTGCAGGAGAGAGAGAAAACTCTGTCATAGCTATGTAGCACTTTTAAAATCCAAGGGAGTATGGTTTTTAAAATCCAATTCCAAAGGCTACCCATTTACATTCCATGATGTAGCATAAAGCTATTCCATCCCCTGCGAGGCCATCCACTATTGATTCATTCAACAACGTTACCCGAGTACAGTCCGTCTGCTAGAATGCTTATGGAGAAAATAAGAATGTGCTCTGATGCAAGTAACGTGTTAGGGAACGATTGGATCACAGAGCAAACGTGTTTGCTTATGCTTGGTTTCTTCTATAAGAAACATGAGGTGCATGCAGACAACCACAAGAGCCAAAGTGAGCCCCACAGGAATATGCAAAAGTCACACATGGTCACACCTCAAACATCTACTCTCCACTTTAGCCTACCATGGGTGTCATGAAGCCTCCCACCTAGCTAACCCATGTTCTATCCCTTCACAGTAACTCTTGAGCTGCAGCCATTCCGATGTCCACTTCCAAAAGCAAATCTCAGGTCTCTTCCAATGTGAAGTGCCACATGTATCATAGCTGGGTATCTCTGGGCACAACCGTGCAATCATTTTTTACGGATTCTTTTTTGCATGTTGTGCCCCTGGCTTTCCCCCCATAAACTCTGTGGTTTGTATTGTGCCACTTTGCAGAACAGTGGTGATTTTTAGGAATGCAGGTGTGGGGTTATAGCAGCTGACGACAGCTATGGCGGTGTGCTCTTGCACAGTGCAGTCGCCTGCTGCCTGCCGTCTTTACGACATGGGACCCAGCATTTAACTGGACACCCGTTTTAACACACCAGGCCCTTTGCGCATGTTATCTCATTGAATTCTGACAGTTCTCAGAAGTGAAGATTTTAATGTCCATTTTTCCTAGAAAGTAACTGAAGTTTACAGAGATTAAGTAATGTGACTCCCTGTAATCCAAAAAGCCAAGGAAAAAGTCAGTAGTTAACATATTCAAAAGAGCAAGCTACGTGGGGGTGGGGTGGGGGAGAGCAAACTCAAACAGCAGGGAGAAATGTTGGGGTTTTGTTTTGTATTTCATGTTCCAACGAACGGCTCTTTTAAAAGCTGCTTCCAAAATTGGAAATAAGTCGTGAGGGTGGGGGGAATACCCAAGGGGAGGAATAGCAGCCAGCTTGTTAAGAGAATGTGGAAATCTGGTATTTCTGAGGAAACACTGAGCAACAGAGAAATTCAAAACACTGAAACGCGACCGCTTGCAGATAGCAAATGCACACACGGGGACCAGCGGCCTGCCATGTTTCCAGTGCTGTGACGGCGCAGGGGGGGGCGTGTGTCAGCACACCGTGTCCCAAAACGCATCTGCAGCCTCATCTCCAGAATTCTTTTCAGGACTCTCCAGCATGTCCCCACTCAGATCCTCTAACAACCCCTTCAATCCCGGCACAGTTTCCCTGGCAACAGCCACGGCTGATGTTGAATGGCACCTTCTGGGGCTCGTAGTCTCGTCCTCTGCCACACCATTCCACCCCGAGAGACTGCTATCGTTCTGGGCCAGCTCCTGCTCTTCCCAGCTAGGTGTTCACATGTGTGTGGGCACACACAGCCACACACCTATCACCCCCACCCCCGTCAGCAGAAGCCAGGAACTGAGAAAAACACCGTCCCACCCATTTGCCTGTGTCAGGATTAGGCCTGCTACAACAGGAGTCCTTAAAGGGCCTCTCCTTGCAGGTGAGAATCCCCAGTGACGATGGGAGGGGTGGGGGGCACGCTCAAAGAACTCCTGCTGACATGCCAGGTAGGACCCGGCCTAAACACCAAGAGAGGGCCGCCCCTGCCCGCAAGAGTTCAAGCAAGTCAGAACTTTAAGGGCTGTGCCTCTCCTCCATACTGCCTAAGGGACCCAGAAAACCGCAAATGATTTACAAAACATTGTGTGTTTATTCTTACATGTTTAAACTTCAGTCACCTTCCAAGTACTCTCCATTGGATGCCATACACCTATCGTGACACTTTTTCCTCTGCTCAAAACAGTTTTCGAACCTGTCAATTTTGATGCTGTTTAGTGCTTCTGCCACTTTTTGTTTCACCTCTTCCACACTGGCAGAAGGTTTCCCTTTGAGGGCTTTTTTCATCTGGGGAAACAAGAAGACGTCGCTTGGGGCGAGATCAGGCGAATAGGGAGGGTAGGGCAGGGGGGTCACGCTGTTTTGGGTCAAAAACTGCTGATCGCTCAGTGCCATGTGGGCAGGTGCGTTGTCGTGGTGGAAGAACCAGTCACCTGTTTGCCACAACTCGGGGCGTTTCTTCCACAAATTGTAACACAACCTTCTCAAAACTTCCAGATAAAAACTTTGGTTGACCGTTTGGCCCGGAGGAACAAACTCAGTGCACAATCCCTCTCCCATCAAAGAAAGATGATTCCAGGTATTTTGGGGTCATGAAACCAAGAGAGATGAAACCAAGATCACAAGAAGGGAGAGAGGGTTGGAAGTGCCATTAAAAATGGAGAGAAGAAGTCTCACTGAAGAGCCCCTTCCAGTTCCCACTGCACCCACTGGGGTCCCTCTGCTCCCAGAGTCCACGCCTATAGCCACTCTGCTACCCAGCTCTGCTCCCTAGCGCCACACAGAAGAAGGTTAGACTCTCTTGCACGTGACGGATATACGAAGACAGCCATCGTGCCTCCATGTCTGTGGTCTAAGTACGCCCACTTGTTTCAGTTTTTTCTTGAAAGAAATTGTCCCCACTTCTCTGCCACACAATTCACCTGCTTCTGGCTGTCCTCTAGTTCATCAAAGTCCATTTGAGCCTGTGGTAGCCAGGATGGGCTCTTGGAGGGTCCAGACGGTAGTCTGAGCAGTGCCAAAAATGGCAGAACCAACACCTCTGTTGGAGTTCTCAGAGCATTCAGAGGCCTTGCCTTCCGGAGTGCATGGATGGGATACCCTTAAACATCCAACAGGCCAAGGGCCTTGGGGCCACAGGTGCACGTTGACCTTTGTCTTCTTCCCTAGCAGGACCCTCAGCAGTGGCATCTGCAATGCATGTCCCATAACTCAGGTTGCCCATATGATTGAAAGGCCCTTATTTAGGTCACCTAAAGTAAGCTTTATACATTTTAAAACTTAATAGTGGATTTTGGTCTTGCAAAAATCAAGGATACCCAACCAGAGTGACATGTATATTGAAGTTTTAAAAACAAACTGTGTTCATCTATCTTATTTATTTGTAGATTATGTGATTTAATAATAATAAAGGCTATATATTGAGCCCTTGTGGGCCATGCATTATGCAAATGCATTACATACACCATTATGCTGAATCTTCACATGAGGTAGGTGCTATGAGGTAGGTGCTATTAATATGCACATTTTAGAGATGAGAATACAAAGACTCAGAAGGATAAGGTGACTTGTCCAAAGTCACCCAGCCAGTAAGAGATAGGACCAGCATTCAAACTCAGGTCATAACCACAACACCCTCTCCAAGCATGAACTGAGATCTCCTCCTACGTCCCACAGTCACCAGAACACCGTGTCAATATTACAGCACTGATCGCCGTCAGCCTTGCATTAGACCTTTTACTAAAACTGCCTACATATCACATCGTTGGGTAAATTCATTTACATATTTCTTTGCCAGCCTTTGTTATACATAACAGGCTCTTCAGTTTAGAACCTAAACATCTTAAGGATGGAGTCCATTTTATTCTATTTCTTTTGACTCTCCACTAGTGCCTGGTATAAAATTTTACCTATAGTCTGGCCTCAATCAACGTACACTATTGACACATGATATACCAAAGAATGCACAGCATATAGACAGACACATCCTCACATCTACAGAATTTCCTAATCATTTTCTTTTTTACCATAGGGCATGAAAAAGTGCAACACATCAAAGGCTATTTTACAAATATAGAAAGCGAAATTCAGTAAGCGTTTATTTTGTGCCTCCTAGATACTAGAGGTCACACAGTTACAGAATTAAAGGCAGAATTCAAACCCAGATCTTCAGTCCCCAGAGCCTATGCTTCTGCTTCTTGCTGCCCCATGTTGGGCTGAGACCAGCTGTTTTATCTTTGGTTATCTGTCTGTCCATCCAGCCATCCAGCCATTCATTTTGCAAATAATTATCAAGTGCCTTCAATGTAAAGTTTCAACAGAAAAGATGGACAAATACTATTTAATAGGAAGCCAATGTCACCTCCGGTGGACCCGGGTCTCAGGACCTGAAACTATCTTGTTTATGTGTTACTTTTATTATTTATTTTCCCCACCTTAAAAAGGTCAGTTCTAACAACCTTGTCTGTCTGGTTCAATGCTTAGTCCCCAGGGGGCGGGAATGGCATCTGGCACAGAGCTGGTGGCGATGGTCGAGACGAAGTAAAGTGGGGTGAAGGCACAGAGAGTGGTGGGCGGGGGCTCCTCCCCCAGGAAGGCCTCTGAGAAGCAGCAGTGCTGCAGCGGAGAGAGGTGCGGCGAGGAAGCAAGGCCCTCAAAGGTTCAGGGTGGGGACGACAGAGGCCAAGGCCCCGAGGAGGCATCCTGGCGACCTAAGGGACGGCCACGAGACCCTGGTGGCTGGTGTGGCGTGACCGAGGGGGCGACAGACAGAGGCAGGCCAGGGAGGGTGTGGGCTTTGAGGTTAGACCGCCCGGGTTTCAAATCCAAGCCCTGGCACTAACAGGGGGCTGGTTCCCGAACCTTCCTACAACCTGGGTTCTCCAAAGCGGAACTGAGATGAATCAGGGGAGGTGCTGGCCCCGGAAGGACGAGGAGAGCGCTCACCGCCCGGTGACAGCAGCAGACAGCGGCGATGACGTCTAGCACTGACTGAGCGTCCCCCCCCCACAACCGTCACCCTGCTCCACAAGCCTCACCCCCACCCAGCGGCACCCGCCTGGAGAGGCCCGCAGGTCACCAGGGTGCACGCGTTCGTCTGAGGAGGTGCGGGGAGGGCACAGACAAGACAGCGTCCGGCTGGGCCTGGCGGCTTCCCACGAGACGTGGCCTCTGCCACACCGGGGAGGAGAGAAGGGCACATTTCAGGCACAGGCGATCACCGTGGTGGACACAGGCGCAGCGCGGGCTCTGGGACAGCTGACGGCTCACTGGCCCCCGCCCCCAGGGCTGCTGGGAGGCAGGTGGGAGCAGGCCGGGCCGCCGTGGGGGGGTAAGCGGCCCACTTTGTTCCTGAGGAACTGGGTGAGGACAGGGAGTTCTTGCCTTATGCAACACCTGACTTGTGTCACCGGGTTTCAATAGGAGGCATTATTCATACTCGTTCTATCAACAGTCTTTCAGGGCACGGTGCTGGCGCCTATTTTAGGAACTCACAGCTTTAGAAATGCCACATCAAAGAGTTGACATGCAGCCCCCACAGCTACCAAGGGCCCCAGGTCCCCGTGGGGGTGCCAGCGCGCACCCCGGTCCCCGCCCCGGGCTCGGGGCATTACCCGTGGAACCTAGCCAGCGCGGCCTGCCTCTGTCTCCCTCGGCTCCAGGCTGTGCCTCCCTCTGGCTCATTCTCTCTTCGCCCCCTTTTCTCTCTTCTCGGGACCCTCCACGGTGGTGACACACAGGATCTTGTGACAAGTCTGGGCCCCAGCAGGTAGACAACTGTGGCCTCTTCAGGGTAGAACCCAGGTCAGGAGATTGCCATGGCGACACCACGGCCCTGCCCCAGGGGCCTCTGGGTTCCAGGAAGGGGCCCTGCCCTGCCTCCGAGGGGCAGCCCCACCCCACCCTCGCCCGCCCTCGCCCGCCAAACACTGATTTAGCCCCAATGGTTTGCCAGGCTCTGAGGGGTGGCAGGCTGGGCCCCTGCCCTCGGGGAGCTTATATTCTGTGTGGAGACAGATGACAAACAAGCAAGATGAAGTCAGTGAGCAACAAGTGTTACGAAGCAAACGAGGCCGTGAAGCGGAATAGGGAGAGGTGGGGGCGGCGTCCTGGGTTCCAGGGGCTGTTGGAACCAGTCCAGAGGCTGAGGTGGGAGGGAACGAGCGTGGTGGAGAGCGGGGAGGTGGGGAGCGCAGTAGGGAAGGGCCCCACGTGCGTAGGGACTTGCTGGCCGGAGGAAGAACTTCACACCTCTTCCCAGTGTGCTAAGAAGCTGCTGGAGGGCTTTAACCAGGGGATAAGAACTCCACCAGCCCGAAAGGGTAGCTCACGTTCATCCATCCCACTATTTGTTTATCGACTTTGTGCAGTACCACGTGCCAGCCACTGGGCCACAGGGTAGGGACACAGCAGTGAACAAGACAGACATGGTGTCCGTCTTCATGGAAAGTTAAGTTTCGTGTGGGAGCCAGCTATTACGTAATCACACAAACGGAGATGGAACTACCAAGAGAGCCAAAAAGGGAGGCCTGACCTAACCTGAGAGAGTGGGGGAGGCTTCGCAGAGCAAGTGGCGTCAAAGTGACGCCTGAGGAACGAGAAGGCGTGGTGTGACAAGCCCAGGGAAAGAGGGAGGGAGGAGTGCTCCTGGCGGAAGCACAGCATGTGCAAAGGCCCTGAAGCTGACAGAAGAATGACACATTCAAGAAAGTGACAACCATCCCGTTTGACTGGAGCTCTGTAAGATGCTATGGGGCGTGCACACGCCAAAGCCCTGCCTCTGCACTCAGGACTAGGTGAAGGAGTTTCGAGTTTATTCATTAGGTGGTTGGGAACCTCCAAAAGTTTTTGAGTGGAGTGCCACGTAAGCAAGACAGCTCTGTGGGCAGCTCCACCTGGTGCCGTTAAACACCACCTCAGAGGCAAGAGGCCGGGAGGCAGGAGACCTTACCACTGACATTCCAAACCTGCACACCTTTGAGATTGGAAATTGGCATTATTATTTTTTCCAGGACCATATGCATAAACTAGGATTGTTCCAGGCAAACTGGGCCTTAATGGTCCCCCTCAGTGGGAGGCCTCTGCAAGAGTCTCAGAGACTTGAACTAGAACTGTTGCAATGAGACGAGAAAAGGTAAGAACTCTGCCCTCTCTCCAGCTAACTGTATTCACTCCTCTTACTAATCCATCGGACCAGTGTCCCCATGTCCCCCTGTCTCTTCCCCATCTGCTGGGGTCTCACTCACAGCCTGCTGGAGGTGAGTCGGACATGACACTAATGACATCTCTGGGAGTGGGGCCTCCCAGTGCAATCCCCGGGAGTTCCCTGATGGTGTAGTGGCTTAAGGCTTCGGCGCTGGTGCTGTCAGTGCTGCGGCCTGGGTTCAATTCCCAGCCAGGGAGCTACCCACATACCAGAAAGCAAAAAAAACAAAACAAAACAAAACAAACCAATGCAATCCCCATTATCTTCATCAACAGCATCATCAGAGCTCACTGAGCATCAGCTTTGGGCTGCAGGGATAGATATTTACATGGATTATCTCACTGAACCACAGCAATGTGAGTACCATTATTATCCCATTTGCATAGATGTGTGGCTGGGACATGGAGGAGTGTGAATGGCTTGGTGCAGTTATCCCCACACCCTGACCCTTTGGGTCATCTTCATCCCTGTGACTGGCACTCAAGTCCTACAGGCACCAGGAAGCTTATATGCCACTAATGTGACACTGAAACAGCTCATTTTTCAACGGCCTCACACCTGATGGCCTGGGCTGCCCCTCTACAAAGATCAGGACAAAGGTTTGCTTCTTCCTTCAACTTGCCAATCGGCCCTCAGTGACACGAGTCCCCGACCATAACCCCACGCTCCCTCCTTTCGGTACTTGCTAAAAAGCGCCCTCATCAGTTTGCCTTTTACTGTTCTACTTCTTTCCCTTAAAAATCTGAGCAGTGCTTTCATCTCCTTCCCAATTCTAATATATTCTTTAAAAAAAAAAGAACCCTCCCCAAATTCCCATTTTATGGGTGCCTCAGTTTCCACATCAGTCCCATAAGAATACCTGCTTCATAAGGCTATGACGAGGCTCAGATGGTGACGACGTAGGAGAGTTTTAGATAAAGGCTAGCGTGCTAACGAAACACAAAGCGGTGTTACTTCTATTACATTCTTCTTCTTTAAACACCCCTGCAGCCTCAGAGCTTTCTGTTCTGTTCAGATCACTCATTCTAGTTCCTTCCTAGACTCCTAATGGGTTCTGCTGGCTGTCTTGGCTCTCCATTCGTACTCTGGGGAATCTTTCCCACAGGTCCAGAAACTAGCAAGTGTCGGTCCTCGAACCCACCCAACTCTTGACCACAGGGAGGAAGTCCCTCCCATCGGTCAGGGGGTGTGCAACACAGTGGGGAGAATGAGGAGACCTGACTTCTAAGCCTTGCTGCGTCACCAGCTTTGTGAACTTAGCTAAGCTTTTTAACCTTACTGAGCCTCAGTTTCCCTGTATGTTATAGTTATCATAACTACCAATTTCTCAGCACCCATTTTGTACCAAACACTGTGCTAAACTGTTTTCATACCTCTTCTTATATTTCATATGTAGTCATTATTATCCCATTGTATAGCTGGGGAAAGCAAGGTCCAGGCAGAAAAATAAAGATCTGTATTAGAAAAGATCAGAACTTTGCCCTCTTTTTGGCTAACTGTATTCATTCAGCTAGCCAGTCCACGTGGCCAGTGTTCTCATGTCCCCTCTTCCTCAGCTGAAGTTTAATCACTGCGTGAGGCAGCTGAGCCCGAGTTGACACTCATGACATCTCCTAGAATGTAACCTCCCAATGCAAGCACCATCATCTTCATCAACAGCCTTATCATAGCAATAACTTGGCCAAGAGCACACAGTTGGTCGGCAGCTGGGACAGGATTTGAATGTGACTCTAACCGACCCATCAATGTAAGATCCATAATTGCATGTGCCTCAAAGCCTCACTGGGAGATGTGTCGGACACAATACCACACACGCAGTAGATGCTCAACAGTGCTACTGTTCTCTCTCACCTTAGGAAAACTTTATAAAACTCTAAAATGGCTTCTCAGCCTTTTGGCTAAGATCAAGTGTAAAACTCTAAAGTGGGCAGAGAGATTAATTAAGGAATCCTTAGTTGCAATATACCAGAATTAGCCTGGAAACCCCAAGGGTGCACCAGGGCCATTAATTCACAGATCACGAGCTCCCCAACAGTCTCTGGAGACCAGAGAAAATTAAAGCTAAGGTATTCGGTGCCATCTCCTGTCGAAGATAAATTCAGTAAAAGCAGATCTCTGCTCCGAAAATATCCCTGAGAACACCAGATTAATGTACACAATTGCATAACTAGGTTGTATGGAAGTCATTTCCCTTGACTTCTGGGGGTAGCATACCTTCCACTTCCTAATGTCAGTGAACTTTTTCTTTGATTCTCTATTATTACAATGTTATTAAAACATGTAAAAATCTGAAAACAATTACTGGAGCCAAGGCTACCCATCCAGTGTGCACAGCATCTGATAATTGATTCTTGACATCATTTCTGCCCTAGGTTGTTTTGTGTTGTTTTAACTTCTTCCTCAGACTTCAAATTAGCCTGAACTTTTGAGATAAATCTCCAAAACATCCTCTTTTATTCTTTCCTGTATTACTTTATCACGGGAATTATATTTTAACATGTTACACAGAGAAATATATTGACCCCCACTCCCACCCCCCAACACGGGATTCCTTGTCCTGTTTCTGCGTTGCTCCCCAGCCTCAGGGCCAACGTGCACACGTGTGAATAGTCACCCCAGCAAACATACAATTTCTGTTCCTTTTTGTCCTCACGTTCTACCAAGCAGAGCTTTCCTAGATTGCTAGTCTTCATATTTATCCTTGTTAATAGATGCCCAGTATTGCATTGAGCTACTGTTCCTATTTCTGTAACGTTTTAATGAATAACTTGGTGGGTATCATTTCTCTCTTTCGAATCGCTGCCTAAGAAGGGGAGTAAGCGCGTGGGCTTGGCGACTAGCTACACACGAGTGAGGGGCCTGAACCCCAACCTCAGTGCTTACTGGCCCAGCCCCCCCGCCCCCGTGTGTCACCGGCCTGCTTCGGCTTAGTGCTGTGAGACATCGGGGACAGCATGCAGCATGACACTCGGCACCGGCGATTTCTAGGCACGTGGCACCGCTGTGATCCCCGGGTACCTGTTTAGGACAGAGGCTCTTTTTTTTGTTTTCCTGACAGTGCAGCAAAGAACATGTACTGTGCAGCTCAACTGCCATGTCCAAGTCTGGCTTCCTCACATAAGACCTTGGGTGAGTGACTCAACTTCCTGAGCCTCAGTTTGTTTTTTTTTTCATCACCAAAAAGGGGGTAGTAATAACAGCTCTTTGTGGGGTTCGTAGGAGGAGTATGTGAATGAGGAAGGCGCGGAGAGTGCTTACATGATAAGCCCTGACTTCTTAGCTACCACAACTTTCACATCACACCAACCCCCAAGGCATCCCACATCATCTGACTCCTGGACAGCTTGGTCCGGAGCAAACCACGTGGCCCTGGAGGCCACAGCACACTAACTGGGCTGACTGTATGTTCTGCTTTGAACTGGACGGTATCATTTTGTTCTGTCCCATTTCAAACGGTGTCTGGTCAGCCTACTGACACCTTGAATTTAGCCCAGTGAGACCAGGCCGACCAGATGGACCATTTGAAACGGGACAAAAAAGATAATGGCACCGTTCTATTTGAAATGGCGTGTGTGGTCAGCCTCACACTAATGCTCATCCTCTCTTCACAAGTGACAGCGTCAGCTCTGCATCCCTGGGCAAATTCCTTAGCCTCCTGAGAGAGTATTTAAGAAAATCTACCCTGTGGGTCATTCCAAAGATGAGGGAGAACACCATAAGCTCCTCAGGAGCTGACGCCACCTTATTCACCCCCCCGTTCTTTGCACCTGGATGGTGCATAGCACAGCAGAGAGGAGAAGGACAGGTAAAGAGGGAGGGAAAGGAATGAATGAATGAAGCCCCCAAAGCATGCCTGGCACCTAGTAGGGCACATAAGAGTATCAGTTCATCTGCAGGTGAATTATCAAGTACTTCTTTGCGTGGAGCCTTGAGCCCGGCTTCCCAGAGAGCAAGCAGAGCGACGTGGCATCCTCAGTAATGTGAAGGATGGAGTGATTTAGGTCTTAAGTCAATATTGATGAAGCAATGACTTGTGCAAGACACTCTAGTAGATGCTTTGCACTGTGCACAGATGATAAGGACACAAGTGGACATATGGAGACACCGAGGAAGAAGTGCCAAGGAAACACCTTAAATGACCAGGAAAAACACGTGTCCTTTGGGTCCACGTGGGTGAGTGCACCGAGCGGCAGTTAGGACAGTCAGAAATCCAGGTGGAAGAAAAACCACCAGCCCCTTCCCGCCGGCTGTGTGTCTGCAGGCGGCTTGGAGACGGCCTCGTTGAAAGAAAGCAGGATCAGTGTTGGTGCCGTAGCAAACCCCAGTTTAAACACTCACTCGCTATCCGAACTACTGCACGTGACTCCCACGGAGCGGCAGTTTCACTAAAGTACAAACTGGGAGCCATCTCGCCGAGCCGAATGAGGCTGTGTGTGAAGGGACTGAGCATGGCAGAACAGTTGTATAATATTTTGTTCACTTCTCCTATGCTGTCCTTGTGGTGGGTGGAGGGTGAGGTGAGACAGCAGGTCTTGGGAGCTACTGGGGACACAAGGAGAAGCAAGTGGCACTCAAAGCACCTCCTGTTCACTGAGCTTTTACAACACGCAAGGCCCTGTGCCTGTCCCTTTCCATGCAATGCATCATTCAATCCTCACAACACCCTATAGCGTGGGTACCATGCATGGTCCCACTTCACTGATGTGCAAACGTAGGCACAGAGAGGTTACACACGTCACTGAGTTCGTGCACCTAGCCCATGGCAAAGCCAGTGCTCACCAAGCCAGGGAATTCCAGGGCCAGAGCTAGCAATGACTGTGCCGATGACTGCAAACTCCCTGCTGTAACAGCAAGGACTGCGCGGACTGCCAGCTGCACCATGCTGTGCAAATGGAGGGTGGTGTTATTCCAGCCCCACGGCTTCTGTTGAGCCTATTGTAAGGAGAATCGCATCTGTAAGTAAAGACATGTGAAGCCCTTGGTGAGGTGTGTAAGATGTCAAACTTGCTGAAGTAACTTGTAGGGGGTGGTGGGGAGTAACTGCCCAGCGGTGGTGCCAGGCTGAGCTCAGACGCTCTGAGGAGGATGTGAGATGAGAGGGGCACGTTGCTCATACCCCGGCTGACACTAGCTGTTTGGCCCGGACGTGGTAACTAGGCTCTCTGAGTCCGTTTCCTCACCTGTAAAATGGGGGTAATAGGACCCTAGGCTCAGCATGAGAATGAAATGAGGTAAAACATGCATTAGCATTTAGCCCGATATCAGGAAAGTAACACATTTTATTAATCTGCTACCCAATTTTATTTGTTTGTTTGTTTGTTTTTTGAGGGGGTAGCTTCCTGGCTGGGAATCGAACCCAGGCCGCGGCATTGAGAGCGCCGAAGCCCAGACACTACACCACCAGGGAACCCCCGTGCTGCCCAATTCTAAAAGGGAGACTTTTGTTTTAAAGTAACCAGTAATTTTGAAGATAATTCATTAAGTCAGCCTGTCGTCAACTGCCAAAATGATTTCAATGTAATTCCTCCTCCCACCTCATCCCCTCCTGTCGCTTTCTGCCTTCCTTCCTTCTTTTTCAAAAACGATCTACAAATCACTCGATGGTCTCCGGGCGATCCTATAGCTTCGGTGTCTTCCTTCCTTCCTTCCTTCCTTCCCTCCTTTCTTTTTCTTTTTCTTTCTTTCTTTTTATATGTCTCACTACCAAGACAAACTTTGAACATAACACCGGATCCACAGGGAATCCTCTGTGTAGGTTCCCCATCTCTTGGATCCTCTGGACCCCTCTGTCCTACATGCTGTCTCGGCTGTGCTCCGGGCTCGCCCCGCCTCTGATGGGGGCTCACGCCTGGTGCGTGCAGGGCCAGGCCTGGCAGGCAGCTCTCCCACCCCTTGCGTCCCCTCAGCTGTGCCTTGGGAGGTGGCTGGGATGGAGAATGCCCTGCGGCCTGGGCACCCGGAGGAAACCCCAATGAAGCTGAGAAATAATTCATTCTTCTAATGACAGCAAAGTTTTCAAACTTTAAAACGGAGCCTTGATTAGAAGAAAAGCTGTGTGTGTGTGTGTGTGTGTGTGTGTGTGTGTTTCTACAAGCCTGACATTTCTGAAAAGGTCCCCTGTGCAAACCACAGCCACCTCAAAAACCCTGCCCACTGAATTGAAAATAAAAGTTCACGGAGACCAGAGGCCCTCTCACAACAACCGCTCAGCGCTTTAGAAACCATCCCCGCGACGCTTGACGCAGAGTTTTAACTGCGGACCGCAAGCCCTCTGGAATCTTGCTTCCTTGCAAACTCTCAGGGCTTTCTCGGCCAATGTTATTTGTTTTCTATG
Source organism: Lyroderma lyra (assembly GCA_004026885.1). Lineage (NCBI taxonomy): Eukaryota > Metazoa > Chordata > Mammalia > Chiroptera > Megadermatidae > Lyroderma > Lyroderma lyra. The sequence goes on along the minus strand of PVJL010000335.1, from coordinate 217,112 downwards.
ATGTCAAATAATGCTTTATGGAGAAACTATTTGCTTTTGAAAAGGGAGCCATCAAGTAAAAGAAAGAAAACTCCTAGAAACAGAACTTTTAGCCTTCTGAGTAGTCATACAAGGATGATGCAAAGTTAGCTGATTTCCTTTTTGGTGGAACAAAGAACTTAGAGAGCACCCCCTAATTTTTCCCCCACTCAAGCCTTACTATCAGCAGAAGAACTGCCACCACAAAGAGGACATGGTAAAATGTTTAAAGTGGTCAATTCATTCCATCATAAATAGGGTTGAGTTTGCACCAAGGGCTCAATTCTGGAACTTGATAAAATCCTAGTAATTTCAATAGGAATTTGTACTACCCATAAGTATTTAGAATCAGTACACAAATTATAAATATGTTACATCTCATATGAACATCCCAAATTTAGGCTAATCATTCAGAAAAAGATGATATGGAACTCAAAAAAAAAATCACTCACGGTCATTTTTTTTTAAATTATAAATTCTAAACTGCAACATTCAAAGAAATACTTCCTTGTTCAAGAGTCTAATATTAGCTTGAAATGATTTCACGGCACTCACAAGAGTCAAAACAAGCACGTTGACATAATTCTCTTCACAAAATTCATTTGTGTCTCAAAAATTAGGGACTGGCAGTGTAATCCGCAATCACTAATCACTCTTTGGATTATTCGAATGACAGTTCAATCTAGGGCAGTTAACTTGTGTTAACTGATGGTGTGTTCTCTCCAACATGATGGATTCTGGGGATCAAGGTGTATGAAGAGCTAATTCTCCATTCCGATTAGTAAAAACCTGCTAAGTTCAGCAATCGCACTTAGGCTGTGCCTAAATAACACTGACCTGCAGCACAATGGGGTCGTCAGAAAACTCTCGGGACACAAAGTGCTAAGTAACCTGCACTCGGCTGCAGCCTTTTCAAGGGCTGACTTATTATCCCTTTAAATTCAAACAAAACACGCACACCAGTATGAATGCAGTATGTCCCGGCTCACCTGTGTACTAATAATTACTGATGGCTCAGAGGCAGATTATATGCTTTCAGGTTTTATTGGGGATTAGCTACCCACTCCCCCACACACCCACAAAATAGAAACTATATACGTATTTTCAAGTAATTCTGCTCTGAGGATCAGATCTGATACACAGAAACCACATAATCTGCTGGCACAGATCAATCCAGCCCTACCTGCCTAAATCTGGGCCATATTCAACAGAAAACATGACTTTTCTGCTTTTTATGATCTCCGTCTCCCTTCTTTTCTCTCTGTCTCTCTGTCTCTGTCTCTCTCTCTCTCTCTCTCTCTCTCTCTCTCTCTCTCTCTCTCTCAGAAAGCTGTTAACATTTTAAAAATTCAGAAACCACACGTAGGTAAAAATGGAATTATAAAGACATAAATGGAACAAATGGACAATTTCTCCTCACATTAAGAAAATGAAGACATACAAAAGAACTAAACACTTTCTCTGCACCCTGCTAACATGAGTCTCAGAGAATGGTTCGTTTGGAACTGAGTTTTCCACTTCCTGAACATCAAGTGTAAAATGGCTTTGACATTGTGACGCCTACAGGTGCTGGGGGTGGGGGAAGGGGGGGAATGTGGGCCAGCACATTCCAGAATGCGACGGGCATCAGGAGCTGCGGAGGGGCCCCCCTCAGAGGTGTGCAACATCTGCTTCCCGTGAGTGATCTATGGCGCGCTCCCAGGATTCAAATTGCAGTCAACGGGTGTGGCCCCCACAGAGACACAGTCCCACTTCCTTTAACAAACTGGAAAACACGAGGATGAAATCACGGCAAACAGGAGCACATAAAGTGCCTTCTTCGAGGGAAAGGCAGAGAAATGAAAATAAAATTAATCCCTCAGTCTAAATAAAGCTTTTAGAAAAGAATGATTTCTCTTGACATGAGAACAGGGGCTGCGTCTACACAGTACCGAAAGCATCTAGATATGCTGAAACAGTCTAATATTTTTTTTCAGGGCACTCCTCCTCTTTTTCCAACTAGACACCCAGGATGGGGCAAAGGAAGACCAGATCATTGTTGCCAGTAATAATAAAATCCACCATTTCTTGACCAAGTTTTAGAAGCCAGGCTTAATTTAACGTGCACAGTCTCATCATAATCTCTTAACAACCCTAAGAAGGCAAGGAGCAGGTGTTTTCATGAAGAAGGAAACTGAGGCTTAGAGAAGTTAAGTCATTTGCCCTGGGTCACACAGCCAGAAAGTGACTTGATCTGTTTGACAGCAAACCTCATGTTCTTCTCGTTAAGTCACACCACATTCACCTGAAGTCACACGTCTCTGAGTGACTTCTAGCTGCAGTCTATTGTTTGTTAAAGGCTCCATATATCATCACGTTACCTAAGGACTTCCGCCTCATTAGTTTATTCTTACTGAGGTGTGTCTGTGTGTGAGCATGGATGAGGCCGTGACATCCTCAGAGACAAAGTAAACGTTAACTAAACTTCAAACGAATCCCAAGGAAGACCACAGTACACTTCACATCTGTAGTTACGATAGGGATGCTTTACATCCCTATCTTAGCCAACAAAAATTTAACATGTCTCCACAGCTTTTTATTTTATTTAAGACTGTAAGGGTTTGAAGAGTTGGATTTGCATTAAAAGACTGTCTTCAGACCTCTGTCTGAAAGATTTCACAGGTCGTGTGTCATTTAAGTGCACTGTATCTGAAACCTTCTATTCGTTGACACTTCAAACACTACACTGGTATGTACCTGGTGGTGTGGCATGAGGCCGGGGCACAGTGCGAGCGCCCGAGGCCCGGACACAGGGCCATGCTAGCACTGCTGCCCGCACGGTTCACGGGGCGTGTGTACTAGTGAGAAGCGGGCTGCGCTACAATGTAGAAGTCTTTGAACTTGGACCAGATCATTTTGCTTTCTTTAGACTTGTCAAACAGTTGTCATTTCAAAATAAATAAGGACACTTTAAAACACTAATGACAGTTTTATGGTCACGAGTTCTGAACTATAGTGTCAACAAGGCTGCTTCATAGCATCTCTATCTATCTTTACCTCCGTGCGAGCTTTGGACAATTCTTTTGGTGAGTAAATGCCACCACACCCATTTAGAGACCACTGGTTGTGATTTTTTTTTTAAAAAAATTACTTTCAGATTACCAAAATACTTCAGATTACAATACACGTCACATCTATCGGAAAGATATGGATGCTTTACGTCCCTATCTTTGCCAACAATAATTTAACATGTTGTCTCTACAGTTCAAAGGACTATCCTAACACTTTCACACTGGGAGAAAACAGCAAGTCCTTTGCTTTTGCTACAATGATTTGTGCTTTATTGGATACGCCGTCCTCAAAGAGAAAAGAAAAGTAAGTCAGTACAGCCTTGTAACTAAGAGTACATGAGTAGATCACTCACAAGCTAGGCCACTTTCATGGATATCCTTTCTCTGCCTCAGTTTCTCATTGCATAAAATGGAGTAGATGAAAGCAGTACCCGTAACATACATGTTAAAATGTAACTAATCATGCATTCAGAGCGCTGAGTCCATGCCTAGTACATGAAAGGCATTTAATAAACATTAACCTTTAAAATACAAATAAAAACCTAGATGTGTTACCTGCACTCTGCCGCGGGATTAGGATTGATCTGGCTCTCCATGCAATCAGGCGTGTCTTTGCCAGCCCAACTTCAAGAACCCAGAAACTCATCGAACACTTTAGCTTCTAACTTTCATGCCTGGCTTTAGCCCATTTGAACTGTGAATAATAATGGCTCCCTCTTTATAGGCTTGAGGTGAACACTAATAGATAATGCATTTAAAGAAGAAAATGCCGATGAGCAAAGTGAAGACCCATAGTAAGTGCTGAATAGATGGCCCTGTACCACTCCCACAGCACACAGCGCTATGAGATGATTGTATCAATTCCATAAGAAAACTGAGGCTCGGCAGTATCAAGCTTCCACAGCAAGGCACACAGCTGTATGCAGCAGAAGGGCACCCTAAGAAAGTTCGCAGCCTTCCTGCCCCATTTCTCCAGACGGTGGTCATTTTCGTCACAGCGCTCATCACTCGCTGAAATTATCTGGGTTTTTTGTTTACTTGTTTGTCCATCTAGAATTTATGCTCCAGAGGAATAGAGATGGCATTTTTGTTAAGCTCAGCACCCAGCACCGGGCTGGGCACATAGGAGACACACAGTTTCCTGGAAGGAAGGAAGGAAGGAAGGAAGGAAGGAAGGAAGGAAGGAAGGAGAAATTTGCCCAAAATCTATACTCATCCGTTAGGGTGCACTGCCTCCCATTACTGCCATCATTTAAAATCCTCTTCAAATGCAGCATCACATGGCTCCTTCAAAGAAGTTTTCTCTGGAGCCCAAAGATGACAACATTCTATGATTCTCCTCTTTCATACATATGTTTTCCTTCTCACTAAGTGGGATTCAAATCCTCCTCAAGGCCAGAGCCCTGCCCAAGCCCTGCCAGGCTGGCGCCCAGCAGTGCCCAGATAAAGTGAGCTAAGGGAACGGGCTTCCCCAGTCTGGGTTCCAACCTACCTCGGCCAGGTACCGGTTAGGACCCCACGCAAGGTGCAGACACCCTTTCATCCTAAAAATGGACAATGCAGAATTGTGGAAAAGGCGTAGATGGCCAATGTGTGACACATGGTGGGTACTCGGCAAGAGAGAGCATCCTTTCTTCTAGGCTCCAAGAGGGCTATTTTTATGCCCCTTGGAGCGCTCATCCTTCTCACCGTCCACAGCGTCTCTCATCAAATATATTCCGAAGTCCTTGACAGCAGGGACTTTGGCTTGGTTCATTCCCAGGGTCCGTCACCCAACAGGCGCTCAGTGACTGAGACTGAATAAAACTTCTGATAAATTCATCTATTTTTTTCCCAATGGCCAGGACACCTGAATCTCCCGATGGCCTTTGATCTAGTCTGGCCAGTAATGTGGCACAAGTGACATTTAGCAGGCTCTGGCCAGGACCTCTAGGGGCTGTGCACACGTCTACTCTCTCAGTAACCTGCTGCCACCATGCGAACAAGACTGGTTAGCCCATCAGCCCACTAGTCAGTCTCCTCAGGCCACGTGGAGCTGAGGTCATCATTGCAGCCAAGGCCCCGGACATGCGATCCCATGTGGGGAGTACATCCCAGATCTGCCGAGTTCACGCAGCCGCTGATTGCGGAAGCCTGAATGAGCCCAGTAGAGGCCAGAAGAACCACTCAGTTGAGCCCAGCCCAAGTTGCTGACCCGCAAAGCATGAGCTGAGTAAATGTTTCTTGTTTTAAGTCACTAAGTTTTGAAGTGATTGGTTCAGCAGCAAAAGTAAACAGTACACAGGGCCTGAAAGATGCTCTCTTGTGCTCAGGTGGGCCAGAAGCATTGATAAAGCCATGGGGTGGGAAGCGGGTGGTTATTACAAAGTATTATGCGTTCACTGGGGATAAGAGCAGGGAGTGGGGGAACGGGGAGAAAGAGGCCTGCGTTTTAGGCACATCGATTTTAGAGAAAGGAAGGAGTGTACCGTGTTTCCATATATTCCAAATCAGTAGGTTTTTCTAGAAATGGAAACTGCTTTTCAAAAGAAATCTTACATAAAATCTCCAATGCATACAATAGGTAAAATTTGTAATTTATTGCTACAAACCTAATTTATGGTCAAATATGTAAAATTACTTGGAAAAGCTAATCAATAAGAGCAATAGGGGTGAAAGGAGGATGAACTCAAGCATTCAAAATCAGGGGTAATAGAAGACACGAATAGTCTTATTTCAGTACCCAATTAGTTTCTGCATATTATTTGAGTAGCAGAATATTTTTAAATCCTGATAAGTACATATCAGTAGTTGGGATGGGTTTTTAAAGGCTCACCTTGCAATCTCAGGATGCTCGTCAATTAAACAGACAGGAGAGGGCCTCTGTCCCCATAAGTTACCTCTGGCAGGCTCAAAGGGCTACAACATGCATAACACACAGAGTGAGTCCCAAAGTAGTTTTGCTAACTTTTACCTGATACTTCCAAATAACCTGTCTTTGAGTTCAATGTCTCTCCCCTAAACCTTAGTAAAATTGCAAAGACAGATAACATAGCGTGAAAGAGGAAGAACAACATCCCTCAGAGCCTTGGAGCCCTGGAGGGACAGATGAAGAGTGTCCCCAGTAACCTGTGCAACAGGTAGGCTGGGCTCTCAAGGTGCCTATGCAAGTGGACGCCTGCCATCTCGTATCCCAACTTGTGATGTCACCGTTTTATACCTTCTCAACCTTTATGGCAAAGCCACCATGGCAAACAAACACACCAACCTGACTTGGGGTCATGACCTTACACTGCCGTTAATAGAAAAGAAACCTGTGCTGGATGCCTGTCACAATGCCCCTCTCGTAAAGCACCTGTGAGGACCCGTGAGCAAAACCTGCTTTGCAAACAAAGTGCCAGGCAGATTTCACATATAGCCCAGAAGACATACACATACCCAGGCATGTAACTGAGTGGCACAGGGTTAGACAGACCATAGTGATCATTACGGCCAATCCGTTCACTCACAGACAAAACAACAGTCTCAGGGAGAAGGGAAGGGCTCCTCTGCTCAAATCATTAGCAGGAGGCATGGCGCAGGGTGAGAATCGCCTCACCTCTGTCCGAAAGCTGGAGCAAAGGGGACAGAGTCTGGATGTCCTTTGCTGGCACCATTCCACCACACTGCCCAATATTTATTCCTCTAACATACACGCCGGCATGTGATGCTGGTGTCATCCTCTCCAAGCGTTTCAGTGTTTCCTAAATGGACACGGGGTACCGTCTCACAACAGGAGGTGTCTTTTAGTAAATCCTTCTGGGATGTTAGGAGTTGGCCAAAGACTTCAGGAATGCACCTCGGGTGTCAGTGAGAAATAAGAGAACTTTCAAAATGGTTATCCAAGGTTCTTGATTCTTAAAATCCTAAATGACTTTTAAAAATATGTTAGTGGATTATTAGTTTGGGGAAGGATGCCCTAATGGTGCAGGGGATCAGAGTTTGAGAGCGTAACCGGCTCGCATACGCTTCCTGGATTCTGTAGTAAAGAGGGAGACGTCTAACTTGTCAGAGAACCCCAGCCTGTGAGCCGTCTCATCCTTCAGTTAATGGGCAAAGAAAATTAATCTTGGGAAGACCAGATTTGCCTAAGTGACATTACAAGTGGCTGAGTCGGAATTACTACTCAGAGTTTTCCCACTGTGCCGAGAAAGAAAGAAAGAAAAAGTCAGGCAGCATCTCCTTTCCCGCAGCCCCCCTCCAAGATTTGTGACCAGGCCCTTCTCTTTCCTGCCTCTCCTCTCTCCTCACCCTTTCCGACCTGGTTGGAGAAGGGGTGTGAGAAAATCATCCTGGGCGACCCACGGGTCGTGGGGAAGAAAGCCAGGACCTTTCACGTTGGTGAGCCTGTGGCTCGTGGGGGAGGCGGCGCCTCTGGGAAGCAGGATGGTCCCGCTCTCAGCCAGCGGCGGGGAGGTCCCGTGCAAACTCCTCTCTCCTCTCCTTCGGCCCTTTGTTGTCGGACTCTGCCTCTGGCTCCTGCTCATGCCCTCCGGTCCCCCGCCCCGCTGAAGTCACCCCAACTGCACTCATAATATTTTGCTTTTCCGCGGGGTCTGTTTTCTGCCACCAACTTCCAACAGTCTCCATGGCGACGCGCTGGGAAGGGGGCGGGCGCGGCTATGGAAATCCCAGGGCCTACTCGCGGGGCGGCCAGCAAACTTTTCCGGGGCTCCAGGTCCTGCAGGCCGAGTGGGAAAGCGCACGGGCCTGGGCCGCCGCGCGGAGTCGCGTGCGGGGTTCCCCGCGCCCGGTCTCCGCGCTGTGTCCGCGCTAGCAAAGGCTGGAGCCACCGGGCCCAGGGACCCGGGGACCACGCGGCTCTCACTTGACCCCGCAGCCAAATGCAGACGCCGGCTCTTAGCAGGTTGTGAGGGTGAGGGCGCGCATGCCCCCTCGCAGGCCACACACACACACACACACACACACACACGCACACGCACACACACGCACACACACCCGTGGGGGGGGGGGGAGGGACAGTTTGATTTGAGCGCGGGAGCAGAGCTCAGACGCCCTGGCCCCCTGCTCCCCCGAGCCCGCAGACCAGGTTTCCACCCGGGTGATTTCTGCCTCGTGGGCCCCATGCCCAGGTCATTGGCTGTCCTCACCTGGGGGCCCATGGAGCCAGGTCGGGGTGCTGAGCCAGCACCTGTGACCCAGCGTGCCTTCCCGCCGTTGCGGCCCAGGAGGCTCAAATCCGGCGCCATGGGTCCTTTAGCCGCCCCAGCTCTGGATTCTGGAGACGGGAGCAGCAAGTGGGGAGAGGCAGAAGTTTCCAGTTCGGGCTCAGCGGGGCCCCCCTGGAACGCGCCATCCCGGTTAACAAGAAACAACCCTTCTGTTGCGTAGGCGACCTACCTGGCCCCGGCCGGGCCACCCTGCCCAAGTCCTCAGTAGCCCACAATTCTATCTACTTTGCCCCCTCGTTCTCGAATTTTCCGGTACCTTCGGTAACCGCGCAACGCTCGCCTGGGCAGCGTAACCCGGATTTGAGCCACAGGCCAGAACCTGGTGGGCGCCGCCCGCGTCCTGCGTGGGTAGGGCCGGCCACGCGGGCTGGGAGCTGTGCGCGCGCGGCGCGGGGCTGCGGCGCGGGCCGGCTGGGACTCGCTGCACTGGCCCACGGTCGCGAAGGGCGCACGGCCGCAGCGCGAGTCCGAGGCCCCACGTGTGCGCCTGCGGCCTGCGCCCCCTGCGCGAGCTCGGCCGCGCGGCCCGTGTCCCGGGAGCTGGGGGCGCCGCTCCGTCGCCTCCGCCGCGGGCGGGCCGAAGGCCCGGGAGGCGCGCGCCGGCTCCCCGGCCTCCCCGACGGAGCCATTGTCCCGGCCCCGCACTTGTTGAGTATTTTGGAAAAATTCGAGGAGTGTGTTACCGGCTCGGTACGCGGAACAAAGGGGCGTGTTTCCGCGGGTCACGCTGAAGTGGCCCCAAGGCAGACCACGAGAGCCGCGGCCCCGGCAAAACGGCTCTCTCGGGCCCGAGGCACTTTGCAGGGATTTTCCTTTTAAGAGCAGGGGCGGGAGGCCCGGCTCCCGGCCCCGCCGATCCTGGCGCTCCCGCGTTCGTCCCAGCTGCGAATCGGTTGTTTGAGCCCTTTCGAATGAATAAAATAATAATAATAATAATAATAATAATAATAGTAGTAGTAGTAGTAGTAGTAGTAATATTGTTCTGGTCCCTGCTGTGAAAGCGGACTCGACCTGCTCCTGGGAGCGCGGGCAGTAAGGACCTTTACATAACAAGGGAGACTCCCAAGAAAAGCTAATTGGATTAAGTTCTTGGGAAGGGCGGTGAGGCTCCCGGACCGGACCGGCCAAGCCGCACTCGCCCAGCCGCCGGCTTTGCCAGCCCGAGTCAAGTGTCACCTGGTGCACCTCGTGACATTTCTTCGCGCTGCTGTTTCCCAGCACGTTTGGGTTTGAGTTCAGGATGGCTATCCAGGGATGTCTCAGATTTTTCGAAAGGGAGGAGAGTGCGTGGGGAAAAGACTTCGATTTCGGAACCAAATTTGGGGTGCTTCGCAGTTGCGGTAAAAGGGACCAGGTGCCGCCACAACTAGCACCTGCGTGGAGGACAGAAAACAGAACGTTCCCCACAGACCCAAGAACGCACAGGAGTGCCCAGGCGTGTGGGAGGAGCGGCCAAACCCCCAGGTGGGCCACGGCGTGTGCGGGGTGCTGAGACACCCCCGAGTCCCTGCGTGGGCCCCTTGCCAGTACTTGGCTGCAAACCGTGCAGATACGGGTTTAATTTTGTCCGAAGATCTTCACCTCTAAAGTTGAGGTGCTCAGGTAGTGCCAGTGGTCAAGCACTTGACATAAAAATGTGAAAGGAGGGGCTCCTTGCCCTGCTGGGCGCCCGCCTCATCCCCGCCGCCGCTCCCTGCCTGCGTTTGTTATTGTATATGGGAAGGAGGCCTGCGGGGCTCAGCCTGTCCCCAGTCTCAGGGGTGCACACCCCACTCGGGGCAGCACAGTGGAAGAGGGACTTGGCTCTTGGAATCAGAGGTGGACAACTACCCCAGAAAACCGAAGATCCTTCTAGCCAGAGCGGGTGGGTGTCCTGGCCACCAGGGCCCGGGCAGAAGCCTGCGGGTTGCAAATCTGTCCACAGGAACGGTAGAAAGACCATCTGTGGCGATGCCCAAAGTGGCGATGCCCAAATGAACTCTGCCACCATTCCCCCCCTCCCCCCATGCATTTCCACCCTGCTATGGGACGGAGGTGGGGAAGCATTCGTAGGGTGTTTCTCTGCTCAGCGAAGGGCGGGCACGCGTTCAGGGGTGGCAGAGACTGGAAGGCACTTGTTGCTCCGCGCTGCAGAGCCGAGCCCGGAGGCGAATGCTCCCAGGCATCCTCCCAAGCCCGGCGGCAAGCTGCTGCCTCGGCCCACGCTGTGCTCAGCGCCCCAACCTCACCTCCCCAAGACACCCCGAGGCTGCACCGAGCCCGGATAGGCGTGCACTGGGTGGGAGACGGCGGGCGGGGCGGGCGGTGGGCTTCCGAAGGATTCTTCCACCCCGCGGGGACACAGAGAGGTAGCTCATATCGGGAGGTTTGGCGGTTCTTCAAAGGTGCTACAAGTGGGAGGTGGCCAAGGCTCCACAGGAGAAAGAACGGAGACGCCGGGCTTTCTCGTGGTGAGAGATTCCTTGGCCGCCTCCCTCCGTTTTTCACGGATGTCCGCGACCCCCAAGCCTGACGACCACAGCCAGCAGCCCCAAAGTGTCGAGCAGTTTGCAGACCGCGCCACCAGGCCTCGCCGGCCGCACCGCGTCTGCCCGCCCTCCAACGGAATCACAGCCCCGAGCGGATCGCGTCGTTGGGTGCCCCTTCCCGGCACCGAGGCTGCAGCCGGCCTCGAACGGCCTGGGGCTACGACCTCCCGATGGGTCGCGGATTCCGCAGGACCACCGGGTTCGCCGCCGCCACTCCCTCCAGCTGCGCGCCTCCACCAGCCCGAGTCCCGGTCCCCACCTCCCAGGCGCTGTGCGAAGTCTTCGCCCTCCCCCGTCTCTGGAGAGTTCCGCTTGGCTTCTTGGCCTTCGCTACCGGCCCCAGAGCTCACCGCTATTCCGGGGCCCCCAAACCTGGGGGAGGAGCCGCGCCCCGGAGGGGCAGGCGGCTCGCAAAGTTTCTGTTAAGTGGCATCTCGAGCTCGCCGCGAGCCAGCGAAGCTTTACGTAACTTTGTGTCCAGGGTAAGCGAAAGCGCGCTCCTCGGCGCGCGGGCACACACACACACACACACACGCTCACACGCGCGCACACGCGCACACACAGGCTCACACGCGCGCACACACACTCACACACACGCTCACTCGCGCGCACACACACTCACACATACGCTCACACGCGCGCGCGCGCACACACACACACTTCCACGCAGGCCTGAAAACTTCTGCACACTCCCCGTTATTTCCTGGGGTTCCGCTGTCAGGTTGACCCTTTTGAACTTTCTGCAACTCTGTCTGAAGTTCCCCTTCTCCCTTTGCTTTCCCTCCCGATGTCTCCCCCAACCCCAGCCGGCAGGACTAACCTGTGGAATCCATGTCGGGTTCCTCCAGTAACCCACAATGCATGCTCTTCCCATGGACAGCACAGGCGCCCCCCAAAAGTCCTGATGTTTGGGGATCCCCCGTGCTAGAGGCGCCCAGGGAGGAAGGCAGCGAGGAAGGGGAGGAGAGACGCGGAGAGTGCAAGGGCGAGAGGATGAAAGAGGAAAGGAAAAGAAGGAGAAAAAAGGACGAGAAGAGAAGGAGAAGAGGAGAGCGGGCGAGCCGGGAGGGCGCGCGGAGCAGGGGGAGAGAGCGAGCGAGGGGACACTCGGTAATCCAGCCGGGCCAAGCCAAACCCGTCAAAATGTTTGCGGATGTTTCATGGGAAAAAGCATCATTTTATAGGAGCCCCGATGGGAGCACTGTCATTGATAGGCCAGCCGGCCTGATGAATGGCCGCTCGTCAGATGGGGCCGTGGCGAGGCGCACTGTGAAGCCCATTGTGGGCCTGTTTTGAATAAGAAAAGCCGCCTCCGAAAAGGGGGGCTCAGAGCGACGCAATCCCAGCCCTCCGACTTCCCCCTTCTATTATAGCATTAGCAACGTTTTTCTTATTTAAAGTTCCAGAGGCCTTCTCCAGCCTTCGCCCGGCACTCATTATAGGCGAAATCAAAATTGGCTTAGATGTGGCCCCCTCTCCGCTCCACCCCTCCCCGACCGGGCCGGGCGAAGCGCGGGCGCGGATGGGGGTGGCGGAGGGGACTCCGGGCAGCCTGGAGAGTCGCCGACACGTCCACGCACGCGTGGGCCCCACTCCCTTCCCTCTCTACTTGTGCCACCTCCTCGTCTGGTCCCGGGTTGGATTTTAAGTGAGGGCCCCTGGGAACGCGGGAGGAGGTACGCCTTGATCCCTTCCACGCGGATCCGCGGACACGCGTGGAGGAGAGCTGAGGCGGGCCCAGGGGGAGGAGAACTGCAGCCCTAAGACACCGCACCCCAAGCTGGGCGGTGAGAAGGGTGTGAGGAGCTGACTCGTCCCCTCCCAGAACTTTGTCTCCCTCCGGCCTGTCGTCTTCACTGTCTCCCTCCGGCCTGTCGTCTTCACTGTCTCCCCCGCTCTTGGCCTGTCTCCCTGTCTGCCTCTCACTCTGCCCTTCTCGCGTCCTCTGTGTCTCTTTCCCCCGTGTTGGCTGTCTTTCTGCTCAGCCCCTGCCCCCGCGTCTCTTTGTCTCTCCCTGGGACTCGGCCCCTCTCCGTCTCTATCCCCCCTGGTCACCCTGTCCTCCCCGCCTCTTCCCGTAGCTCTGTCTGTCCGTCCATCTGTGTCTCCGTCCTCCCTCCAGCCTCCCGCTCTCGCTCCCCACCCCCACCCCCAACCCCGCCAGCCTCCAAGTCTGAGAAGCCCCGGAGCCCAAGTGGGGACGCGCTCTTCCCAGAGACCCCCTCCTCGGCTGAGTTTAAAGTGCAGGAAGAGGGGGGCGAGGCGCTGGGGGGCTGGAAGTGGAAGTGGGGGGGTAGGCTGCGCCTCTCCGGGCCCCGATAAAGTGGCCGTTCGCGGGCCGGCCGCGCTGTGATTAGAATATGAATAGGGCTCGGCGGGCGGAAGAGAAAGGCGGATTACCCCGGGTGCTTTGACCATGGACAGAGGCAGCGCCGGCCGGGCCGCGGAAGGGGCGGGGCGGGCGGCGGGGTCCTCACCGCCGGGCGGGGAGGAGGCGGCGGGGGCTGGGGGAGCGGGGCGGGCGCGGGGTCCCCAACGCCGGGATGGGGAGGAGGCGGCGGGGTCTCTAACGCGGGACGGGGGTCCGGGGAGGGCGGCGGGGTCCCCAACGCCTGGAGGGGGGGCGGCGGGGTCCCTAACGCCGGGGTGAAGGCGGGGCGGCGGGGTCCCTGACGCCGGGATGGGGGGCAGCGGGGTCCCTAACGCGAGGCGGGGGAGGCGGGGTCCCTCACGCCGGGCGGGTCTCTTACCGGGACCCCTGGCTGGGCCGGCTACCCGCAGTCCCTCGGAGAGCCGCCCCGCGCGGGCCCTCCCCAGGCAGGGTGTTGCGGGATAACGTGGAGGGGGTGGGGGCGGGGGGCCAGCACGCGTTAAGGTTACAGTGCGGGAGGAAGGGGGCGGCGCGGAATGTGGCTGCACCGACCCCCGGGTCGGCATATTTCAGAACCCCAAATTCTAATCCCCTCTCCGTAAAGTCCTTAATCTGTGAAATGGGGCCAGGAGGTCCCCTTACAGAGCTTGGGGGAAGCTGACCGAGACAGTAAAAGGAGCTGAGCGTTTGCTGCTTCCTCTACTTGGAACTCTGCCGTCTGCCCCGCCCAGCACGTCCCGGTCCCCGCGCGGCGGGCTCCTTCCCACCACGCTGGTCTCAGTTAAGGGTCGCCGCCTCGGAGTGGCTGCGCCTGACCCCTGTGTGAGGGGCCCCTCTTACTCAGGCCGCGGCTCGTGCGTCTCTGCAGGAACGTTGTGCACAGACGTTCGGCCAGAGCCCAGAGCAGAACCAGGCACCTGCTTTCCGGCGGCGACGGACGGTGGCGGGAACGGGGTCGATGAAAACCTTTGCTAATCGAAGGCCATGCGGCAATCGCCGCGTGTCCTGGTCATGTGCGGGGCGGCTAGGGCCTTGGGCTTGGGGGTCGGAAGCGCCGAGCGGCTGAGTCCACCGCCTGCAGCCTCAGTGTCTCCGTAGGAGGCCGGATGAGAAACCTCCCCTGGCGGCTGCAGAGGCCGGTCCGGAGGGAGAAGCCGGCCGGCGCTTGACCGGGGCATGTGGGTGGCCGCAGGGAGCCTGTCCTCAGGCTCTGCAGAGCTGCCACCACGCTGAGTGCCTTGGATCCCGGGAGGAATCCTTGAGGGATGAAGGGGTCCGGAGGGTGGGGAGGAAGGAGTGAGGAAAAAGTGGGCCCCTGCCCTGCGTTATCTAATCTGGGGCGCCGGGCCCCACTTCTCAGCCAGGACCATGCCTCAGCACCTGAAAGCTTAAAGCAATGAAAACAAGCACTTCCTCATTCCTTAACAGATTTTTATTGCACACCTACTATTCTAGAAGCTGGGGACACAGCCCTGCACCAAATAGACTAAAAATGTTTCCTGCCCTCCGGGAGCTTCCACTGCAGTGAGGGGAGATAGATAATATATAAAGTATATAATCAGATTGCCCGGTGATGAGCCTACCTGGGGCCGGGGGGACCAGGGAGGGCCCCAGAAGGTGACGTTTGAGCTTTACAATAGTGCTATCTAGGGGCTGGTGCCCAACGTGTGTTCACTTGTGAAAATTCACTGAGCTGCGTACACTATGCTGTTATGCATTTTTCTGACTATATTTCAAACTTCAATAAAACGTTTGTTTAGCTTTAATGCTAATAGTAATTACAATAGTAATAGTTACCATTTACTCAGTATGTATTGACTAATTGTGCTTCACTGTGACAGACATTTTCACACATTATCTCATTTAATCCACACAATACAACTAATATTACTATTGTCCCCCTTTCAGAGAGGAGAGCAACTGGGGTTCAGAGTAACTCTCTTGCCCTCGGACAAAATAACGAGCAATCCAGTTTTTGTTCCCCAGAAGCCTGAAATCGAAAACAAATGCAGCACGGGCCTGTGGTAGGGAAGGTGTGAGTGCTGTGGGACCTGAGGCGAGGGGGGACACAGAACCGAGCCCAGGAGGCTGGTGTCCAGGCAGGCGCCCTTCAGGAAGGGACGGCTAAGCCAGGCAAGGGCACCGAGAGTGTCACAGACATGGGCCAGGGCACAGAGAGCAGGTGCGGTGTGCCTGGGGACTTGGGGCGGCTGCATGCGGGTGCTTTGGAGATACTGGTGGTCACAGTGTGACTGCAGGATGGGGCGGTTCCTCGAGGGGGAGGGCACTGGGAGAAAGATCGTGATGGCCTGAAGTAGGGACATGGCAGTGGCGGCAGGGAGCCAGGACTGAGGTCAAACCAAGGAGGCCGCGTCCACCAGCCTTGGTGTTGACTGGATGTGGCCAGTGAGTGGCAGGGAGGGGTGATGTCCAATTTCCTGACTTGGACTATTGATCCCACTCACAGAGATGGTCCATTTGGGCGTGGGTGGGTGGCTGGTAGGAGGAGGGAAGATCTGGCAGCAAAAGAGAGGTGACGTGAAGTGCTCCTAACACTCCCCAGTAGTAAGTCCAGTAGTAAGGACAGGCAGTAGGCACGGCTTGGGGAGACTGGGGTGGCTGCTGAAGCCCTTGGAATAGATGAATAGCACGGAGGGGAGGCCAGGTGCAGGAAGGACTCCTCTGCGATCACCTGGCGTGCGCCGCCTCCACCGCTGTATTCTCCACATGCCGTACCCTTCCCAGTCCTAACACTCACTTGACTGTCATATTCACTTGTCTGAGGGTTTCTGTTCTGTGCGGAACTTACCACCATTAATCTCGTTTGTGCATTTCTGAGTTCACTGTATGGCTCCCCACACCAGACGCACTAGGAGTGCTGGGGCCTTGTCCTTCTTGCTGACTGCTGTCACTCCTGTTTTTGAACAGCACTTACTGACTGCTATGAATGGCCCGTCCACTGGCCTGACTCGCAGCAGGTGACAAAGACACACGAGAGCCAGGGATGATGGATTTCCTTGTGCAGGGAGGTCACTGGGTGTGAGTTTTACACTTTGCACAGTGCTGAAAGCTTCTGAGTTATTCTAAGTGAAAATGAGATAGATCCCCATTCAAAAGATTCTAAAAAGGAAATTAAAAGGACAAAATCTCTTTAAAAATTTCCCAAACCTGTGCACATTTATGTTTTAGAGGTGCATTATGTGTGGGTCTAAGCCTGGATCACCTTCAGTAGAGAAGTCTCTGCTGAGTAAGATTTTTGTTCATTCATTCATTTATTCATTCACTCATTCATTCAGCCAATACACAAACAACCTGTCATGTGCCAGGCTCTGCTCTAGACAGAGGTCCAGAGGTTCACAGGCTGCACGAGCTCCCTCCTCTCCCCTCCATCTCCTGGAGCTTACCTTCTGTTGGGAAGGCTAGCAACACACAAAGACACAAACCCTAAATAATATTCCTGCCTTACAGTAAAGACAAGAGCCCCACCCCATAGTTGTTACTGATTCATTTGCTGATTAGTTAAGCAACTGCTTCAACAGACATTGCCTGAGTGCCTGCCCTCTACACACCTCTGAGGTGTGGGGACAAAGAGCCCCATTCGGCTGTGTTTACCTTAAGGTGTCTTGGCTCAGTGAGGAAGAATCAAGCTGATAAGTATTCTGTGGGGGTGCTTGGAGCTGCTGTGGGAGGAAGGGACCCCCGAGGGCTTTCTTCATTTCTGCCCATAACTGTCATTTATAGTCAGAAATTGCAAAAGGACATAGGCAGAGATTTCCAAAGGCGAGCAGTTTGATTTCTCACCTTACACACTGGCCTGCAGCTGAATCAGCCGGAGAACTCGCCAGCGAGACCCATTGGTGAGTCCTGTCCTCAGGGATTCTCATTCGGGTCTGCGGTGGGCCCAGCAATAGGTACTTTTTAAAAAGTTTTATTATTAATAATTTTCAAATAATTGTAAAAAGAAGGAATAGTTAGTGCAATGAGCCTCCATGTAACCATAAAATAGCTTCAGTTATTATCAACGTATCACCAATGTTGTTCCATCTAGAATTCCACTGTATCACACCACCTCTCCACATGCACAGGTTAATTTCAATGCAAACTCCAGACATCATATGCTATTCCATAAATACTTAGTATATATTTCTAAAAGCAAAGATTTTTATTTTAAAATATCACAACCACATTATCACTATTACACCTAAAACATCAATAATAATTCTCCAACCATAAAAAATTTACTGTTTAAATTTTCTAAAAGTTAGTCAGGCCTGTTGAACCAAGATCCACCCCAGATCCACATGGCATGCATTTGCTTGCTGTGACTCTTAAGTTTCTTTACATCTAGAGAATTCCCCTCCTTCTTTTATTCCTTCTCATGTATTTGTTGACAAAACTGGGTTGTCTGTCCTGCTGCACGCCCAACATTCGGCAGTAGGCTAACAGCATCCTTGTTGTGTCATTTAACATGCTCCTCTATCCACTATGGTTCCTATAAATTGTTACATGGGTCTAGAGACCTGATCAGATGCAGATTCAAGTTTTTGGCAAGAAGAGCACGTAGGTGGTGTCATGTAGTTTGTAGAGTATCACGCTGGGATTCATACGTCCTCTCTCTGGGTTGTTGGGAAGATCAGTGGATTTGGGCATTACGGGCACCAGGTCCCTTCCACTCTTGGGCTCTGCCCTCTGCTTGCTCCCGTCCTCTGTTATTAGGACACGATCTCAGGTTATCTTTATGAGCACAAGATAGCTGTAGTTGCTAAAGCGTCACAGCCTCCTTCACACACTTCCCAAGGACTGGAAGGAGAAAAGAGAGTATGTCTCTTCCTCTGTCCTTTCTTAAGAGTAGGAAAACCGTCTCAAAAACCTCTTGGAACATTTTCCCTCCTGTCTCATTGGACAATTGATTTACCTGTCCATTTCTAAAGCAGTAACAGCAAAGGGCAAATAAATACCATAGTAGGCTAAGATGAACCCGAATTCTTCCCTGGGGTGGAAGAGGGGTCCATCTTCCTCTAAAACACACAGACGCCAGGTACATCAACCAAATCTGTGTTCGGTTACGAAGGAAGCAGGGGAGGTGTGGGTAGGCGGCCAGTCGTGCCTTCCATACGGTTATGCTATCACTGCATGCTGCGCAGTGGGACGCTCAACTGAAAACTACCCCACGTCTTGTAAACTGATACCTTCACTCCAGGCCCTTGCCTTTCCAGAGCACATGACCTCCAACATGCTCCTGTTTGATCCCCATCAATAGTTCACTGGTGAGAAACAATATTCAACCACGGATGACACAAAACTTCATGCTCCACCCATTTCTCAAGAGGGAATCGTCAGAACTCGGTCCCTTGGTTTGGTTTGACAGGTGCAAAGGAGACCCACGTCCCCAGCCCTGCAAAGATCTCTCTTCCCCTTCCTATTCATGAGAGGAACTGATGCACCAGAGTGAAATGCTTCCCTCTTGGTGGCCAGTGCTCTTGCATATATTTGGGAACGACACACTGAGTGAATGAATGTCTGCTCTTAAAATGCATAAATGACTGGGACAAAATAATTTACACACTGACTGCAATTCCAAGAGAAATTCCAATGTGATTTTAGTTGATCTGAAAGCATTATATTGGTGGAACTTAGCCGAGTCAGTTTTTATCTTTTTGAAAAATTATCTTTGCCTTTGTTAACTATCAAAGTAACACATACTTGCTATTAAAACTTCAATTATATGAGGGTGTATTAAAAAGTAATCATCTCCTTCCCCACTATAATTCTATTGTGGTAACACACATTCATAGTTTGGTGTATGTGATTCCACAACTTTCTCTATGCTCAAACATAGCAGATTAATAATTGGATAAGAATATTTCATACTTTGGACGTACCACTATTTCTCCAATGTCTCCCTCATTGAAGGTCATTTCACTTTTCTGTTTGTTCATTTTTTGTCTTTTGCCATCACTGATAACATTACAATAGACCATTCTTGCACATACGTTCTTAGGCATTGATGCTTTTTTAATTTTATCAAAAATTTGTCATGAAAGGGAGCACTAGGTCATTTAATATTTTAATGACCTTGATGGATTGCTTTCCCCAAAAGTCTATAACAGTTCACATTTCCATACCAATATATGAAAATAAATTTTCTGTATGCCTTTGCAGGCACTCAATGTTACTATTTTAAAACATTTTGTAGCTAAATATGGAGTAAATATGATAAATTGCTGTTTTAGTTGTATTGCTGAGGTTCAGCATATTTTCTGGTATTTATTTGAGTTTTGTATTTTGTCCTTTGTGAACTGCTTATTTCTATCCTGTGTTAACCATCCTTTCAGTGGTTCCCTGGATCCTCACCTCTGGTATTCATACACTCATGTAATTTTCTCTCCTTGGGCATAACGTGGACCTAATGATTGACTTCTAATAAGTAGTATTTGGCAAAAGTGATGGGGTTTCACTTCCAAATTTTTTGATCCATGGTTTGTGCACTGAAGGTCTTATTTAGGAAATCTTTCTCTCTTCAAGATTACAAAGAAAGCTTCCATTTTTATTTCATTAGCTAAATGTTTTTACTATTCCATCCATACAGACATTTAATCTATCTGTAGTTCATCTCTGTATCCAATTGTTTTTTTCAATGTCATTACCACTTTTTCCTCATAAAAACTACAGAGAGTGCCTGAAAAATGCATACACATTTTAAGAAAGGAAAAAACTCTTATTAAAATTGTAGTAATATATACCGATAACTAAAGAGGAATACAAGTCACATTTGACTTCTGCAATTACAAGAGGTGCTCAAAATGGTCACCATCAGCATCCAGACACCTCTGATTATGGTGAACTACTGCTTGTGCAATGTTGACCAGTGTCCACTTGAATCACTGGGCATGCTGTTTCAATTTCTTCCTTGAAGTACCACCAGTGTAGCTGGTTTTCTACGGTACCCCACATCCTTTAAGGTCTCCCACAGGTAGAAGTCAAGGGCTGTTAAGTCAGGAGAACATGGGGGAAACTCAGCTGCACCTCTTTGTCCTGTCCATTGTCCTGGCAAATGGTCTTGCACTCCTCAAACACAACCATGCTTCTGCCATTGTCTTTGACTGTCCTGCCTGTCACATGGTGATGCTAGCATTCATTTGATTACTGTCGTCTTTTGAGCAAACACCACACTACACATTGCTATTGTAATTCAATTCAAATTTGAGAAGTAATACATAGATAATATCTCTTAAAATGTGTATACACTTTTGGCACCCTCACGTGTGTGTGTGTGTCTGTATGAGAGTGGTCCAGAAAAAACCCAGCCATAAATGCCTCTATTTTTCATATTAAGTGGCTGGATACTTTCTAGAAAGTCCTCATATAAAGTAAAGATAACTCAAATAATTTTCTCTTGCATGATACATTCATTCCTAAGAGTATCTCATAGACCAAGATGGTTGCTTCAGATCTATTTACCACATATATATTCCAGCCAATGGGAAGGAGAAAGGGAAAATGAAGAGGCAAAGAGCATGTATGATAACTATATTTTAAGGAAGGTGTTTCTGTTTTCTACTGTAGCATAATAAACAACCCTAAAACTCAGTGGTGTAACACAACCATTTATATATATCATGATGCTGTGAGTAGACTGCACAGTATTTCTGCTTTACATGTGGTGGCCAGCATTCTAGGACAGCTCCTAGGTCCAAAATGACCCCAACCACATGACTGGCAAGCTGGTACTGGCTGTTAGCTAGCTCACCTGGGGCCACTGCCTGAAACCTCAGTTCTCCTTCAAGAGCGTTTCTCCTCACAGCTGCTTGGGCCCCCTCATAGCATGGAAGCTGTGTTCAAAGAGGCCCATTGCAAGCATGAGTATCCCAAGAGGAAGGAAATAAAAGCTCCAATCTTCTTAAGTCCTGAACTTGAAAGTCCCTGAATGTCCCTCTCACTGCAGTTGCAGGGCTAGCCATGGTGGACACCTCTTGGTGTGGAGTGGCATGTACATCTAGGAGGGGAGGGATTGTAGGAGGCCATCTTTGGGGGCTAGCAACCATAGGAATTTCCTGGAAGTAGTCATAGGATATCTTTGTGTACTTCCCATTATCCTAAACTATACCAGATGACCATACTTAGTTACAAGAGAAGCTGGGTAACAAAGTTTCTAAACTGAGCATTCATGTACCTGTATAAAAACTGAGGGTTCATACTCTATGCAAGAATGAGGAATCTCTAACTCAAAGCTTAAATGAGTAATCTGAACATGAATGGCCTGAAGTTCTTATTGGGAACTAGGATACAAAATCAAGGGGCAGAAGAGGCAGAAAAAACAATAGCAAGCAGACTGGGAAGACAAAACAGCTTATTGCAAAGATATGGGTTAGCAGATCTGATGACAAAAGACACTCTTAGCAACTATATTTTATTCATCAGTTTATCCATTGATTGTCAGGTATGTGTCTATTCCCCACTGTAAACTAGGCTCTGGATTACATGCTAGAAATGTAACAAGAATAAGACACTGTAGACTTCCAGTTTAGGGGACCCTTCCCTACTGTCAGATATGGTAGAAGCAATAAAAGGCAGCTTAGCTAAACTAACTCCAAGAACTTTTGTTCAGAAGAGTGGTAAATATTTTCATATTTGGTAGAGTTTTCTAAGTCCTCATTAAATCCATATTCTAACAATAGCCATTCCTGGGTTTTTAAACTAAATGAAGCCCCACCTGTAGACATGTGTAGGTTTTGCCGATTTCTGTTGGATTGATGAGACTTTCTGTGCTCATTCACCTCCCTCTGTACCGACTGTATTTCTGTTCTTTTAATCACTGCCCTTGGGGTTGTACCATGTACACTTAATCAATCTTCTTATAAAAAGCCTAAAGTCACCAATAAAACAAGAACCTTAACATGCTTTAAGTGCCCAATGAACCCACCTAATACTGATTCCTATCATTTATTTCACTTTTCTATACACAAACAGTTAATGGTTTTTATAGTCTATAGTTAATTACATTTATCCACACATTTATTAATTCTGTGTTCACCATTGTGTCTTGAATCCCACAGCTTTCCTCTTTTCTTCTTGCTAAAGAACACATTAATGGATACTGAACTCTTTTAGTCACTGCATGTTGGAAAACGTCTATTTTGTCATCACGCCCCACCGATCGCCCCACCCTTCACTCTTCTACCAGCCATCCTAGTGGTTCCACCCAGTTCTCTGGGTCCTGAACTGGGTCTTATTTGGCCCCGTGGTGACACTGAAGCAACGGCAAACGTGCTGCCAAGTGGTCAGTGGACAGCTTGATTGAATTCCTGGTCATACCCCGCGCTGTGTCCTCTGCCTGCCTAGGACCACAGCTTCAGGCGAGCCCTGCGCCAGGCAGCAGCTGGCAATGACTGCTCACCCTCCTTGCACAGCAGAGGAGCTCTGGTGCAGCCTCTGGTTTCCGGGGATGACCTTGGCTGCATATCAACACGCTTCGATCCAGCTGACCCTGCAAAAGATCGACTCCTAGCTGCCACGGCAGGTTCTAGGCCCAGTTTGCCCGTTTCTTCAGCTGAGGTTCTGACTTTGTGTGACTGTCCTATTTCCTAGTGTGTGGCGATAATCTGTTTTTAAACCTTGCAGTGTTTAACTTTGTTTGTGTCTTTTGCCCATTACTGCTATCTATTTGGGGGGAAAGAGTGCACCCCAAAGTATGAACTTACAGAACTATATTCTTTAATTTTCCAGAAAATATATTTAAAGCATTAGAGTTCCTTAAAATTTTGCCTCAGTTTTCCCTGAGACATTGTATGTGACTCTTCTTGGTAGAAGACAGATGACTGAATCTTTAACTTTTTTTTTGTTTTTACTATATAGTGGTTTGTTTATATTTTTCTCTCCTTTCTAAGGTTAATATTAGATGTTCTTATTTTTCTGGAAACTCATTTCATTTTAAAATAGGACAATTATTTTAGTTTTTAAGTCTGAGGCTATTTTTATCATTCTTTAGTATTTTGTTATTTGTGCTTTCTCCCTCTTTCCTGATTAGGTTCTTGTTTTTATTCTAAAGCTATCCCTTTTACCCATTAGTTATACCTTTTTTACTCTAATATATCACATTTGATGTTTATATTAGTTTCTCCCTTCTCTCCTTGTGTTTATTCTATTGTTCTTTTTCTAATTTCTTGAGTTTGATGATTTTCATTTTTTAATTTAAAAATAATTTCTTCAGCTGTGAATTTTTCCCTTTCACACTACTGTGGCACCAAAAAACTGTATGCACATTTTAAGCTATGTTATCTATGTTTTTAGATGAACGCTGATGGCAACCACTCTGAGCACCTCTTGTCATTGCAGAAGTCCAGCATGACTTTAGTCATCCTTTGTTATTGGTATATAGTGAGTATTACAATTTTAATACAATTTTTTCCTTTCCTAAAATGTGTATGCATTTTTTTGGCACCGTTTGTATTTTAGTCATATCTCGTAAGTTTGAATATGAAGTTTTCATTACTGTTTTTTAAATATTCTATCATTTTCGTCTGAGTTTGTCTTTGATTTAACAGTGTGATGGTATTTTGTTTTCCTTTGTTTTCAAGTTTTGTCATTGAGTTTTAGTTTTATTGAGTGGCGACCGGAGAATGTTCTATGTTGTGTGATTCTTGAGAAGATATTGACTATCTGCTTTGGTTATGTGGAGTTCAGTGCATTAAATTTGTCTTAGTATTTTATGTAGGTCTTCTATCAGCTTATTTATTATTGATATTTTATGAACTTTATCGTCATAGGCCAAGAGAGGTGAAGTCTCCTACTTCTATGTCTATCTCCTCTTTTATTTCCTTACATTTTTGCTTTATGAATTTGGATGGTATTTTAATTGGTGTATAAACAAATATAAGAATTTCATTGTGCAGTTTGCCCCTTATTATAAATATCTTTTACTTATCCCTATTTAAATATTTGTTGCCCTCAATTTCATTAAGTGATAATTTTGCTTTTTGCTTCATAGAGCAAAATATCTCTATTTTAAACTTCATTGATTATCATGTTTGTGTCTGCTCATTACTGCAGATAGCCGAGTTTTGCTTGTGGTCTGGCTTGAGTATTCCTTTCAGTAAGTTAGTTATCCATAGCAACAAATACATTTGAAATTTTAAGTCTTTTATGTTAAAATATGTACTATTTATTCCTTTTAAAAAATCTTTTTATTATGTGAATTGTGTCTTCCATATTTCATCCTGTGCATGCATTTCCTGATAATTTGGAAGGTTTTTAGTTTGTTTATAGTTATTTCAATGGGTTAGTGTTTTTAAAGTTGTTTTAGTGTTTAGTTTCATATAATGAATCCTCTTTTTCTTCAAATAGCAAATACCGACTCCTGGCTACATGCACTAAGTGTTAGTATGCTTCTACTCCTCTCACCTCCCGTCAGTTCCTTCCTTCTGTCACCAACTTTTAGTTAATTATACATAATTTAATACGTAATTTTAGTTAATTACATTGTGATTTTTATTTCTTCTAGCTTTATTCTGACCATCTGTCTTTTGATTCATATATTTAAATAATTCACATTAAAACTGATGACTGGTGTAGTCAGATTAATAGCTACCATGTTTGTAACTGTGTTCTGATCCTTGCACTTACTATGTGTTTCTTTTTCTCTTTCTCCTGCCTTTTCTGGTTTTAATTCAGCACTTTATATGGTTTCACTTTATTTCCTCTTTTAGGATATCAATTGTATTTACTTTTAAACTTTTTTCACTAGTTGTCTTGGAGTTTCCAGAATACATTTAACTAATCTAAGTCTACCTTCAAATAACACTGTATCACTTCATGTGCCGTGCATTCTAACAGAGTATTCCCAATTTCTTTCACTCATCCTCTTATGACATTGCTGTTATTTCCTTTATCCATATGCTATAATCACCCAATAAGTCATTATTACTTTAAACAGTTATTTTTTAGCTTAAGAAAAATAAAAATAAATTCTTTTATTTTGCCTTCATTTATTCCTCTTTGATGTTATTCCTTTCTTCATGTAAATGCAAGCTTCTGTCCTACATAATTTCTTTATACCAGGAGAAAATGTTCTACCATTTCATGTAGGGCAGGTTTGCCAGCAATCAATTCCCTCAGTTTTAATTTGTCCAAGAAAGTCTTTATTTCTTTTTCCCTATTGAAAGACAATTTTGCTGAATGTAGAATTCTAGGTTGGCTGTTTCTTTCAATATCTTAACATTTTCATTCTACTTTTTTCTTACTTGTTTACTTTCTGATGAGAAGTCCATTGTAATTCTTCTCTTCTAATGGTTCCCAACTTTTTTCCACATGGGGACCCCTTCTAAACTCATTTCTGTAAGTTGTACCCCTTGTTTTTAAAACAGCTGTTTGTAAATACTGACCGTTTTGTTCAGTGCCTATCTTAATGTAAAATAGTGCAAATGAGATAATAAGTTAAGAAAGAAATATTACTACAATAAAAGTACAAACCACAGATTTAATTTTTCCGATATTTGTAATACAGTTAAATATTGATAATGAACAAGTATTTTAACATTAAATTAAAATACTACTTGAAAAGAAATCATGATTAAAGATAACACTTTTACTCAGTCAGTAACTAAACTGATCAAACAGTCTGGCTACGGACATATTTATATGTTTGCAGAAGTTCTAGAAATGTCACAAATGGACTGTTCTGAAACTGCATAATGATTGGCAGAAGAGCCACGCCCTCACCCATCATCATTCGCTCATGGGATCTAATTTTGAAGCGTCTCCAATAACAGTGATTCAAACTTAA
Source organism: Lyroderma lyra (assembly GCA_004026885.1). Classification (NCBI taxonomy): domain Eukaryota; kingdom Metazoa; phylum Chordata; class Mammalia; order Chiroptera; family Megadermatidae; genus Lyroderma; species Lyroderma lyra. The sequence continues at coordinate 191,154 of PVJL010000335.1, read as the reverse complement.
CATTTATTGTTCCATAACTAACGTTTTGCAGTTTTTTACTTTACTTGATTTTTTGTCATTACTGTTTTTCATGTACCCCTGAATAGCCCAGCACGTACCCCCAGGGGTACGCTTCCCACAGCTTGTGAACCGATGCTCTAAAGGTAAGATCTTTTTTTACTACTGGGTCCTTCCAAGCTCTCTTTGTCTTCAGGTCTCTACAATCTGACTACGCTATGCATACGTGTAGTGTTTTGGTATTTATTCTGCTTGGCATTCTCCAAGTTTCCTGCATATGTGGTTTGGTGTCTGTCATTAATTTTGGAAAGTTCTTGGCCATTCTTACTTCAAATATTTCTTTTGTTCTGTTGTCTATTTTTTTCTCCTTCTGATATTCTAATTATACGTATGTTACATATTTTGAAATTTTGAGATTGTTTCCCTGTTCTCAAATGTTCTGTTCTGGTTTTTATTTGCTTTGCTTTTGCATTTCTATTTGTGAAGTTTCTACTGACATATCTTAAAGCTTACTGATTCTTTCCTTGGCCTTGGTGAGTTCACTTATGAGCCCCTCAAAGGCATTCTTCATTTATGTTAGGGTGTTCTTTATCTTTAGTGTTTCTCTTGATTCTGTCTTAGACTTTCCATCTTTCTTCTTCCATTTATCATCTCTTCTTGCATGTTATTACTTTTCCTATTGGAGCTTTTCAATATGAATCATTGTTACTGTAAATTCCCTGTCTGATAATTCCATCATCTGTGTCATATTTGAGCCTGGTCCAGACTGTTTTTTTAATTGCTTTTGGAGTGCCTTATGATTTTTTGTTGAATGCCAGACATGTTGTGTTGAATAACAGGCACTGAACCTTTAGTGTGAGGCTTTTGTTAATCTGGTCAGAAAATGGACTGTATTTAATGTTTGCTGTAGTTACAGATGTCAGAGGATTCAAATTCCTCTAATGTTCCTGTTTTTGTCTCTCTCTTGACTTTGGGGTCCCCTACGTACTCCTCACCTGTGAGATGAAAGTTCGAGTCTTATAGCTCTCTCAGTGCATTCCACTGTTACTGTACTGCAGCCCTGCTGGAGTGGTGGCAAAGTGTGGGCAGGGAGAATATTCTATAACCTTATGATTAAATCTCAGTGTTCCAGTGAGCTGTGTCTCTGGTCTGTGACCATCACATGTGACTCTCTATTGGCAAAGATCTCCCCCACCTCAAATGAGACAGGAGGTTAGAGGAGGATAAAGGGAGTGGGGGAGAGATGCCCTTCCTTCAGGTGAGATAAGGCTCTGGGATAATCTTTTTCCTGGAGAGTAGGTCTTTGTTATGGAGAATGCTCTGGGTATATTTCATAATGATTCCTCTTCCCCAGCCCCTGACAGAGCCAGGAGGAAAATTTTCTGGCATGTTCACCATGATAACATGAGGGGGTTACTAGAGGTAAAGCCCACAAAAATTTGAAGCCCCCTCCCTAAAACTGAAGGCCGCAGAAGTTTCTTACTCTCAGGAGAGGCCACAATGACCCTCCAGAGATTCATAAAAATTGCCACTTAAAATTTCCTGTTAGTTTATGGCTCCAGCAGCTTCTGCTCCAGGTAAGATCTCAGCTGTGCCTCTGGATTTGCCTGTCTCTTCTGATTTCAGAGTGAGTATTTGTGCTCTAATGTTACAGACTGAATTATTGTGCCCCCCCCCCCCCATTATATGCTGAAATTCTAACATCCAATGGGATGATATTAGGAAATGGGGGCCTTCGCGAGGTGATTGTGTCATGAGGGTGGAGCCCTCACAAATGGGATTTATGCTCTTAAACAAGGGGGCCCAGCGAGTCCCTCACTCACCCACTTCTGGCAGTCTGCACCCCAGAGGAGGGCTTGCACCAGGACCCAACCATGCCCTTGAACTCCCTTTCTTTTGCATTGAGAGGTGGGAAGAATCCCCCTACCCCACTATTCTTCACGGGTGAGGGGAAGGGAAAATGCCACAACAATCCGTTGCCTCTCCCCAGCGAAACTCTCTCCCTCTGGCCTCTTCAGCCACCTTCCTTTGCAGACTAGAGGTGCACGATTTCTGAGGCTGACAGCACCGGTTTCACAATCCCAGCATGCCCTGCCCAGGGGACCTAAATCTTTGACTCAGGAGATAGGTGCCCTCTATTTTTCTAGGCCTTTTGGGGCCAACAATATTCAATTTTAACTTCTGTTTATACCCCAAATCATAATCTCTAGTGTCTTCTCTCTCTCAGGGCCTCTCTACCCAACAGACAAGTCAGAATAATTTAAATAGGCCATGCTTCTTTTTACATCAATAGTTGACATTTTTTTGTGGTCACATCATCTTTGAGAAGCTTACGAAACTTGGGACTCAGCCTCACTCCCCAGTTCCGCCACAAACTCTTCCAAGAACCCTACCTCAAGTCATGCTGCAGGGAGTTGTCAAAATGTGGTCCACTGACTAGTGGGCCCTTGTCACCTATCCAATGGTCCTCACCGGTAGCTAGTAAGGCGCAGAGCTGGGTTCTGAACTTCTGCCTCTTGAAGGAAGTTTCACTCCTAACCTCCCCTACAGCTGCCCTCAGTGTATGAGTCATACTACCTGAGAAAAAGCTTCTGAAACCAAGCACACGAAGATGATGCTCTAAAAAAACGGTGGAATGAGCATCTGGCAGCTTTCCTTTGTCAAATGACCTGCTGGGCGGTGCACGTCGTCGTGGTGCAGCCATGGCTCTAGGGTGAACACGCTCGCAGGTGTGCCCCTGCCCAGTTGGACAAAAGCCCCACCACGCAGAGGGTGGGGCCGCGCGCCGCACCGTAGCACACACGTGAGGCAACAGTGTATTGCGTAGGGAACTGGGGTTTCTTTATTAGTAAAAACCCTGACACGGCTGAATAGATGTTTTCCCTACTTGATGAATGGTTAGTTCTTCGAGATGATATGGACAGGATAAGATGTGCTGGGACCAGGAGAGACAAAAAGGCAAGAAAAGTAGCCTCCAACAAGGAGTTGGCCCTAAAGGTCATCACGCACAGCGCTGGAATCACAGAGGACAGAGGTAATTATCTCATGAAGTATAAGCAAGCATCAGACCGGGCTTTCCATACTGAAGGGTGCCTGCAGTGGGGGTGAAAGTGCTCGTGCAAGGTGTCTCTTCTCTGTTACTTGAGTTTTGATTACAGCATAGTACCTGAGCATCCTCTGATGATAAAACACTGAACAGAAGAGATAAAGCTGAAGACCCCTGACCCCCATTCCTGATCCTACTTCCTGCCTGGAGGCAACTATTATGATGAATTTTTAAAATGGGGGATGAGATAAAACATTGTTCATGACGCCGACGAGGCCGGTTAGGACCCTCAATGAGTTCCAGTGCCTTGCTCAAGGGGGGCAACTCAGTGAAGCAGTAAGTGCTCGGGATAGCCAGAGCCCACCATCACCTCAGGGCCCACAGTCCAGGATTATTCCTAGTAAGGGGAGGCATCAAGGCTTCTGAAGAAGGACAGACTGGTGTAGAGGACTTAAATGCCAAGTTCAAGTCTCTCCCAACCCTTTCTGTACTTGCCAGAATAAATCAAATCAGGGACCGGGGCATCTTTATAAAGCCTTGTCCATATGCTGCAATGGAATTGAGGAAATATTTTCCACGGTGAAACCCCAAGGCTGCTTCAAGGCATGCGATTACCACTGCACCCCAAACTGAAACATTTACTCTTCCAGCTGTCGAGCCTGACATTCATCAGCCTAGAGCTGAAAGGAGGCCTGACCCCACGAGAGCCTCCTGGGCTGCCTGTTGCACTGGAGACTCCCAATCACGCCCCCTGGTGTCCACACACCTGTGTGGTCCCCTCCCACCCTGACTTTGGACTTGGCTGTGTGACTCGTTCTGACCAATGGGACATCAGCCAACGATAAGGCTGTCTGCCACAAGTACTGGGGCTGGTCCTTTTGAAACACTCACCCCTGGAGCAGAGCTGCCTTTGTAAACCATCTGGAACCCTGCTGGGGAGCTGCAGGAAGAGGGAGTGAGCGGGGCCATCCGTCATCCCAGACGCCCCAGCTAGGCGCCAGCCGTGTGAGGGAGGCTGCGCAGCGCAGGCCAGCCAGCCAGCAGCTGAAGGCCGCGGGTGCCCCTGCTGCCCCGGCGCGGGGACCTGCCCCGCTACGCCCCGCTCCTGCTCCTGACCCCAAGAACCTTGGGAAATAAACCACCGTTCTGAGCTGCTACGTTTTGAAGTGATTTGAGGCACCAATGGAAACACTTTCCACAGCGAACATCAGAACGACCTGTTAGAGCCATCAAACACTTGCGAATTAGGCTTTTCTAACCGAGGGAAAATTAATAATTGATAAAAAAACAAAACAAGAAAAGACTGAGGGGAACCCTCAGCTAAGGCTCTCCAGTCATTCATTCAAGCTGCATATCAAGCCTGGGTAAAAAAGATGGCAAATGTCATTCTCTTCCCAGATTGAAACAAGTAGAAAAAATGTAAAATACTTGGTTGTTTAGAAAATGTGTTGAAACTCTACAGATGCTTTGACCTGAAATTGGTGGACTACATACATGGAGTCTTTAGCTGATGGATGAAACCAAAAGCATCAGAATTCTTGCCATAGGGACCCTCCCACAGAGCTGGCTGCATTTGACTGTATTTGCAAAGAATGGTGGAGAAAGAGGGAAAGAGGCACCTGGGGTATTAAGTGACAAGAGACAGGCTACAAAGTAGTCGGTGCTACCTGATCCCACTTACTCTTCATATTACTCTGCAGGGGTCTCATGAATATAATGTTGGGTAAAACAAATCAAGGTGGAGAAGTATATGTAGATGCCTGTTTTTCAAAGACAAGGATATATGTGTATACTTACAAACCAATAAAATATAAACATAAATAATGTAAATGGTTACCTATCAAAGGAAGGTAGGGTGGAGAAGACAGGGATAGAAGCTACACTTAATATAAAACAAAATCAAATACAGAATGCATTCCTAAAAACCAAAATCAAATTAATAAATGAATCTAACTGTACACTGTCAGTGGAAACCCCCCAAACAACCATTCTGAATGACCGTGCAGCCTGCAATTTGATTGTGTATCCTTAGTGGGATACACTGAATAAACATGAAGAGCCCTAAAGCCACAAAACCCTTAAAATCATACTGTTGGTGGTAATGTTGGTACTGCTATTCCGAGACTGCTGCGCTTATATTCGGGGATAGTAATTATGTTGGTGGTGTTGACTGGGAACTGGGAGTTTGGTGTGGAAATAGATGCAAAATTGATGCAATTAAAAAAACCTGTAACCTTGAATTGAAATTGGAAGTATTTGTATACATTTGTGATCCCTTCCCTCCCTATCTTGTCTCCCCATCCATCCACCCATCCATCCACCCACCCACCCATCCACCTACCCATCCACCAGTCCATCCATCCACCCATCCACCCCTCCACCCATCCACCCTCTATCTTAGCTTTAACCACCAAAAATACCCAGAAACAACTACCCACTCTCTAGTAATGAGTATGCCTAATACCTGGATTGTGATCTTCAAATTCCATTGCCCACAGAAAGGGAACTGGGCTCCTTGCAGAAATGGTTGAGTCCAGTCCTGGGACAAGAGCTGTATAGTAGGAGACTGAAACACCATGGCATACCTGAAAGCATGGAAGTTTGCAAAGGTGACTGAGACTGTATCGAAAGGACTCAGGGCCAAGTTGAATAGCTTCTCCTGGCCACAGATGGGACAATTTGAGCATCAGAATGATGCTAATTGCAATGGGTTTGGATGCACAAATTTATAGTGAACCTTCCTCTGCCCCCCCAAAAGCTCACTGGTCCCCCCTGAGGGATGCCAGGGAACTACCTCATCCTTTTGAAAACTGGCGAGTAAAGGACAAGAATCAAGGAGACCCCCAGCTGAGCCTGCCCACTTTGCCCCTCTCTTGCTGCCCTCACCCCTTCCTCCTGACTCTCGTGCATTCCCTTAGGAACCCGAGAAGACAGCTGAGCTAATCTCATCAGTCATAAGCCTAATCAGGCCCTCATCAGTGACTTAGCTAATGTGTTCTCCTGGAGGTCCTGCCTGCAGGGATTCTAACAGTGAGTATTTCAGGTAAACTGATGGGGAGAGAATTCTGGGAAAAGGTGCTGAAACCATCCCACCGGAGGTTACCCAGAGGTCAGTGGTGGTCCCTTGGTTTGTGTGTCCCCATGAACCAATGAGGAGGAGAGAGACTAGGAGCTCCATGGCACCTCCCATTCCCGCTTCTATGGCCCCCAGCCCTGTCATGCTCTGGAGTCTGCTCTCAGCTCAGAGATCCGCTGGGTGCCTTTCAGAATGCACCCTCCTGCTCTTCCACAGCACCTGCCTCTCCAGCCTCCTTCCCCCTCCCCTGCTTTGCTGGGCACTGCTGTTTCCTGGGGTTCTTCTGCCGCCCCTGCTTAGATGGACTTCTGTGGGGAGGGGGTCACACTCATTCCCAGGCTACAATCACCAGTGACCCCCACATCTGTCCCGGTAGCCCTGCCTCTGACCTCCAAATGTGCTGCTGACTGAGGTGTTCTGCAGGCACCTGCTCAATACGCTCCGAACAACAGAACCTTCCAGCCCGCCCGCCCCGCCCCGCCCCGCCCCGCCGGCCGCTCGTTGTCTTGGTGGTTCCCTACCCACTTGCCTGTCCGAGTGGTTACTTCACAGCTCCTCCTCGATTCCCCTCCCTCTCTTACCTCCTATGAAGTCCTGTCAACTTTACTTCCTTACTCTCTCCACTCCTCCTCCTCCTCCTCCCCTCCAATGTCACCCCAAACTGTCCTTCCATTCTTCAAAAGTCACCTCTGGCAGCTGCCTCCTCTGGGAAACGGGCCTGATGCTCAGGAGCTCCCGCTGCACGCTGTCACCGCTGGCTTCCCCGTCTGCAGTCGTCTCGTCCTACCGGGGCATTAGCTTCTACAGTCAGCATTTAAGGGAAAACCCCTTTAAGTCAAAATTACCGTTGAAGACAACTACCCTGCATTGGAACAGTCAGCTATTTCTTTGGTTGAGCACCTAATGGGACAATGTCTTCAATTTAGGGTCCATGATGTACAAACAACAAAACCAAACCAAACCACCCACAATCTGCATGAGGAGACGGCAGGTGACCTTTGACTTAAGCCAGACCCGACGATGGGGAGGTGAGAGCAGAGCTGTCTGCTTTGTTCAAATACTGCCCACCTTCCCGGCCTTTTCCATGCCGAGCATGCAGGTGGATTACGTGAAGGGCGGCCCCCACCTCGTGTGGCAGCTTCTCTGGCTTCCCTCCTGATTCTGGGCATCTACCTCGTGACAGCCTTCCCAGGACCCAGAGGACACTGGGTGACCGGGTGAACGGTTCAGAGGTTCAGACCTCCACAGAGACGGCGAGTTCCACCGACAATGAAACAGCGCATTCTGTCGTCTGATGAAATGCAGCGGACCCATGGGTTCCAGCTCTCTATCAGGATCCTAACTGGAATTACTGCTCTGAAGCAGGGTTCCCAAAGAAAAGGAGGGCTGACAGGCGCAGAGGCTTCAGCTCAGGTGACCAGCAGACAACATTTCTTTGAAGCCTCTCGTGTGGCTGGACCAACTCATCAATAGGCTCTGGCCGGGTTCCAACCGCGGGTCTGCTTGCCCTTCTTTTCCTTAATCCAGGTTTAACGAGATGAGCATCATTAAGAAAGGCAGGGAGGTTATCCTTTAAGTGAGCAAAGCGACTCTTCACATAAGGCCGGATTTTAATAGCCCGGTGCGAGATCTCCTTTAAGGTACAGGATGATTCTGGCACATCAGTTAAGTGTTACACAAAACAGACGTGAGAACTCAAAATCAAAGGCGTTTTTCATTCATGTGAAAAAGGGATCAGTGAGCTGCATGAAAACAGGGGTGCGTAAAAGTCCCAGGGGCCTCCATCCGCAGCAGGGAAAGCTCAGAGCAGACTGGGCCCGGGGGGAGGCGGCCTGGGCCGCCCATAACTCAGAGAAGGGAGGCGGCGAGCTTCCCGCGCCGCCTGTTCCATGTGCGGGCTCCTGCTTCTGATCTTGCCGCAGTTGCCTAATTGCCGATGACTGTTTCTGCGGACACAAGGGTCTGCTAAATGTGTAGGGCCTGCACTTTTCCAGGGGAGACTGTTCCCTTTGCACGTAAGCCAAAGATTCCTTTACACACAAATTCTTTCTTAGGCAGGTCATCAGATTCTTAGGTGGGGACATTAATGGTGAGTTCCACACACACAGCGGAATAGAAATACATACACGAAATCTGCTAACTTGCTGGCGTGGGGATCCTGGATGGGAAGGCCAGCTACGTCACATGCCTGTCCTGAGTGTCTTTCCCACAGGGAGACTGCCGTCCTACCCCAGTAGTAGGTAAACAAAGACCTGAAGCTGCTTGGTCTCTGAGAGTACAAGTGGTTTCACTTCTAGGCAACCACAGCCTCTGAGCCAGTCTGCACTGCAGCCCAAGGCATGCATTTGCGAGTGTCTGAACACGAGTGAGGGGCACATTTAAAGTGCTACTCCAACGAGGATCGAACTGTCGGTTTGTCAGCAGGACAGGCTGCCCCACACCTGTGACAAGTCACACAGGTGAAATGGACTTAATGAGGAAAGAGAAGAAATGCTATTCTACAGGGACTGCATATGGAAGCCACCGTCAATGAATCATAATGATAGCTGATATTTATCGAGCACTAAAGTGGGTCACAGGAATTGATTCAATTCGCCTAGGAGTACTATTATTATCTCATTTTTACAGATGAGGAAACTGAGGCAAAATAACTCACCCAAGATCACAAGGCTCTTAGGTGGGGGAGCCGGGAGTTGAGGGCAGGCAGTCCGACGGCGGGGTCCTTGCTCTCAGCCATAGCACGCTCCCACCTCCCAGCTGAGGGCTGATTTCAAGGCTCCGCGGCCAAAGTCAGGGTTAGCAGGCAGACTGCCATGATTGATCAGGGAGCTGCCAAGGGGATCCAGACACAGAATGAAAGCACATGCACGTGTATTTTCATCCCTGACTTTATAAGAAAAGGTCTTTACAACATCTGTACTATCTCGACTGACCAGACGTACCGTTTTAAACGGGACAAAACAACGGTCCTGTCCCATTTCAAATGGTATGTCCGGTCAGCCTCCTGACACCTTAGATTGAGCCCAGTGAGACTGGGCTGACCATATGTACCATTTGAAACAGGGCGGTACCGTTGCTTTCTGTCTTGTTTAAAACAGGATGTCTGGTCAGCCTCGTGCTGCCTCAGTCTCTACAAATAGTTAGTCCTAGATTTTTGTAATATCTGACGCTGTGTAAGCTAATTAGGATAACTCTCCCTGCTGGCGGAGCAGGTAACGAATCACTAACACTCTCCTCTTTTACTTTCTGGGCCGAGGTTTATATATTTCAGACTGTAGACCCACTTGGCACATGCAAGACCCAGAATACCGATGAAGGAAACTGCCTAGTAACTCAGACAGTTGTGGCTGCTGGGATTTGTGCTCTGGGGACCCAGCCCTATTGCTGTCACCTTGAAGTGCAGGCTGGACTTGAGATTGCTAGGAGAGGGCTCTCCCTAGGACGTAGGACCCCATCTACCTGCACAGCACCATTCAGAGGGAAGGCAGTTTTGGGCGCTGGCGTAGGCTGGAGCTGAATAATCTCCGCCACGCGCCAGGCAGGCAGACACAAAGCTGAGATATTATTGGGTAAATGATAAAAATCAGCATGTGTCTCCAATAAAAACCAAAAATTGTCCAGATCTAAATAAAAAAAAAATCAGGCTGTGGGCAAATGTGAACAAGAATGGAGATTACAATTAACCTTATTTCTGATATCTGTAACATTATCACCAGATAGATAAAGCACATTTATAAGAGAAATGAGACTTAAATTTAACCTAACGACCAACATGACTGACATCAGTTTTATCGGATGCTGTTTACGACTGGTACGCTGAAGAAACGAGAGCTTCGTGGTTCACGTTAACATTTGCTGGTACGGTACTGACACAGAGGTGCCCAAAAAAGTATACACGTTTTAAGAAGGGGGAAAAACTCTATTAAAATTGTAATACCCAATATATATGGATAACAAAAGATGAATATGTCCGTTTGACTTCTGCAATGACAAGAGGTGCTCCAAGTGGTTACCATCAGCGTCCGGACACCTCTGATTACAGTGAACTACTTACTGCTTGTGACTGCTTGTTGACCAAAGTGTCCACCTGTATCGCTGCACGTGCCGTTTCAATTTCTCCTCGAAGGACTCACAGTGTAGCCTGTGCTCTACGGTGCACCACGTCCTTTAAGGTCCCCACAGGTAGGAGTCAAGGGGTGTTAAGTCAGGAGAACATGGGGGAAACTCAAACAACATTCTCGAATTTCAAACACCACTTCCAAATGGTCTTGTGCTCCTCGAATGACAATCGTGCTTCCGTCATTATTTTTACGGCCTGCCTGTCGCATTGGTGACACGAGCATTCATATGATCAATGCCATCTTTTAAGCGAATGTCGTACTACACATTGCTACCGTCATTCAATTCAATTTCGAAAGGTAAATACATAGATAACATCTCTTAAAATGTGTATGCATGTTTTTGGCACCCCGGTATTCAATAATTCTGGGTAATGTCAGTGTACTGAGGACAAGTCCATGTAATTATAATTTGAACCGTTCTTCCTTGTTTTGTCATTACATCACTTTCGTACGCATTGCCTAGTTCAGTGGTTCTGAGTGGGGGTGATTTTGCCTGGCAGTGGCCACGTGGCACTGTCTGGAGACATCCTTGATTCCCGTGTAAATCTGGCCTTCAATGCCCATTCCCTCTGCTTGGGCTCGCCACCAGCAGCGGTAGTGGGAGCGGGGGCTGGGAAGTGGGGCCAGAGGGAGGCTGACCAGGCACCCCATTTTAAACAGGACAGAAAACAACGGTTCTGTCCCGTTTTGAACGGTGTGTCTGGTCAGCCTACTGACACCTTGAATTTAGCCCCGTGAGCCTAGGCTGACCAGACGTACCGTTTCAAAGGGGACAGGACCGTTGTTTTCTGTCCTGTTTAAAATGGGGTGCCTGGTCAGCCTAGCTAGAGGTCAGTGCAACAGTCCAATCCAACCTGCTGTGTAAGTGGGGAGCTAGTTTCCAAAGGGTGGGTCCTTTGGCACCCCTAAAAATCTAAAGGTTGGCTGTAAGAGAGGATGGGATCCAGAGCTCTTCATGTAGCTTAAGCAGTGGGTCTTGACTTTTCGTTGCATTGGAATCACCTGGAGAGCTTGGTAAAGCACGGGCTCTTGGGTTCCACCCAAATTGCTAACAAGTTCCCCAGCGATGCTAATGCGGGAGGTCTAGGAAGCACTGGCCTAGCAGCATCCCTGTGGTCAGGCCACCCCCACCCTCTCCAGAATCTGTCATCACTCAACCATAAAGGGTACTATTATTCCAGTTTCTCCAAATACAGTGTTCATAGGAGTCACTATTTAAAGTAGAGCAAATTCACCAAACTTCCACTCAGGTCCTATTAAAAATGGGAATGTAAAAACCTCACCCCAGCATCCAATACAAAAAGGTTTGGATCATGTTGCTGTTTTTTGCTTTTCAGTTACAGTTGATATTCAGTATTATTTTATATTAGTTTTCCATCACCTGTTTGAATTTATTCACACTGTTCCTCGCCTCCATCAAAGTGGATGATTGGGAGTTAACCAGACTTAAAATTTAGTACACATGGAATTAGAGTTATTACCTGGACTTGAAAAATACTTTCACTCCTTTGACCACAGTCTGAGACTTTAGACTTGTGAGTGAAAATGTGAGTTTCAGGCTGTTCTGAAATGTTCTGCCATGACATCCTGATCACAATAAATTTGCTCTGCGGCAGCAGATCCCGTGATTGTTTCCGGAGCGTCTGAAAGCCGAAGGGGCGGCGTGGCTTCGGTACCAAACGGCACGTATCATACTGCTCCATAGCCACCACTTGCTTCGCCCCCATTTAAAACTGCCTCTTTCAAGCTTGACTTTAATTTCTCACAACCTTGACCTTGTGGGGCTGATGCAGTAAAAATCCAACTTCTGGTCAGCAAACTGTTTTCAAGACACATATGGAGTAAATGTGGATGGTAAAGAGGTGCTACTTTTACAGTCACTTTTCTGACCATCCATTTCGCAAAGGAATTATTGACAGAAACTGGTTTATCCGTTTCTCAGGCGGCCAAGGAGTGGATGGGCCCAGACACCGGCCCTGACACGCCCCTTCTCGGCTGACTCGTTACTGCAAGTAAAGGTGTTGGCCCCGAATGCTCTGAAAGCAGCTGAAAACTATCCCATCATGTAGCACCCAATCAAGCCCTTTTCTTTTTTTTTTTTTTTTAAATCCTCTCCTTGACTCTCAGCACCTGGAAGTGCTTTGAGACCTGGTTCTGTGGCTCCGTGAAACTATTCCGGGACACCCGTGCCGACGACAGGCCGCACTTTGATGTCGGGGGTGAATGGATGCTCCGAGGAAGTGTACGCTCGACTCCCACCTTCCTTCCTCCCCATCACAAAGCCCCACAGCTCCCGCATGTGGTCCTGGCTTCCAAACTCCACCTTCCAAAGGAAACTCGGGGCTGCCTCTCCTCACCCATGCCTGGTGAAGCTGCTGAGCATAAAGGCCAGTTGGCAGGACGCTATTACCAGTGAAAATGACAACAAACATTTGTGGATACCAGTTATGTGCCGGGCACTGACTGTGCCGAGCCCTTCGGATGTATTATCTCATTTAATCTTCAAATGGCCCAAGGTGTCAGTACCTTTAGAATTCCCATTTTGACGATGGGAAAACAAAGACAATATGCTATATTCGGGGTGACGAAGCTCTTAAGTGAGATTGAAACAGAACCTGTGTCCTTTTTAAAGACTTACTAAGGTATAACACATGAGCATATTCAGAAGAGTTAAAAATCCTGAATGTACATAGCTCAATGAATTCTCTTAAAATAAACACATGCATGTAACCAACACTCCGGGCAGAAAAACGTAAGCAGCACCTCAGAAGCCCCCTCCTGCCCCACGTGTCGTGAGCTGCCCACTCTGCACAGGGAACTGACCAGAATTTCTTAGATCATGCTTAGTTTTCAACTTAAATGGGACCAGTGCAGTATGTATTCTCTTGTACCTAACTTTTCCTTAACCCTATATTATAGTTGTGACTCTAGAATATTGTATGTAGCAGTATTTTCATGGCTGTGTGGTATTCTATAGTGTGAACATATCATTTATCTAGTCTATTGTTAATGTGCAGGGGTTAACTATAAGTTGGGGCTACTACTACAAATAATGCTATTAGCACACTGTTGTATATGCCTACTGATACCATGTATTAATACATACACATTTCTGCTGGGCATACATCCACCCAGCAATGAACCTGCCAGGCACCTTCACCTCCAACACATGCACGCTGCCAGCAGTGTGGCTTGTGCTATTGTGAACTGGCATATGCCTTGAGGGGTATTACAGACTGAACTGTGTCCCTCAACATTCATGTGCTGAAGCCCCAAATGTGATTACATTTGGAGGCAGGGACTTTAAGGAGGTAAGTCATGTGAAATGAGGACACAAGGTTCCGAGACTGTGCTCTCTTAAGGAGAGGAGGAGACACCAGAGCTCTCCCAGCACACACCACAGAAAGGCCAGTGAGCAGGTGACGGTTCACAGCCAGGGAGGAAATGAGTCCTCACTGGAAACCAAACTTGTCAGCACCTTGATCTTGGACTTCGAGCATCCAAAACTGGGAGCAAACAGACTTCTGTTGTTTCGGCCCCCACAGTCTGTGGTGCTCTGTTAGGGGGACCGGAAGAGACCAACGCAAGGGGCGCAGCGGGGAAGTGCGGCTCACCCCAAAGTGCCTCCTGGTCCTGCTGTCTCAGCCACTCCGAGCCCACCGTTCCGACTGCCCAGCTCTGACCCCCCCCCCCCCCCCCCCCCCCCCCCCCCCCCCCCCCCCCCCAAGGCTCAGGTCAGGGCTGCGGCCGCTCAGTGGCTTTGGTGTGGCTTCGCGGCCTCTCATCCCTGTGCCACTTCTGACCTGGCAGAGCCCTGAGGAAGAAGGTGCTTCAAGGGTGGTCTGTAAATGTTTACTGTGACTGGAAATGGAAATCTAATTGGTAGTTTTTAAAACAAGGAATTTACTAATAACTTAAAAAAGCAGAAAACTATGAATAACAGGGCTAACTTACCAATTCTGGCCTCTTTTTTATTACAGTATTTCTCAGAGTCAAATAGCTATTGAAATATCAACCTGACACATTTTGTTTCCTTTAAGGATGTCTCAATTTGGAGCCCACACTTTTTAAAATCTTTGTTAACTTAGAGAATTTCCTCAAACACTAGATACGCGACTCCCCCCAGAACGATCAGTAGTGCTTAAGTAAAACAACTGTCACATTGGGTAAGGGGAAATCAGAGCCACGGATGAAACCCAAACCCAGCTCCAGCGTCCGAAAACCTGGTGTCGGGGCCCACACTGCCCCCAGGTTTGCAGCACGGTGCTGGGGGGTCAGCCTCAGTTTCCTCAGAACAGTCACGCTTGGGAGGTGTCTGGGGATCTCCAGAGCAGTTATCACGTCACCTGGGAGCTCCCTCCGCCCGGCTAGGTTAATCCTTAGGAAGACCGCAGGGCGGTGGGCTCCGACCGGCCGACGCCTCCTTGGCTGGGCTCTGAGCTCCTGCAGGCCCAGGCCACGTCCTGCTCCCCTGTCCGTAGCCCAGTGCCTCATGCATGGCAGGTGCTGCATGACAAATGGCGCCGTCCTCACGCACCCCGCACACGGGCTGACAGGCGTGCTGCACGTTCGTGATAGGGCAATTACGTCTTCGACAGAGTTGATCAGTGGAGTCACATAATGGGAAATGGTGAAAATCACCCTAGAAATCTCCTTGAATGGCCCACAAAGCACAGTACGCATTTGGTACATTCCATCCAGTAATCTTTGGGCACCCTCAATTTTGAGAACTACAAAACCTGAAGAAATGAAGGAACAATGGGCACACACAAGACCGGGGCACTCCCAGGCCTTTGCAGTGCCTCGCGGGTCCCTGAAATGACTGGAGACGCGTGGTGAAGGCCAAGGGAAGCCCTCTCCCCTGCCGTGTCACCCCCATCCTGCTCCTCCTGGGAAGCCTCCTGGGACTTTCAATGGAGCGAGAGCTCTGCATTGTGAAGAAAACCAAATCGATGACTAGCCTGCCTCCTGGAACGCCCCTTTTAGACAGTTCTGGAACACGGTAGCTCGGTAAAGGCTTTGAAAAGTCCTTGGTGTCAACCTTATTTGACACCAGAATTTGATACTTGTTGATGTATAATAACTATTAATATTCTGTGAATCATGTTAAATGTGACATGCTAGGGATGCAGCATTAGACCGTAACTCACAAGTTTTTCTTACTTTATAAACAATCCTTAACACAGTATTTATTTGGCTTCAGGGCAAGGCAATTAAGAACAAATGAGAAGAAATGGGTGAAGAGGGTTGTCAGACTAAGAAGAAAATGAACAGTAACATCTAGGCAGGAATGGAAGAAACAGAAAAATTATAAAGCATCCATGGAATTATTTTCAGATAGTCAACATGTATTATTGCACGGTACGATCATGGAAGTTCAAATTAGTAGCAACTAAGTCCATGAGACAAACTTGCTTAAGATGGCAAGAACAGGTTTATTATGTTTCACCAAGCTTAAAACGTCTGGGTATATAAAGGCAAGATTCAACTGTTGAGGAAACGTACCCCCTCACAGATAAGAGCCACCATTTCATCAGCCATGCGAGTGGCTCCCCGTGGTCCTCAGCGCCGCACGTCCTGCCCAGGTACGCCGCCCGGCGAAGGCCGCGTCAACCAGCTCAGATTCTTGCCATCCGTTAACTTGCGTAAGACTCCTGAGTTTTACTTAACCCCAAACATTCTTTTTTAAGGAGGAAGGTTTTTCTAATGAGTAAACTCCAAGATACCAGGACACAAATAAAAATTTATTTATCTTTTAGGTCACATCCATTTGTGACTCAAATTCAGTGTGAGAACCAGGGCCTGCACTGCAGTCCATACTGTTGGCCTCCCTCCCGTGGCCTGAGGCTCACTGATCAAAGTTGTTCAGTCTGTCTTCTAGCGTATAAAAAGCCTCTCCACCAATTTCTTTTCCCCCAACAAGAACATTCAAAGGAATTATTTACAGGAGCAGAAGTGGTCCTCCATCCCTTCTGTTTTCCGCTGCGTTGGGACGTATCGATTGTTCTCGTTAAATAATCGCCTTTCCATCCTTACTCATTGTACTTGGAGAGTTTTAACCTGGGGATAATGTTCATAGACTGCAGTTCCTGGAAGAGCAGCTTGCAGGCATATGGAATGCGGAGGGAAGACACATGACATGATGACTTGCAGTAATGGCACCTGAAACCCAAGTCAGCATCTGTTAGACGGACAGCAACTCAGACACGAGGCCTGCACGTAAAGAGCGAGAATTGGCTACAAAATTCTGTTACCCTTCTATCAAGGGGGTTTCCTATTCCTTGGTGTTCAGTCACATTTTCAAATTTGTACACAGGTGTCTCCAAAGTAAAAAGAAGCATCCAAAGAAGCAAAAAACTAAAAGAAAACAAGTATCACTCCCCTGGGTTCAAAAGCACACAATTTTAATCAGTTACCAGGACACGTGTAGACCTTTCTCCTTAAAAATGCCATCTATATTTGTTCTGAATAAGCCTCAGAAATCTGAACCACCTGAAAGTTACTCAGATTTAGACTTTTTAATTGCTGAAAGCTTCTGAACAGATTCAATCAGTGTCTGTGTATTCGATAAGCACGTACTACACTGTACCATTCTAGGCACGCTTTGTACCAGTTACCCTTTGATTCCTGTCCCGGAGATACCTGAAGTGTGAGGGGAAAGATGAGACTCTCCTGCAGAAAGGTGGTGTCCAATCAAATGCTACTTACTTTCCCATGGCTCTTTGAGGTTGGTTATTTCTGCTAGTATTGGAAGCTACAGTACTTAAAATGTTCTGGCCTTTGTGCAAAAACTAAGGAACCTGTGCACATGCATATATTCCCATTTAATCCTTACAACAGCCCATGTCCCAACGGACACATCTGCTATTCCAGTTAGAAATTTCTTTTCCTTCAGGAAGAACCAGCAAACTGAAACTAAATTTTAATCAAAAGCTTCTAATGAAGAAAGGTTCCTGGGAAGTGAACTACTATCTCAGGTTTCAGGCCCAAACAGGACCTCATCCTACACTTCAAGGGCCTGGGGCAGCTGGGACGATAGGTGCCCAGTACAAATCCTGAGACTTAATAGGTAGAAAAGTAGGTCCTGCCAGTTAACAGGGAGAAAAATGAGCGAAGAGAAATAGCAACCAAGGCTTAAAAGATTCAGTGCTGACTGGGAACAGGATGGAGATTCCTTAATGAACAACCAAGGTCATTCTGGAGGGTAGTTAGACAGTATGTATAAAAAATGCACACACACATATTATTTGATTAAGGAATCATAAAAGTGGCAGAGATATGTACACAAGGATGGTCATGGTCACACTATTCCTAACAGCACAAAGCAGGAGACTGAGCAGATGTCCCACTGGTTCTGTAATTACAGGACATTTAGACAGAAGAATAATCAGCAGTCATTAATTGTGATGACACAGACCCACACTTATGGAAATGTAAAGGTGTCCAGGACACACTGTGAGGTGAAAAAGCAATTTGCTAAACTGAACGGTCCCAAGCGGGTCCTCAGTTGAATTTCAGTAAATGTATGAAGCCCCCAAACGCATATGTAACAAGATTATTTTTTTATCTATTTGTAGTTTTCTGTTATTAGCGGAATCCCAACAGGGTTCGTGATTTTTAAAAAAAATCTGTCAAACAGAGATGTCCAAAAAGAGTCACTAGCCATTAAAATGTTAATAATGGTCATATCTGAGTGGTGGGAATTAATGTGACTGTTCATATTTTTTTCTTTATATTTTTTTGTAATATTGACTAATTTAAAGAGCAGGGAACATTTTGTGATCAGCAAAATAAAACTTCCATTATTTTAGAAGAGAGAAGCACTAAGGCTGAGAATTTGAACGTGGTGGTATCATGAAGTTCTTGAGGAGAAGAGAATGGGAAAAGGATGAGTCACCAAGGACCCTGCTTGGGTGCCTCCCAGGGGACTGCAGGGGACTTAGCAAGCACTGTGGAGTATCGATTACATCAACAGTAACGATGTAAACACGGCAAGTGATTTTTTCCTAAAAGATTACTTGAAGATCTCTTTAATGCGTGATAGTTTAAGAATTATGTTTTTAATGTTCCTGGGTTGATTTCATTTATTCACAAATCATGTTCATGCCTTAATTTAACTGGAGAACATTCATCTCTATTATTAAATATTTTTCCATCATTTAAAATGTTCCAATGCGCGCGCACACACACACACACACACACACACGCATATACACATATAAATATATACACATATATAAATAAAAATATATAAATTAACTTACTCTGTGTCTGAACAATTTCCAAAGGAAGAAACGTGACCAAACTACATTAAAGTAAACTGATTTTTCAAGGCAAAGCCAGAAAATGTGGCTTTACCTGAGAAACGACTGTCCAGTAAAGGAGCTAATTATCTCAATAGGGATTTTCTTTCCTCTGCAGCTTCCTTTCTGGACCTCTCTTTTGTGACTTGTGCCCTTGGTGTCTTCTGCAGAACAACAGTCTTGCTATAAGCGTCCCCATAGCAAGGCCTTACTAATGTGCAAATAAGTGACAAAAGGCCAGTTTGAAGGTTCCGAGATGCTCTAATTACTCAGCCTCCATGGTGCGGTTCACTAAAGAGCGACTTCCTCCAATGAGCGCCCAGGCTGCTCCCACACGACCCAGCACACACACACCAGGTAACGGGGGACACCGACAGCGTCCAAGGTCCTTGCCTGCAAGCAGCACAAGGGGCGGCCAGACTACCAGGCTGGATGAGGAGTTCTTTCCGTGGGCAACAAGGGTGTAAGTAGGCCACTCAACATCAGACATATGTTCATCCAGGTCTGTTTAATTACAGTAAAGACCCTTAAACCGTGTAACCTGACCGAGTCCTCCTTCAAAGGATTTCAAACACAGCGCACACTGAACACACGAGCTTTGAAATCAGGCAATGCCATCAGGTGATCTCTAAATGGGACAGACACGAGGCCGGAAAGAAGATACGAATTTAACAGAATAATGTTGAGACCAATTACTGCTTACCTCAGTTTCCCTGAGTACTCAGCAAAAGAGGGGGAAGGGTCTCAAAACGCGTGAGTGAATATGGTCGACTGCTTTCTTTCTCCCTCCCCCCAGCTTGGGGGAGGAGGTGGCACAGGAGGGGACACGGGGAGGATGGAGAAGAAAAGGACACTGTCTTAAAGTTTCATGATCCCTGTTGTTAATAAAATGACTCTTCTGCACCATCTTTTCAAAATTAATTATTTAAAAACCCTTGTGCCAAATTTGAAGATGTAAGCTTAGTGGAACTAGGTGCCAGGCATCTTCCTATTACACTCTATTGTTGTTGTTGTCGTTACACACTCGGGACAATAAACAGCAAACTCAATACGTCATTTCAAAAGATGAACAGGTGTCTCAGAATTGAAACAACTCCCCCACCCCCCCATTACTGATATAAGAGCCAAGTTTATGCTCAGAATAATGTCACCCCATCTCCACAATCTTATGAAAGGAATCAACTGCAATGTTCACCTCTTGTGTTTTTAAACTGAGATGATTTCTTCACAGACAGGTGTCACAAACACTTCTACACCAAGAAACATAAAATAATTGGCTAAAGGGCATTGACATTTAACTAGCAGGGTTACAGGTGTGTTCTAAGATGCTCACTCACTCTGACTGTTGATCTGCTTTATTCACCTAAGAACCTGGCAGCTTAGGATGGCAAGAAGTTGGGACTCTCTCTGGGAAGAGGCTTTGGCAGGGAGGGACTCAGTGGGGGGAAGGTGGCCTATGTATCCCTCAAACTCCACCAATGAATGCACATCTGGGCCTAACACCATCCTTTTGGGGATGGTTCCTCCCTAGGGAAGGGGACTCTGGGAGGGCAGGTGAGGAGTGACGAAGGAGCTGAAGCTGTTTCCCTCCCTGCAGCGTCTACCTTGGATCTTGTTAGACCTGGTCTTGGACGGGAATGTGAGAAGAGACTGGGCAACCACAGGCCCTCCTGACTACAGGGGATCTCAGGGCTCTGGGTCATGAGCAACCTTAAGGAGAGCTGTCCTTCAGTGCTCGAGTGGAACCACAAAGGTGCTCTAATTACACAAACAAACAAAAAATATGTAGCATCATCTTTTAACCTGGACTTTGTGTACAGAACTCTATACAGAAATTATAAACTTCATGAATTACATAATTTACCTACTGGCAAGTCTTCCATAAGCAGGGTTAGTGTTCCTTAGAATTATTTTTTACTATGCATCTCCCAGGTCCCAGGCTGGAAAACCAGGGATAAACAAGGCAGAATGTAGTTAGAATGAAGTAGAAGGTAAGCCCTCTGTGAGCAGCCATTCATCTGCCTTATTCACTACTCTATCTTTGGGGCCTAGAACAGCATCTAGCACCTAGTAGATGCCACTAAATGTTTGTTGAGGGAATGACTGAGACAGGCACGGTCTCCCTTGTCATGGAACTCACAGTCCAAGCAGAAAGCAGCTTGCTATGCAGAGAGAGTACAGACAAAGGGTCAGGGTACCAGGTCCTCCTGGTCTGGCTCTGTCACCAATTAAAGACCTGGGGCAACACATGTGGCTTGCTGGGTTTGAGGTCAAATGAGGGCATTCAACACAATCTTCCCTAAAATGTTTCTAGTTATAATATGCTGTGATTGTAACATTTAACAATGACTCAGCTAGGATTTTTACAGGTGAACAGTGTTATAAAAGGTCCTCAAGATAATATGAGAAGGAGTTTCAAGTCTATATTCTTTGGGAGTTTAAACTCCAGCTGCAGAAAGCAGAGTATCAGGCAGACAAGATAAACTTGTACATATAGAGTCCGCAGTTCTAGGAATGCAGAGATGGGGAAAGTTGGAGAATATGTGGGTGTGAATCAGGGTCGATTCTTGAGCTGTGATTTAAGAGGCCAAGAGTGAGATACAAGGGACATATGGTACCCACTTACCAGCCGGAATACCCAAGAAGTCCACACTGCCCACAGACATCA
The DNA here is from genome assembly GCA_004026885.1 of Lyroderma lyra. Lineage (NCBI taxonomy): Eukaryota > Metazoa > Chordata > Mammalia > Chiroptera > Megadermatidae > Lyroderma > Lyroderma lyra. The sequence continues at coordinate 169,943 of PVJL010000335.1, read as the reverse complement.
ACCTCAAAGGCATCACTTGAAATCATCAGTCGCTCTAGTAAAAGCATACTGGCTCCATAACCAATTAAACAGTCACGTTCCATTTCTCCAAGACGCAAACCACCGTCACGAGATCGACCTTCAGTGGGCTGCCTTCAAAGAAGTTAGACAAATGTGTCATTATATTACACAAAAAGAGGCAGCATCACATGCTGGCTAAGAGCACAGAGCTGTGGATCTGGGCTCACCTGGATACAAGTTACTTACTAGACAGTGACCTTGAGCATGTTTCTCAGCCTCTCAATGTTATCTGTAAAATGTACATGAGAATATCTCCCCTAAAGAGTCTTAAACGAGAAGAGATGCACTACCAGTGGTTGGTTGCTATTTTTATTATTAAATGGAAATAATAATTATGTATTATACACAGAATAAGTTAATATATAAGCATAGAAAACACCAGTGCTAGCATTAGTATCACTATCACTATCATTATGAGTATTAGGCTAGTATAGTTCTCAAATCAGAAAAGCAATGTCTTTTGAGTACCTTCAGAGATGTCTCAGTTCTCTGTTATTTAAAAGCAGAAAAACTAAGCAGAACAAACTGTGGGAGAAACATGGGTCCCCTAGGAGTTACTGCCAGGACTTGAGGAAGGAGCTTTATTATTAAATAAATTAAACACAGAAAGAAGCAAATAGATTTTTATAAAATTTGGAAGAGATCTAGAGTCATGTATAAGGAGTCAGATGGGAGACGATTCCCCAGAGATTGGGCAAGTTGTGTGTCCCACTCAGGTCCTTCCTTCATGTATGAAAATGCCCCATCCTCCTTGGGGCGGGGGGAGACACCTGAACTAGGAAGCTATTAGCCCCCTGCATGGTCTCCCTGTGGCTTATGTATCTGCTGGGCTTGGGAACACTTTAAAAGGTTAAGCTCTATGTAAAATTAGGGAGATCTGAAATAACTTAGGCAACCTCACCCAGGTACTGATGACACAAATCACTAAGAGTGAGACAGAGAGAAGTGAGCTCCTTTGCTGGCTGAGTTTGGAGTGACACTCCTTGGAGAAGGTCTGGACAGGGGCAGGACATGAAGCTTGTTTGCTTTATTCCATAGCATCTTTTAATCTTTGTTGTTGCTGCTGCCAGTTTCCCAAAGAGTTAAAAAGGTAAACACAGGTATGCCTACACAGGCTGAAGTTTTACTTTTTGTTGCTGATAGTTACAACGGGAAACCAACTTAAGTTGTAGATTTATTACATAAGAAAAACTCAGAAATACGTCTAAATCAGGGGTGTCCAATCTTTTGGCTTCCCTGGGCTACCTTGGAAGAAGAACTGTCTTGGGCCACACATAAAATACACGAACACTAATGATAGCTGATGAGCTAAAAAAAGAAAGGTCCTTGCACCATTTTTGTCACATTTTAGGAAAGTTTACAGATTTGTGTTGGGCTGCATGCAAAGCCGTCCTGGGCTGTATGTGGCCTACATGCTGTGGGTTGGACAAGCTTGGTCTAAATGAACACACTGTAGTGGAAACTTCATAACTGAGCACAACATGCATATGTTTATCCGCTGGTAGAACCACCTGTTCTCACTGGACAAGTAAAGGTGGTGAGATCATGTGGGCAGAGCCAAAACTTGGATTTTAACCAACTGAGATAACTGACTACAGACAAAAGCGCTCCAGGCAGTCTTCATATGGAATACACAAAAGTAATACTCAAGTATTAACTATTGCATACAACAAAGCAAAAATAGGCAATAACTGCTTTGACATTTATATTACTCTGAAATAGTTTTTGGATGTTGTAATTGAAAGGGAAGTTCCAGAGGGGACAGCATTTGGGGAAAGAGAGTTAAATCAAGTAGGGTCTCATTGCCAAAGTCATCACTGTCTTGAGAATCTACATCTCTTCCCTCTTGTGCAGTTTAAGCATACATGTCTATCATTTCAGCAGACATGTGCCTTTGCTCAGTTTTATATGGTGAAGCCAGTGAGTCCTCTACACCTCTCCCCTGGTTAAATAAAAACAAAAACCACCCATACACTCACTGCTTCATCCTCGGCCCCTCATCTGTATTATAAATCTAAGAGTGCTCAGTAAAAGGAGGCAGGAAACTGGAGAGTCACTGAGCATCTCCTGTGGATTGGAACTGTATAGTCTGTTATTCAAACATCCCCAGCCTGCTATGAAGTGGGTACTACTGTCTCCACTTCATACATGAGAAAAACTGGAGCGAGAACTAAGGTCTGTCCAAAGTTCATGCATGGTGGTGCTACCAAGTGGAGGAACTTACATCCATGTCTATCGGGCACCAAGGTCCGTGTTCCCTCCCCGGCCCAGGGTTCCTCGACCTTGGCACCAGTGCACTACTGAGCTGGGTAATTCTTTGAGGTGGGGGCTGTCCTGTGCACTGTACGATGTTTTGCAGCATTCCTGGCCTCCACCCATTGGATGCCAGTAGCATCCTCCTTACCCCTCAGCTGTGACTTCCCAAAGTTTCCAGACATTGTCAAATGTCTCCTGGGAGGGGAATTGCCCCTGATTGAGAACCACTGCCCTAGACTATGCTTCTCCAACTGGAAAATGTAGTACTAAGAACACATGTGACTTAGTATTTGTAATTCCTTTCCCAGCAATTATACTCATTCCCCACACTCAGCCCGGGAATTGGGCTGGGAACTGAGGTTACCCTGGGGAACCTGATCTCCTGGAGCTTACTCCGGCACGCAGGCCAGCACAGGGGCCTTATGTTCCAATCACAGAAACGGCGACGACAGGTGTGGCTTAGGCTACCAAACAATGTACGGATGTGTTTCCTCTGTATTGATATGTGTGTGGTAGGCAAGCGTACCTACATTCTTATACAGGAACTGTTTAGAACAGCACCGTATTTGCAAACAGGTACCCAGTAAAGGAGTATGTAAGGAGACTACTGTCAAGACCTATGGTAGGTTTGTTCTTGTGCCTATGGAATTATTTTTAATTAGCTGCTATTTTTTCGTGTTAATCAGATGATCTTTGTTGATGCCTAACACCCCAAATTTTGACATCTCAGGGAAAGAGAAACTTTGTTGAGTCTGCTTATTGCTATATCCGGGAAATGCAGGGCAGACTGGACTGCATTATGAATTCTTTCTGTAAATACTTTTCTCTTACCTGGTAAGGACAGCTCGTGGGCCCCGGGCCCGGGCATGCATCTTATCTAGCACCATGTGTTTCAGCTTCTGATAGTACACGGGGCCAAAATAGATGTATGCTTCCAAGGGCTCACTGAAAAAAAGGTCAGAGTTTTGGTTTAAGAATCTAAGTTGGGGCTAAAAAGAGAGAGCCTTTTCTAGGACTCATCACTGGCATGTCCTTATTGTTTTAGGAACAGGTTTATGACTGGGAGAGAATGATTTTCAGTCTGCAGTAAATGAAAAGGCTACATCTGAAAATATATAAGTACCATGGATACAATGGAAAGATACATTGTTTAACTAAGAAATAAAATTTTCAATAGGTTGTGAAACAGTGTAGACAGGACCACCCTAGTCAGGCCGCCACCCTTCCTTGCCTGGACTACCAAAGACAATCTTAGAGTTGGCCTCACTGCTTCCACTCTTATCCCTCAACCATCTGTTTTTCACCTAACAAGTCAGAGTGATTCCTTCTAAAATGGAAATCCCAGCAGGTCCATCTTCTGCTCAAATTCCCAACGGTTTCCCATTATATTCAGAATCTGTATCACTCAAATTCCGTGTCAAAGCCACAGATTTAATGCAGCCTGGTTCCTGCCCACATCTGACTTATTTCCTACTCCCTTCCCCCATCGTTCGTTGGCTGCTTCATTGCTCCTCATACGTAGCAAGCCTGCATGCCTCAGGGCCTTTGCACTTACTGTTTCCTCTGCAAAAAGCACTCTTCCAGCAGGTATTCACATGGCTCTTGTCAAACATTTTACCTCCTCAGAGAGACTTTCCCTGATCACCTTAAAGGAATTCTCCTCCTACCCGAGCACCGCTGTGCCCATGGATCATCTCAGCTCTTTGGTTTCATGTTCTTCAGAGCATTTATCCCCAGTTGGTATTACAGTACGCACTCGCTATTTCTCTGATTATTGTCTGTCTCCCCCACAGAAGTAAACTCTGTAATTAAGCACTTTGTCTCCTTCATCTTGGTGGCTCCAGCATTCATGACCCTGCCTGGCACATACCTGATGCTCAGGAAATGTCTGTTATAGCTGATGCAATGATTCTTTAGAAAACCTGTAGTAAGAGTTTAGAAACCAAGTGAATATTTAAGTGCTTTGACAGAAGAAACCTTTTATCTTAAGTTTGCAGCAAGAGTAGCCAGGGGATCGATGCCTTTAAAAATTAAAAATTTTTTTAACTGCCCCAGAACTATCTTCCCAAAAAGAAAGAAGCATCTAAGACGTGCCACTTAACCCATGGCTTAATCCACACAACAATTCAGGGCAGGAGATACTGTCATCGCTATTTTTATGATGAAGAAACAGGCACAGAGGGTCCAAGAGGTTAAACAGGAGCTGGTGAGTGAAACGGCAGGATTCAAACCCAGTGCTCTCCCTGCCGCACTAGTTAGTCTTGCACCACGTGAACTGGAGCCATGGCATGATGTGAGAGTGGGAGGAGCAAAGGAAGCGACAGGCACAGCAGAGGGGCACACAAAAGCATTTGCCCCGGCTCGTGTGACAAACCTTGTAATACCCTATCGTTAGCAGACGCTTCTGCAGCTGTCAGGCCACTTCATTGGCTTAAGCAGAACCAGATTCTTGGAAGACAAAGAGTAGAGTAGAAGGCACAACGAACAGGCTGTCAGAAGACCCTATTCTTGTCCCACCTCTGTCACATAGTAATAGTTACATGACCTCCTCATCTCAGTTTTCTTAGTCGTACAACCAGGTGGTGAGACCAAGGTTCTTTCCAGCTCTGATAACGAATGACTCTATTCATTCACAGCAAAGGCTGCTCATGGTAGAATTATGGGACTGTCACCATTCTACCATCAACTGAATTGAATGAAGCCATATGCAACTTTTCCTCCCAGCTATGGTCAAGCATGTGACAGGGCATGAAAGCTGGCAGTTGCATATGTTTGCAAGCCTTTCGCAGAACTTTCAACTAACGAGCTAAACGAGTGTTTCTCAAACTTTGCCATGGAGATAAATGGGAAAGAACTGGCCTGGGTGCACTGGGGGCAGTGGAAGAGACATAGCCCACAGCTGTCTACAGGAAGCAGAGTATAATCCCTTCAAATCTCTGAGTGAAGTTATGTTTAGAAGGTCCCCCAAATTGATTCATTAGTTTTGCACTTTCTGATCAACTTCTGCATTATTTCTGGATGAGAAGCAAAGACTAGGATGATCAGTTTAGCAATGACAACTGCGTTTTGTGACATGGACCTCAGCTATTTTACTAAATATGTTGTAGTGGACCATTACTCTTTTCCTATAAAGTGATTTTCTGCAACATCTCAAGTATGATACACCGAAAGCAATTCACACGATCCTAGTCTGGATAAATCATTTTAGAAGGCACTCAGTATTTTTAACAGTACAGATTTTGGCCATTTTAATTACATCTTAAGAGTTTGTTTGCAGCACTGAAATCAAGCTGTGTGTTCTCACACTCGCTTGCACACTGAGTTTCACTTGTGAGTTTCAGGAGGTTAAAAACCTCAGAAGAATGGTATAGACACTATGTTTCAGAGTTGTTTTTTTTGTTTTTTTTTTTCTGGCATAAAATACCTAAGAGTCTTAATTTTAACAACTGACTTGATCCTTTAAAATTACGTGTAAGTCAAGATGTAAAAGCCTGTCCGTGATCATTTCAGGGATGCCTGCCTCTCCCAGGTTAAAGGGAAGACCCAGTGCTCTGCCGTGGGCCCTGCCCTTCCCGCCTCCAGCCTCCTCCCTGCACTGCAGCCAGTCTGGCCCCTTCCAGTTCCCTGAACTTAGAAGCTCTATCCCCAAGTGTTTCTCAAGCTTTTCCTCTGCATGAAACAGTTTCTAAGTGCTCTATCGTCTTCTCATGCTCCACATCTCCGCTGAAATATCTCCCTCTCCTCACAGGGGTCCCCTATCTTACTCTGTGTCTCCGTTTTGGTGAGAGCTGTCTGGACTTGTATTATTGTATTTATTTATTTAATGATTTCTTTAATCAACAAATATTTATGGAGCACCTGCTATGTGTCAGGCCCTGTGCTAGACACTGGCAATAAAACAGTAAACAAAACAAGACAATCCCTCTTCCCAGGGAGGTTACAATGCAGGTGGGGAGACAGATGGTAGTATTACACAGTATATTGGTAATGTTAAATGCTACAGAGAAAAATAAAGCAGGAAGTGGGCAATACTGGATTGTAGTTTTAAATTAAACAGTCAGGGTAGGTCCTGCTGAGAAGTTAAGTTCTGCCATTATTTTTTAATGTCTAGTTACAAATCTCAACAGTCAAATGTTAGGCTTCAAGTCTTTTGTCAGACCACTAATTATCTGATATTCATCACACTAATGCAGAGAAAGTTCAACAGCTAAGGGACTTTGCATTATATGCAATTGATGTGCTCCTTAAAAGATGTGTAGAAATCCTGTTTTGGTAAATAAAATCTCTTCTACTTTTTAAATGATAGCCTCACTAGTAAAATAGCACTCCTTAATTTGTCAGTTTTATAAATGTGGATCCACCCCCACTTTTAATAAGATATAATTGCCATGTAACATTATGAAAGTTTAGGGTGTACAACATGTACAACCTACATATTTTGATACACTTACATATTGCAAAATGATTACCACCACAGCATTAGTTAACACCTCCATCATAAATCTGGATTTTCAGATGTCTTAAAGGAGTAAAGCTGTATCTATTAAGGGCCCTTACCCCTTATGCTAGTAAAATCACACTTTTCCTTTAAAACCTCTGAACACATAGTTACTCACCCTGTGATGCCAGATGTAACATAATCTTTCCCCAAGTAGTTATAGCCGTGGCGGACAAGGTCTTCACACACATCCCTCACTTTACTGCCTCCAAACGCCGTGCCGTAGTGGAACCTGCCGTCCAATACACCTGCCTTGCCGGCCAGCAACTCGATCAACTTGCCCACCTGTGGGATGGGGAGAAATGCAGTGAGCACCTTCCTGTGGTGTAGGAACCCTGTTTGTTTACTCAGCTCTGGCCTTCTTCCCCAAAGATTATGCGAGTACTACTGTTAGTAAGAGTGATAAATTAATAGCAGCAAGTATTTATTGCTCTCTTACTGTGTGACAGGCTGTGGAAACCCTTGACACGTGTATTGAAGTTTATGCCTCCCAAACTGCTGTGAGTAGGTGCTGGTATGTCCCTGGCTTTACGTATGAGGAATGTGAAGACCACAGCGGTTAAGTAACTTGCCTAGTCATACACTGGTAGGTGGGAGAGCCAGGATTCCAAAACAATAACCACAGAAAGGGAGAGACACGCGCTCCAACGTGGGGGCTCTGTGCGCCGAGCGGTCCGTTTAGCACGCAGAACTGCTCCGCAAGGGAAGGGCAGCTGCTCTGCACTCCCTCTGGAGGGGAGCACGTTCCGAGCACTGCCAGGGGCTGGGAGCCTATTTATTTGGCCAGGGGTCAAAAATTCCTTTCTAAAAATCAGTTTCAGGGTCCCATCACCTCCATAACTACAAACCAATGGCCTGCTTTCTTCCTTAAAAGCAGCGCCTCTGAAAAGTGTACTGACCGTCATCCGTGATGGGAAGCCGTGTGGGTTCATTATGATGTCCGGACAAATGCCAGAATCACAAAACGGCATGTCTTCCTGAGGGACGATCAAGCCACAAACACCTGGGGGAGAGAAGATTTCATGCCGCACAAAGCAAACCGGCAGAAAGGAAGAATACAGTACTTAACTGGGATCTCCCCGCTGCAATCTCTATTTCCACTGCTCTGACGCCTCCCCCGGTCTCTATCAAGAGTAACAAAGGCAATGTCCAACAATCCTGCTGGACAAACAGTTCCAAATGCTGTTCTCGCAGGAAGGCACTGAGCCTGCGGACTGGCCTCCTGGCAGTGGTGCCGTCAGGCTGCTTGCCCAACCTCTCGTGCCACGGAGATGGAAAGGCAGCGACTTCACTGGGCCCTGACCCATCAACACTCCTGAAACTTCACGTCAGCAGCGATTTCACTCCTCGTGAGCTGGTCCGTCATCTGCTACATACTGTACCCAAACCTCAGGACTCCAAGGTCTCTGACCATCCAACACAGGACTGACTGAATGAGGGGAGGGTTTACACTGTGGTTCTAAAAACATGTGACAAGAAGTACTCGTGGGTGGCTGACGTGCTAGTGGGTCTACCTGTTGGCTGCAGAGCACTGGCTGTTGGCTGGTTTTCACCAGGACTTCCTTGGCGGAGCACAAATTGCCCTAAGGAATTTCAATTCCCATAGCCCACAACACACTGAACAGTGATCTTCGACTGAAGTTGTAAAGTTGAACGGGAAAATTCAATGCCAAACTACTCTTGGAAGAAAAGGCTAGAATTAGAAATGGAATTCTAAGAATAAAAATAGAATGAAACAAAAATCTAACACCTCAATGGACACACTGAGAGTTGCTTAAATGAACTGAATTTCATTACTCCCTCAACAGTTGTCTAACCTATCAGGGATCTTTGCTTAAAGAATTTGTAATTCCTCTGATTTCTTTCTCTTGGTAAGGGGAATAGGGGTATAACTTAGACTGTTAACCACAGTCTACATAACTTAGAATTGGAAAACTAGTGTACAGCATTAGACTAAGAAAAAAAATGTTTTTATATTTAGTAAAATTCTTTTTCTCTTGTATAGAAAGTTATCAACTATCTGCACCTATTGAAAAGAAACTGCTTTCCAAGGAACTTTTCATTCCCCAGTTTGATTTCTACATAATTACTCAAAGTATTTTAAAATAAAAATTTGGGGAGGTAGTATAATCACCAAGAGCTAAACTCTAAAAAAAAAGAATGTTATTTACCTATTTAACATTGGTTATTAATATTCTGATTTCTAGTGTCTGCCAACGATATGGTAATTAAGTTTGTGGAGCTGAATTCTGGCACATGTAGGTATTTTAACTGGCTTTTTGGTTGAAATTGCACTGTTTACCATAAAGAAAGTGTGCTTTCCTACAAGACAAAAAATTCAGTTCATTTTATTTCAAATTCAGCTATAATGTGTTAGAATTTAAATCAAGCAAAGTGTGTGAGTGACCCTTCTTCCCTCCAAAAATCCATCTTGTCCACACTGAAATGATCCAACAAAACACGAGAACTACTGGGAAATCTGCTCTGAAAGAGAACAAACTGTAAATCTAGGTGTACCGACAAGTGAACAAAATGTTAAAAACTGCAATTCCTAAAGGGGCCAGTCCTGGGACATGCTTAGGTGAGAATGTCATTTTGGCTCTTAAGGAGATGGAAGGGTCAGCTACAAGTATACCCCTTAAAAACAAAACTAAAGAGAAACCTCAGCACCCCTCCAGCAGCAGTTCACCGGGAGATGCTGGCCGTCTGCTCAGGAGGAAGCTGCCTGTTTACCTCCATCAAGGGAAGGTGGGAGTGAAGGGTATGAGGTATGACCCCCCCCCCCCCCACACACACACACACAGGAAGCATGGCATACTTATATTGGGGAGCGTAAGGAGAGAAACTATTTCATTTTGTGTTTTCAGTTTTAGTCCACATGTTTAGTCAAGCAAACGTCACTTTAATTTGTTACTAATATGAAAGCAATGCTCCTTTCTCCTGAAATCTGAATTTCAAATAACTCTGCTGGAAATCTGATTAATATTTAGTATAGAGCTTCCTATTTAGGAAGTTATTTTCTTACTAGCCCTTTTCTGACACTGCATTCAAAAATACATGTAAGTAATTTTCAGAGTTTTTCATTCCATTATAGGAACTGCTTTGCCCCTATCTGAGTCAAGGGCACCTGTAAGTCAAAAATTAAATCTTAGCTAACTTAAAATTACTTTAGGCTCTGAAAACCCTTTTATATGCCAAGATGGTTCCCATAGCAGACAGCCCTGTGTTGTTTGTTTTGTGTGAAAGTGAATGATAAAAGATCCATGAAATCGACACAGAAAGCGAGAACAGCAGAAAGAACGGAGGGCTCTCCATCATCGCGGCTTCTACCCTCTGCTGACTTGCACAACAATGGGAGCTACACATCCAACTGCAGATCTAACACAGCTGTGCATTTCATTAGATGAAGAGCACTGGTGACACAAGTAAATAATTAACTTATTCTGGTCCGCTGACTGTGCTTATGAGACCAGTCATAGCTGACAGATTTTAATACAAGTTAACACAAAGAAGCCATAATGAGCTTAGAAGTTAAAACAAAATATTTAGACAGAATGTGATGATCTCGAATCTCAAATTAGACAGATGATTTTTAAAAGTTTGTGTTTTACTGAATTCATTAGGGGGAGAAGAGAGTTCTCAATCTTAGAACAGACTTTTTTAAAAGGAATTTCTCTGTTTCAGAATTATTCAAATCCTTAATCAAAGCAAGAAGGTTTCTTTACTTATTTTCAAATGAAAAATTGTAACTTGTTTTCTCCAGGGACAAAAGCGTAAAATCGCTTCCTAGATTTAGAACTCTTAAAAGTGATAGTCACTTGCCTTTAATGCTGGTTTAAAAATGTAAATGACATGCAGTACGCTTCAGCGTGTTAACACTCCCTGGATCCCTGAAAAGAGGATGGACTACAAATAAACCATATCGAATGGGAGCTGTTGCAAAACAATTACCAATTCATACCTTAAATGCTTACACAGCATTTCAGATTTTAAAATAAAATTTCATTCCCTGGCTCAGGCTGGTGTCTCCACCCCATTGTACACAGCACAACCTCCTGGCAGCGAAATGCAAATACACTACTAACAGGCCCAGGAACATTTAATGCACTTACAGGGGCCCCTGGGAATCAGACCACAGACTACACACTACAGAACTTTTAACACAAATGAAAATAGATAATAAGGAAAACTGGGAACACAGAAAGTTAGAGCAGAAAGGTTCTACAGATACCTAGTCAATAAAATATTATTCCATCACCATCAATCTTAATTTCAAGTTGTAAAGGTGGGAATTTGGAGCATCTAAAGAAACCACAAGTCTGACAGCCAAGCTGCTCAGAAAAGGCAAATTTGGGGACTCACTGTCACAGCTCCCTCCCTGTGTCATGCCCCAGACACTGGAGCTCTACACCAATTTGTTATTTCTATTTCCATGGCCTAGCAGAACAACATATAAACCATTTAAGAATAGGTTTACCCAGCAAAAGTCCAGTTAATCTGATGAATCACTCTTAGAAAGCATTTGTAATTGTAAATAGCAACTTGTTCAAAAGTCATTTTTGGCTTTTTTTTTGGGGGGGGGGGATCTTATCTCAATTTAAACAGAAAACAAAAAGGAAGGTAAGAACCTAAGAACAAAGAAAAAACTGAAGCATTCTAATACTGCATCAAGACATGAAGCATTCTAATACTGCATCAAGCAGCAGCTGCAGAAGGAAATAATAACATTTTTAATTTAAGAGCTGTTTTTGGTGTGGCCTCAATGTGCTGAAAACTGACTAGCAAATGGTTCTCTATTTTGTTGACAGCCAGGTTTCATTTTAATATCATACTCTGCTTCACTTTTTAACTTTAAAAAATATATATTTAGCAAGTCTGCCTTCCATGTACAACTACTTAGGGATTAAATGTGCCACTCTGAGGTTGATGTATATTCTTACTCTTCCTTTTCTGAATGAGGAAAGAGAATCATTCCCCGGCCCCCGCCCCCCAATTACCAAGCATATGCTGTGTGACAAGTGCTGTGATGGAGGTGGGGACATAGAAGAGGTTTAGGAACACTGCTCCACTTGAGAGGAATCCTACACAGATTAATCTGACCGAGTACTGAAAACAAAACATTTATACAATCCAGCATGCCACATTCTAATGCTCTATGGCAGATATGCAGGTATCTAACCATTAGGCAAAGCGATTTATTCTGCAGAGTTTAGTATCTGGACTCGGAGACCTATGGGGGGCAGGAAATAAGGAAGTGGGTGACTTTAACTTTACTCTATGCTGTTCAATTGACACTGTGTTACCTGGGGAAGGGGTAAGAAGTGGGGGAGCGGGATGGGGAAGCACCACTTTCTGGTGAGTCTTAATTGTTTGGTCTTTGTAATGGGAATAATTAGCACGTATCTCATGAGGCAATTGTGTTAGAACAGATGAGAGGTACTAATGTCTGAGAAGTACTTTAAGATCCTTAGGGAAAGGCAGCATCTAAACACAAGGAATTATTATTACATAACAAACCTAATTATTCTCAGCAGGAAGCAAACTAGCAAAGCAAAGGAGACCAACTTAATGAATGGGAGAAGCAAGTGTAATTGCACTAACTTTGGCTGCAGAGGCTGAAAAGCAGCTCACTCCAGCCTCGCTGTGCAGATCATCTCACGTTGTCAGGACAGTGCTTCCCAATAACTTCAGAAGATCACAGGAACTGGGCTGCGGATTTCTAGTGTGGAATAGCTCACTGCTGATGACTATGGTGGCAGACGGGGCCAAAGAAGCAGCAGGAATGCTTTCAAATTCTACTGTTCATATTAAATAAGAAATGTTTTTGCTTTGAATAAACTCATCTCCATAAGCATTTATGTATTCAGAAATGTAAATCTCTAAATCAAAACGTGAAAGCTAACACAGGTGGTTACTACTCCTTTCCTCCTTTCCGCCTTTCCAGTGATTGAATTAACCTTCCTTTATTTTTCTCACTACCACCTTAAACAATCCCAAGGGGGAGGGGAGGCGACAAAAACTGTTGAATCATATTAGCTTTGTCCTGTTGTTGAATCACTTCCAGACCTATCACATCACTTGGCATATCCCGGTTGACATCATTTTAATTCGGCTCTTCCTTACATGTTAACAGATAAATAATGCATAAGAAAACTTGATTAGCTTTCTTATTAAAACATCACTCTAAATGAGAGGAGGCGCTAGAAGACAATACAGTTTTTACACGGCTTTCCCATGAGCAGCTGAATGGTTTGATGTGATAAATTTGCATAGTCTGAAGCACACAAAGGGCTGATTAATTGAAACCCTTACAATGGTTCTGGAAGCAGCTATTGTAAAACAATAACCATAGGAACTTTACAAAATACACACGGCTGAATGTGTCAAGAGCTTAATAAAATGTGTTGAGGCTACACTATTTGGAAACAGAACTGGAGATTTTTATTCTGGGCCATAAAACACTAAACACGCTAATTTCAAAGCTTTAGTTGGATATTTACTGAAAGGTCAGAGGGTTACCAGCTAGCTACCAACGACCGAAATTTGTTCTTAAAATAGTAAATTAAATAAAATCTCCTTACAATAAAGGTGTCTATGTGGACAAAATAATCCTGATTTCTAACATCCAAGTAACAGCTGCTAGAATTTTTCTTTTGGACCAAAACTCTGAAGGCTCCTTTGGCATCACACACCTTATCTTGGGGCTCACACTGTTAACTCGCTGGTCCCCGCCCCCACTCAGAATCTTTCATTCAAGCAGGATCAAGCAAAGTAGGGAGCCAAAGACATCCCGACTTTGAAGCTTCAGTCTAGCAGAGAGGATTTTAGACGGTCTCAAGTGCTACACGAGTACAAGGTGTTATTATTATTACTTTCAATCAGAGCCTTTTCATGCTCTCAATTTTAGAAACCAGAATCTAGAAAAAGGAAACAGATGAAGGTCTGGAAGGAGCAAAGTTTTACCCAAACCTTCTTTAACAAACAAACTTTCCTCTCGGCTTTTGCCACACACGAACGTTTCCTTACTTCCCACAGCCTCTTCACACCACCTGTACGAGGATTTTTTCAAGTGTTAGAAAAAAAATCAAACGGTTTTCCTTTCTTCTAATAAACATTCAATCAAAATCTTAATTAATTCAGTGGGTTGTTGAATAACTTTTATTAATGCAAAGCGGAAGCAAGTGACCTCTAATGGAAGTTTTGTTGAACAAGAGAAGGTCAAAGATTAATCTTCCAAACAATTTTATCCATAAATCATAATCCTTATGAACCAAAAATACATTGAACCATTCTGTGAAAAACCTGCATTTTGATAAGACTACATTTCTATTTTAAAACAAAGCTTGACTTCACTCTATTTAAACTGGCTGTCTGAGGATTTAGGGGAGATACCAAGGAGTGTATGCCATGATCTCAGATGTGCAGTTATTAAAACGCCTTGTTTGCCAGGACAAACACTCTTGCTCAAACAGAGTTCTTCCTCTCCTTAGGAATACTGTTTGGCATTGCTGCCGATTCTGTGATCTACAGGACCTTTGTTGGAGGTGCTAATCCTTTTTCACATGAGAGACTGAGAAACGTTCTTTCAGGGAAGTGATATATTGCCTTGCCCCCTCCCCACATCAAAGGAGTCCACTTTTCCTCCCTCGTTGTAAATGGCAGCAAACGTAAGAGGAAATCTGGAAATATAATAATTTGGTTTGCCTGAGCACTGAAATGAGACTTGGAAATTCCTTAGGCTGACAGATAATTTTTGTTAAAGAATTTTAAAAAACAAGAGCAAGAAATCTGTTCACCCTTCTAATAAATGCACTGATAAAAGCAAGGTTCATGCCTTTCATGAGTTACCTTCATATAGAACTTATACCAAAGTTCCAGGAGCTTACGTAAGTTATTTTAATTTTAATAAACAGTCTAGTTGCAAACATGACTCCAATCAGTATTATATATGGATGTCTCTTCCTATCTTTAACTCTATCTATAGATTGATCAAGAGAGAATACGACGATAAAACACAAAGAACACCCCAGACCCACATTCTCCTCTATTTCCCTCCATGGAGCATCATTACACATCTACCATGTGGAAGTCATGGCTTCACTCTAAGGTACCAAGAAAAGTCCAGAACACTTGGAAAGAAGATCAAGACTTCAGGGTTTTATTATTTCTCCCCAAGTGAAATTAAAATTAAAGTTTCCTTCCTTTGGAGACACATACAACTAACTCACCACTCTGGTGCACAGAAGGTTATTACTAAATCATCTCACCATTCCAGTATTTTGCATTCTACTAAAGAATGGACTGACTGTTTTAGAGATTCTTGATCTAAGGCCCAGCTCTGGGGGGAGCTGAATTACTGCACATTTACCAACAAGGTATGTAACAGGCCTCACAGAGATCCAAAGGAAGACTGTGCTTTATTAAACTTCTTTGAATTTCTCATTAGAAGGCTGCATTAGAAGACATCTATCTGAAAAGTACGCTCTGAGTGAATCCTGCCTGCCTCTCCAGCTGGAGTAGTCTGTGTTAATCGGGACACTTCTTCTTTATGAAATACTTTCTCCTTCCTGCACCCTTACTTCTCTGCTTAGTTGTCCTCCATTCCTGAGGTTGCAAAAGGCAATGCTCATTATTGGGCTGTTTACTGTCACAGTTGTAGCAGCTCCTGATCAAACACTTGCACTTCCTCAGTGGACCTTCTCTGATCAGTTACCTTCAATCTGTGCTTATCAAACAGCACTGACATCGATACCCACAACTTAGTACCAATTGTTCTGCTCCAGTTCACCCACTCATTCTGTCCTCTTCATCTTCTTCCCAAGTTCTTTTATCACACAAACTGTTGCTGTTTAGCTTTCTCTTCACACTGTGAAACTAAATTTTCAATTCTCCTCTGATTGCTTAGAGAAGTTACTTTAAGAGGTCTTAGGTGCTGAAATTTAATTTACACACTATGGGTATACAGAGCGTATTTCTAGCAACAGTTCTATCAACTTTAATGACAGAAATCAGGCGATCTGCAGGGCCATAATGCTCTCTGAACACCCAGAATAACAAATTTAATGCTCTAAATGGAGGGGGGAAGAGGCGAGCGTAAAGGTACACTACACTAAATCAAAATATTCTTTGTATTTTCTTACAGAGAACACACAGTGTGTCAATTTCCAAGTTGCTACAAAGACAAAAAATACTATTTCCAAACAACTCTACATGTCAAGAGTGAAAACTAAATTCAAATAACTACTGGTCTTACTCTGGTGTGTAACTAGACGAAAAAAACAAATCACTGCAGGAATCATGGTGTGCGTGACACACATACCCTCAAAACTCACAACACAATGACGTTTCTACCAGCTCATTTCATGACATTAAGTGATGTTATGGACTATTTTTTCCATTTCATTCACATTTTGCTTCTAGGTCTGAGGCAGTTCCTCTTTGGGCCCCACAGTAAGGGCTGGGTTGCTGCATGTCTCCTTAGAGATGCTGCCAGCTGTGGCTGATGCACATGAGTGTTCCAAGTCAGGTCAGTGTCACTGTGCCTTTTCTGGTTCTGACTATGACAGCTAGCCAGATGAATCAGGAGAACGGTCAAACGTGAGGGCTCAAAAATTTACTCCCTTTTACATCTATCTGCTCAAATTCTTGACAGTGTGAATTTTAACTAAGACTGCTAAAACCTGACCAGAGGACTAATTACAGAAGGGAGTGGGGATAGCATTTTACAGTGAGCTGATTTTAGAAGGAAGGCGATACCTGAAAATACAGCTCTGTTAGGAGTATGTCTTAATATGAGGGTTTGGCAGGCATTTCTAGAACAAGGTATCAGGGGAGTAGTATTTACTGTGGATCAGTAGCTGGGAAGTGCTATGTAAAGGTGTTTATCCAGGAAGACTGGGAATTTTAAGATGACCATCTTAAGGAAGAGACACAGAGAAGATATAAGAAGTATTAGTATTCAATCTCAGGAAAAGGCTACTCGTATTCTCCCCATGTTTTCCACTGCTGTTACGCTAGTCCAAGCCACCACCCTCTCTTGCCTAGACCTCGGTCTCCATTGGTCTCCCTGCTTCCCTCACTGGTCTCCACTCCAATCAGGTCTCCATATGGAACCCAGGACGATCTCTAAAGTTGGTAACTTAGATCTTTTCTCTCCTTTGCTTACACTCACCATCCATCAGGCCTCTTGGTTCCCAGCAGACTTAGAATAAAGGGCAAACTCTTGGCCTCAGGCCACAGGCCCGTAGGATGAGCTCCTCTTCTGTTTCTCTCCCCAGTTCATGCCACGCCCCTCCTCAGGCATGTGACTGGCCAGAACAGCCAATTTTCTGTTTCTTTACACCAAACTCATCTGCGTCCCAAGGATTTTGAATTTACTTCTCCCAGACTTGTGCTTGGCTGGCCCCTTCTTACCCTTCAGATCTCAGCTCAAATGTCGCCTCTGCAAGAGGCTGTTCCTGACGATTCATGTAAAGCGGCCCGCCCCTCATCCCCAAACAAGTCGCTTTATCACATCATCCTGCATATACAACACTAATCATGAACTTAAAAGATCGTGCTTGTAGTTTTGCTTTCTTCTTCTTTTTTTTTTTTTTAAAGTGGTGAAACAAAGAGATAGTTTATTGAGGGGAAAGTACACTCCAAAAAGGTAGGAGCGGGCTTGAGCAAAGAAAGTGACTCAGGAGCCTTGCTTTCTTCTTTGCTGTCTGCCTCCTTCCCCAGAGAACATGAACTCCAGGAGAGCGCAGACCCCAGCAGTCTTGTTCACCGCTGCACTCCTGTCTCCAGAACAGTGCCTGGCACACAGGACACAGAGAGCTGCTTTGTGCAAAGTTGGTGCCCTCATGTCCCGGGCTTACAACCACAGTCACCGTGGCCCCTTCCTCCTTTTTTGCTCTCTTCATCCCTGCCAGTCAGCAGTCATTTTGGTCTGATCTCACAGGGCCCCTTCTCATCACAGCCCTCGACGTGCACATCCCCTCCGACTCCGAAGCTCTCCTGTCCTGGCCTGCGCAGCCCGCCCGAGCAGACACAGGGCAGCCCCGACGGCAGCGGCTTGCCCTTACCAACCGCCGGCTGTGCGCTGGCACCGTGCTCACTGTGTATCCACACCTCTTTGCTGAATCCCAGCAACAACTCCTAGGAAACTGTCTCCATTTCAAAGAGGAGGAGACCAAGCTCACCTAACGCTCATGACCTTCACATCTCCGCTCTACGCTTTCTCAACATGAGGTTCTCTTTAAATGCGGAATAGAGGATGACAAAAAGGGGATGTGTCCACTTAGTACACCCGCAGGACAGGGCAGGACTAACGCATCACAGCAAAGTGTGCCTGCGCTCAATACCGCCATCGGAACAGGCCGCCACAGAACAGGCCGCCACAGAACCAACCGGCCACCTCAGAGCACGGACAGCGCCCCCCTCGCGGGCCACAGGCCACGGGGAAAACCACCTGCCTAAAGCTACCTACGAGGCACTCGTATCCTGGGAAGGTGGATTTAGACTAGACTTTCAAAGGTCTTTTCAAACTCTAAGGTTTTATTCCAATGCACAACAAACTCCGAACTTCTCTGTCATGAATGGTCTTCACCATATAATTTACTATTTCTTATTTACTTGTGTATGTAACCCTTTGTGCTCATGTTTTTGCTTCAGGTGTAAAGCCAACTCCTCACGGGCATTAGCTAAGCGTTGAACTTCCTTTCTCCCTCCCAGAGAGCAACACAGTTCTGAGCCCACAGTAGTGATTTAATTAGACCAGAGAGAGTTCTCTAGGGCTGTCATGGAAGATTCTCATTGGTACCCAGGGTGCACATATGGGTGGGCATGTGTTTTTAGTTACTTTGGTTGCAAAATCTGGTGTGGTCTGCTCCCTTGCTTTGCTCAGGTCTTTACCCACATTGGAATTGGGGAGCTGCGAATCCTGGGTGATGGAAGTCCTAGCACCATCGGATCAAGATGAGACAGCCCATTTCTGATTTTTACCAGGAAGAATAAATTATATTAATTTTGGGAGAAGTGATTCTGGCTTGTTACGTCTGTCCATTTAAAATATTTTATGTAATAAATTATTCCATAAACTTACTGAGCAGATACCATACTGTATACAAAGTGATGTGCTGGGGACTTTGGGGTAAATAAATTAGCAGGGCCTGTTTCCTATCCTCAATGAACTCAAAATACTATACTGAAGTCAGCCAACAAAGTATTCTGGATATTTAACAACAATATACGCACGATTTTAGCAAAATCACTGCTACTTTTGAATCACTATAATTTTATTTATTAATGAAAAGCATTTCAAAAACTAGACTCTGCTACTGTCACATCCCTGCTTCAGATAAGTAACATTCAAGGAGAGGACAGAAACGGGAGGCCTTAGTTACCGTAATAACCCAGAAAACAGGTGAGCAATTCTCAGGTAATTAAGAACTGATAACGTGGTTAATCCCCTTTTGATGACAGTTAGCATTATGAATACTGTGTGTGTGACTTTTGAACATTTTAAAATTAGTTTTCAGTTTTAGAAATGATTAGAATAGCCAATGAACACAAGAAGCCTCAGAAGCAGACTCTGGTCAGCAGAGAGAAGGATGGTGCTCTAAAAATCCTTTTTACTTCTTATTAAACTAATTTTAAATTACAGTGAGAAAAGCCCTACACATACAACATTCTTGTGTTGAGTGTTCTCAAATAATAGACATACAGATTTCCAGTAAACATGACAGATGAAACATATGTATTCATCTCCATTTCTTCTCCAAACCTCACTAATAGGAGTTGGGAAAACTTAAGGTGAAAACCTATAAGGAAAAAGAATGGGTACGAGACAATCATACAATTCTGAAAGCTGATGAACACAGGAAAGGACAGTGAGTGGCTTCACAAGAAGGTGAGCCTCAGGGCCTGCAGAGGACGGATGGAGAAGCGAGCTTATTCAGCCCTCACCCCAGGGCTGGGAAGGCTCAGAAAACAGACATATACTGAGAAAAGTGCATGAAGTGCAGGGCTGAAAGCAAGACGCCAGCCTTGATGTCACCCCATCCATCAGCAACTCCACTGGGCTCCACATTTCAAACGTGTCTAGCCTGCTCCCATCTCACCATTTCCCAGTTATTCTGCGTTTCCCACTCACCACCAACTCTCACCCGAGTTTACAGTAATAGCATTTCAGCTGCTCCCTCTCTTGCTCCCCACAGTCTGTTTTCACACAGTAGCCAGAATCAGTCAGATCGTATTTCTCATCTGCTTTCCACCAGCAGCTGTCCCCCTTGCTCACGGAGGTGCACGTAAGGACTCACATCTGACTGCACACAGCTCACTTGCTCTGCCGGCTAGCTCCAGCCTCAAGCCTTTCTGTTACCACTAGTGCTGGGGAGTCAGAGAGGGACAGCTCCCTCGGTCTCTCAGGTCTGGACCCAAATGTCATATTTTCAGTGAAGTGGTGTTCCCCAACTACTTTATCTAAAATTTCAACCACTAAGCATACCCCTCCCCCACAACATGCTTCCTCTTCACCTCTCACTCTCATTTTTTTTCATCTCAACACGTCTCATTCATTATCTCTCTTGCTCACAAGAATTAAGCCCCACAAAGGATGGGATTTTATGTTTTGTTCACTGCTTGTGCCAGCGCCTAGAACAGAATCAGACACTTAGGAGATGCTTAATAAGTATCTGGAGAAACAAATATCTCTATAAGAAATCATCAGATCCCAAGTTTCTATTCCCCACATGACAGAGACAAAAAATTACACTTCTTACCCAATCCTTACTTGAGAAACTGAATGACAATGAACTGAGACTGAAAGGTAGCAAGCACAGCAGAGGGTGGGGTGAGGTACTGGCCCAATAAAGAGGAATTAAATGGAAGCCTGTGCACAGAACAGTGGGCTGCAGCCCTCTGTCCCTACCTGGCTCCTAGAAGGTCAGCTGACAGCCTTAATTAAACACTACCCCTATCTTCATGCCCAGCTCTACCTTCAGGACTCAGTTAGAAAGGTCCGAGGTAGAAACTGAATGGCACCAAGCAGTAAAAATAGTTCACTGCCTGATCACCCTACAATGACTCCCACCAGTCAACAAACTCTATACCGGCAACAAGAGAAAAAAATTGTTTTTTATTGTTCAGGAGGTAACAGGCATGAGAGGAAAGCTTCCAACAACAACAGCAACAAATCAGACCCTAAAACACATAGGAGGGAAATAAACATCTCAAGAAATAGAGACAAAATTAAGAACAAAAGAAAACCAAAATGGAAAAAGAAAACCCCAAAAAACTAAAGCTAACAACTAAAAGAAAACTAAAAATATATACCTGTTGCTATAAACAGGAAGAGTATAAATTAAATTTAAAAACTTAATTAAAAATTAAAAATATGCAAGATTAAAGAAAACAGATCTGGAAAATAAAGTCAATCAAATCTCCTAGGAAGAAAAATAAGAAAGGAATGGACAATAGAGAGAAAGATGAGAAAACTGGAGCATCGCTATGGGAGACCCAACATCTAATAGGAAAACCAGAAAGGGTACAAGGAAAATGACGAAGAGGAAATTATCAACAAAACAATATATGAAAATGTCCAAGAAGTAAAAGAACTTGAATTTCCAGCATTCAGGACTATTTCCTAGCATAAGGAATGAAAAAAATGGTCTATGAAATACAGAATTCCAAGAACAAGAGTTAGTTAAAGTTTCTGGGGTGGGAGTTTGGGGTTCAGTGGGGTGAACAGAAGGAGGGAGGGAAGGAAGAAGGGAAGGAGAGAGAGAAAAACAGGACACACACTCAAAAAGATCAGGAAGAAATGAAGTTACAATTCATATAAGTAACGTGGAGTCCAGACGATAATGTAGCAGTGCCATTAAAATCTTTAGGGAAAAGAATGTTTCAACTCAGAATTCTATACCCAACCAAAGTATAAATCAAGGATGAGGAGAGAAGAAATTCAAACATACATGATTTAATGAATAAACGATGCCACTCTGGGGGAAGGGGAGAAAAGTGACATGAGAAGAGCCAAGAAACAGGGGCTCAAATGAGCATCTCCTAAATGACCACCATCCAGCAGACTTAGAATGTGTTATGGACCGTCTCCCTCCAAAATTCACATGTTGAGGACCCAACCTTCTGGATGCCTCAGAATGTGCCTGCTTTTGAAGACAGCGCCTTTAAAGAGGTAATTAAGGTTAAATGAGGTCCCTCACCAGGGTGGGCCCTAATCCAATATGACTGATCGCCTTACACAAAGAAGGGGAGGTACGAGGATGTGTTCCTGCACAGAGCCAAGATCATGGGAGGACATAAGGAGAAAGCTGTCATCTTCAAGCCAAGCAGAGAGGCCTCAGGAGAAACCAAACCTGCCACCACCTGATCTCAGACTTCCACCCTCAGAATGGTGAGAAAACAAGAATCTGTTGTTTAAACCACCCAGTCCGTGCTATTTTATTATGGCAGCCCTAGCAAACTAACAGAGTGCTTTATAACCTTTTTTGAAAACATTTCTAGGGCACACAAGATGAGGCTGTCATGGCCTTGGCTGCCCCAGGCTCTGCACAGAATTCCTAAGGTTGCAAGGAGCAATGTCTCTGCTCATCTATCACCAACTCTTAACATACTGGCTGGGAAGCTCTGGCTCAGAGTACCACTACCACTACCACCACCACCACCACCACCACCACCATCACCACCGTTTGGAGCAGGAAGAGTGGGGGAAATATAAAGGAGACCTTCTGAGAAAAAAATGGTCCTGACAGACCCCTGATCACATGGACAACTGTGTTAAGAGGCTGCTGATGGTATAGAAGAATGGTAATAAGAAAAATTGAGCAAAAAAAAAAAAGAGATTAACTTCAGAAAAAAAAATAAAGTTATATTGCAAAGACAAAAATGCGCTCAACAACTGCTTGGTTTGGAAGTGAACAATATTTATGTCGTCATAACAATGCAACCTAAATAATTAAGTGACTCCACAGTATGATAAAACTATGCAGGGAGTGGAGGTGAAGAGGAGGGATGATGGGTAACAAAATGCTCAGTCCTGCTGTTTATCCTATAATAGGAAATCAATATCTAAATGGATTAATGAATACAGAGCTGATTAAGAACATTATTTAGAAACAGGAAGGTAAAAATGAGAAGAAATTGCTTCTGGGAGGCAATATTAGAAGAAAGGCAGAGACTGATGTTTTTCAGTACAAACCCCTCTTTTCTGTACTATTTGACCTTTTTAAACTATGTGCACTTATTAGTTGATAAAAAATTATACTTAAAAGAAATAAAAATTATATTCAGTTAAGGGAGTTCTATGTCACTCCTTCCATTACTGTTAGAAGCTTATACCACCTATTTTTTTTTGTTGTTTATTTGTTCTTTCCCCAATCTTTTCAATAAATCTGATGAAGCTGCAGAAGAAGGAACTATCAAGGGACTCTAGGCTAATCAGAAGGTTTTTACCCTTGGATTAAAAGCCATCTGGAAAAGGAAAACTAGCAAGATAAACTCCTCACTGCAAGTGAAAGGTCATCTAAACCCAGGAGGACCTCTTTTGGTTCTGTGCAGAGATGTACAAGTCCAATCTCCTCGAAGACGGAACAGATCTCTAAAATCTGCCATTTCAAGTCACTGCAAGTTGGCAACCACCTCTGTCAATGAACAATATCCCCATTATATTAATAGTTCGAAAAATGCTATAGCACAAAGACTTATTGACATTTTACTTAGAGGTCTATACTTACAGGAACTTACTAATCAAGTGTGTTTTTAATTTTCAAAAGTACTGCTCTGTCTATACCATATATACACACACTCATATGTAATGTATAGATTAAAACCTGTGTAAAATCAATCCATGAAGAGTAGAGATATTTCCATTTCCCCTACCTTCAACCATTATCAACTATGATGTATCTACTATGGGACAGGCACTATCAGGCTACATGAGAATATGGGGATATGGTCCCTGTTTTGAGAAAGTTTAGAACACTGTGGGTAATAACAAATATTATATATTATATAATATATTCCAATCTTCAAGTCTTCACATAATACTCTGATGGAATGAAGTCAAAGATTTGAGATATCTGATGTTTGTAAACTGATGCAGAATGGAGAGGTTCTGTTATGGTGTGCATTCCAGCAAAATGCCAACATTTTTTAAGAAGAGAATCTAGCTTTGCTCTTGTCCAGGTAATGGGTCAAGAAAATACAGGCTGTAACCAAGGTTAGGGTTACCTCAGAATGATGTAGGTGTGCATCTTAGAAACTGTCAAGATCAAGTGAGAAAGAGAAAGTTTCAATATAGAGAATTTTTTTTTTTTTTGGTTTACTTCGTATGAATGTATTTTTTTTTTTTTTTTTTTTTTTTAGCTTTTTATTTTTTATTTTTTTAAATATAGAGAATTTGAGCAGCAGAAAACACCAGAACCTCAAGATGTTTAAAAACACTCAAAAGGTATCAAGAGTTAGCAACAGCCAGATGCTCTTCTGGATTCCTAAGTCTCATCATGTCATGTGTCTGCTGAGAACTCTGCCATGATTCCCTAAACACTCGGAGTAAATGAAAGCCACGGTCCTTCAGTGGGAGTGATCATGCTCATCCCTCGCCTGTCCTCTCCCACTGAGCTCCCTGCTCCCCCTCATTCACTCTGCTGCAGCCATTCTGCCCCCAGGCAACCTTCCACTTCATGGTCTCTGAATTACCCTCTGCCTGGGGCACTCTCTCCTCAGACATGCACTCACCTAAATCACTCACTGACTTCACAAATGTAACTTCTCCAGGAGTTTTGTTAAGACCACCATTTTTAATAAGACAAGCTGTCTGCCCCATACCCCTGATCATTTTTACTCTAAAGTAGGTGAACCTAAAATAATGACTGACACATAATAAACACTCAGTAAAGAATGGTTTGGTAGACTGAACAAACAAATGTAGCTCCAAAGGGGCTGACAGTAACATTGTTTCCCGACCACAGTGTAGAAAGAGGACATGATTGTGCCAATGAGAATTCTTTCTGAGATGTTTTCTGTACATAAGAAGTGAAAATAAATCCAATTCTTAAGTAGTGGGGGGAAAGAAGAGTTAGCATCTTAGAAAACTGTATGAAGTGGAGGTGTCAAATTCACATTTGGAGATGGAACCAATTCTTTCTTGTAAAATACTACCAAGCTAAAATAATCTAACATCTGTCAACTGAACTAATTACGCTTTTGATGAAATAGTATCTTAGTCTGAAAAACTTTCATTGATGGCATGACAATTAAGGCTGGATTGATTTGACCAAAAAAAATTGTAATATTTGATATACTTGCTTGGCAAATAAACAGTTAAAATCAGTAAGAACATAATGTGCAGTTATCTTCAAATCAATTAAAAACAAGAAGATATCACACTAGCAATGTATAAGCAAAGGTGTGATTCAAGGCTGAAGAGCAGAATGAGTAATAGCCAGTGTTAAGGATAACTGCTGTCCTTTCCTGAGCACTCACTATGTGCCAGGCACAATGCTAACCTGCATAACAGTTAGGACAGCATAGTAGTGAACGACCATGGACTTGGGACCCAGGCTGCCAGCATTCAAAGATCAATTCTCACCAACCACAGACTTTGGACAAGCTGCCAGCCACTCTGTACCTCTGTTCCTTCTTCCGTAAAATGCAGACAATCACAGTACCTCTCACCCAGGATTGCACGAGAAGTCAATGAGTCAGTACTCGTAAAGCCCTGACCACATTCCCAGGTACACAGTTACTGCTACAAAAGTGTTAGCTGCTGTTGCTGTTATTAAAACTACCAAGTGGCAGACAGAGTCACAATTCAAATCACAGGACTACTGCTCCACTTTTAAACAATATGTATATTGACTAGAAGAAACCCTATTGATCATCAGTTAATCAACAGTGACACAGTGCTATGTTTTTTGAAGATAAAATAAAACAAAACAAAACCACAAATGGATAGAAACCCAGCAGTAAGCCTCAATGCAAAGGGTGAGGCTTCCCAATGAGATCGGATGGAGAAAACCCCTCTAGGAGAGGGGCGGCTGCGCAGTGGACAAAACGCTGCACTGGAGCTAGGAGACCCGATTCTAACAACAGGTCAGCAATGAACTAGCTGGGCACCCCTGGCTGGGCACCTAACTCTCAGCGTCTGAACTTCCTCATCTGCTACACAAAGGGGCAGATAATTCTGAGGTATCTCCTCCTGACATCCTACGGCACTATGAACCAACGGAACATACAGGAGTTTAAATATGTACCTTTCATGAAAACTAGGTTATTACTATTAGTTTTTGGAACAGCTACCTGTACTTCAATATGTCATCTGGAATGTATTTGTAATTTTGGACCAAGCAGTTGCAGGAGGATAAGATAAATAACAGAAGCAGCAATTCTACAGCATATTTCTAAATGCCATTACACTATAAACAGGCTGTGGCACATACACACAACGAAATACTACTCAGCTATAAGAAAGGTGAGACATGCCATCTGTGACAAAATGGATGGACCCTGAGACCATCATGCTAAGCGAAATCAGCCAGACAGGAAAAACCAGGACCATAGGACTTCACTCATATGTGGAAAATAAAACTGAAAACAACAAAGAAACACAAACTCATGGGCACAGTCAGTAGTTTAGTGGTTACGTGAGGGCAAGGGGGGACATGGGGAGGTGGGTGGGGGAGGAGGGAGGGGGAGTCAGACACATGGTGGTGGAAGGAGCACTGACTGGGTGGTGAGCACACAACACAACACACAGACGATGCGCTGCAGAACTGTACACCTGGGACCTATGTAATTTGTACTAACCAGTGTCACCCAATAAATTTAACAATAATAAAAAGTATATATATAAACACAGGTTAAATCTGAGAAATACAACAAGAATAATTTTGGTAATGATGTCATAACTTTTCAAACATACTAAAATTTTTAATAGGGGAAAGTTACAAAACATTTCTTCCATCTGTGATTAATACTTTATTCGGTTTTATAAAGAAGTTGAGAAATGAAACAATTTACCTTTTTGCCCATGACGACTGCTGAATTTGTCCCCAATCTCGGGACGCCTCGTCTGTCTCAGCAGCATTTTGATCAGAAAAGCATCTTCGGCATTTGAAGATATCATCACTTTTTCAACGTATGAATCCGTTGCCCCTTTGTAGCTAGTGTTAAGAGTAAGTCATGAAAACAGTTTTCAAGCTGCCCAGTGTGAACATTTCACCCTTGGCCATATTCTATTCAATACCTACCACAGAATGTTCTGACATTCCCATTTTGGGCTCTGAAAAATGACTTTCATTTTCAACATTAAATTCAGATATGACCATATCCCTCTTTGCAGTCCTAGTTTAAAATGGCCAACATTTACTAAGCACTTATTATGAGGTAGACACAATGCAATTTAATCTTCACCACACACATTATTCACATATTATTATTCCTTTATTGTAAACAAGAAAAAACTGATGCTTACAGAGGTTAAAAACTTGCCCAGGACACACGACTCATACGAAATGGACCTAGGATTTGAGTGGACGCCTGTCAGACTGAACTCCAAGTTCTTAACCACTTTTAAAGTATTATTTTTAATCTACTGAGCTTTCCTGTTTAGTTTTTCACATGCTCTGCCTCTTCTTTTATCTGCTTTTCATACAACAAACATTATTAAGTCTACTCTGTGTCAGATCTGTGTAGGCTGGACACACAAAGATTAGGCAGACATGGCTCCTGCCCAAAGGAACTCACAATCCAATAAAGGAAGAGGGAAAGGGCAAGTACAGTAAAGACACCAGGGCTACAGAGAACAGGACAGACCCACGGGGAACAACGGTTGATCCCGTCAGAGGCTGGGGACGAGAGTGGTGTCGGGGAGGGGCAGGCTGTCGAGGGCTGCTTCCCAGAGGACGGGACCAGGAGCTGAGAGCTACCCAGGGGAAGGGCGCTCAGGCAGAGGGAGCAGTAGCAGCGAATGCCCGAGGCCTGACATCGGATCGTATGTTTGGGAGAGTAAGAGACAATTTACTAGAAATATGGGGCCCAGTGTGCAAAGGGGTAAGGCTGGAGGGACATGCCAAGGGTCATAGGTAGTATTGAATGTGTAACATTAGCATTTCATTTGGCCTTTCCAGCACACAACATTGTCACTGACAGTTTTACTCTGTCTACTCAAGTTTTATTTTAGTTACTCTCTCAAGAGAGTCACATGACAAATGGGTAACTTAGATGTGGAGAGGTACAGGACTGGAGGCAGATGTGCAGTTACTGATAATTTAAGAGTCCAGGAGGAAAGGAGGGCTAGAACTCAGATAGCCACAGCCATCACTGAGAAGAGAACAGCTAAGGAGATACAATCTCTCGGTTTTACCAAACCTACAGGCTTTAGGCTTTGGGATATGTGGCAGGTAAAGGAAAACAGGTCTGTGTTGCAGGTGACTGGCTAGATGGTGCTACCACTCACTGAGAAAAATCTGGGAGAAGCCTGTTTGGGGCGGGAAGATGGTTTTGGTCTGGATTTGGGCACTTGTAAGTTGCCCAAGAGCTGCTTTGGAGCTGAAACTGGGCAGGTATCTGGAAGTCGTCAGCATGCCGACAAGTGCAAAGGGACACCAGCAAGGGTAAGGTCACCACAGCCAGGCAGAAAGGGAGGCTGAACATGAGCAATCAGATTGACTGATAGGAGGGCCAGGTGAGAGCAGTATCACCTGGATGTCAAGGGAAGAGAGATGTCAGTGGTGTGAAATGTTCTAGTCATGTGACATTCGTCCATTTACTTATTAGCTAGTGGTAAGATTGAGCTAATACAGGTAAAATGCCAAGAACAGTAAATGGGGCAGTAGAAATTCCAGAAATTAAGCAATTATAATCATGGTAATTACTACATTTATTTTTCATACAGGTCTTTGCCAATTAGGTATGACTCCTTGTAGACAAGGCTTGTTTGTGGCTTATTTCAGCCCTATATCCCTCACACAAGTGGCATGGTGGCTGGCACAGAGCAGGAGTCAACCACTGTGTGTTGAATGGATTTGTTAAACAGCTTTTCACAGATCAGGGATTCAGTTCTCCTATGTCAACACCCAACCTCACATTATGAACTTGGTTAACTTAGTTCACCCTGGCTGGGCTGGACATCTTTTTACTTCTTCCAGTTTTGTTTTTATGCCACAGTGTGGTTGCTATCATTGGCCTATGGCTCATCTCACTAAACTTCGTATTTCATTAGGTTTTAGAGCTCAGAGGGAATTTAGAGGTTAATGAGTTTAACTCTTTCATTGTATAGATAAAAAATTGAGGCCAACAGAATTTTAGTGCTTTATTCTTGCAAGATAACATTAAATATAACCAATACTAAGGCACAGCTATATTCTAGAAAACCGGGATGTTCTATTTCATTTATTAAAAACACAAATCTGATCATGTCACCCTCTGGCAAATAATTTCCCAAATCTTCCACAACCTAGTCCCAGAAAGGCACCCTGGTCCCCCAAACCTGGGTGCTTTTATGCCCATGCCCTTCATCTCACGGATTCTTCTACTTGGAACCCCTGCCTATTGGCCCACAACTCCAATACTAGTTAGAAGGTCTATCCAATTCCAGAACCATGCTTCTGTGTCATGCTGTCTTTGTGACAGTTATTAGGCCCCAAAATTGCTATTTCTAGTTCTGCAACCTCCCTGGTTTCTTCCCCCTATTCCCTCCTTCTTCTTCTTTTTTTTTTTTTTTTTTTTTGACTCTTTTACGTATTTCCAAGGCATAACCAATACATACGTGATAGGTACATCTTTGTACTGGGGCTGCTGTGGTACATTGCTTCCTTCCAAAGGAATCTGCGTTACTGTGGGCATGGACTTGTTTACAAGTACTTGTTTGTTTTCTACTTTCTCACCTAAGATAAGAGAAGCGTGTTAGACAAATCGTTATCATCTGTGTGGAATGCAAAGATTATTGGGGCATAAAACTTTGTGATTAGACTTGGTCCTTGAAGTCTAGACATGGAGGAGAAAAAATGAGTCCATTTGGTGGGAACTACAGTTTAAGAGGGCTTGTTTGTAAGCCCTTTTGAAAAAAATCATAGATTCAGATCACAGCATGTATTAAATTAAGAAACTGATTCAGGGGACCACCTTAACAAGAGAAATGCAGCAATTTTATGTATCTCCATAAGCAGCAATTTTATGTATCTCCAGTAGGCAGCAATTTTATGTATCTCCTAAGGTGTTAGAACAGAATTGGATCACTTCCTTTTAATAATAGTTATTTCAGACAGTAACAAGTCACTGCCAACTTAACGTGGGCAATGAGGAAATCAAAAGATTTCTTGAATTTTCCTGCTGTTCTCACCTTTGCTTTGCATCTTTTCAGGTTAAGCTCACAGAGCAACTACTACAGTACTGCCATAGCACTTGTTTTCCCAGCCACATGATCTGGGTTAAGAGAGAAAGAAATTTTCCCAGAAACAAAGGCAGTGAGAAGGAGAGGAAGCCATGTGGCTCATGGCACCACGGTGGACGCAGTGTTCAGCACTCAGACAACGTCAAGCTGATTTCCCTCCTAAGAACCTCCGCAGCCCCACCCTTCTCTCTGCGGCAGCTGGTCACCACAGCTGCCGTCACCTGGTCTGCTGTGAGAGCTCGTAGGTGGTCTCCTTCCAGTTTGATTCTCTCCTCCATACTCTAGTCAGAATGACCATTTCAAAACCCATATCTGGTTCTGTAATTGCTTTTAGGATCATAATGAAAATAGTAACATGACCACAAGACCAGGAGCCTGCCTGCTCCCTCCACCTCCCCATCCTCTGCCTCTCTGTCACTAGACTCACCATGTTCACCACACTCCCCTGCACTCTCTTCATTGTAACCATACGGGCCTTCTTCCAGATCCTTTGACTATCAAGCTGCAGGAGAGCTGTGCAACGTTTTCCACTTCTGAGAACACACTCCTCTCCCTGCTTCATCAGTTGACTCCACATATCCTTTAAATTTCAGTTTACATTTTGGGCTATCCTGATCCTTCTGACTACATCAAATCCTCTTGCTGTAAAATGGCCTCATCTATCCTTATATGGTTCCTTAACATGGTTTTTACATGTGGCTGTGTGTGCTCCTTTGATCGATGTGTCTCTCATACTAACCCATAAGCCTCACAAGGGCAGGGGCTGTGGGTTGCATCAACAGAATTCATTACAAGTTTGTAATTACAGTGGAGTCACACTTTGTAAGGGAAGAAGGTCAGTCTGCAAGCTAAGTGCACAAATGATGGAATACCAGTGCAGAAGCAGGGACATGACCTTATTCTAAGTATCCTTAAAGTGGTTTTTCTATGATTCAAAATTGCAACTAAAAACATATAACTAGAATAGATTACTGCTACATAAAAACATATGTATAGAAAGACTGGAATGCACTTCACCAAAAATAACCACAGTGGTTGACTTAGGATAGCAGCTCTGTAGGTTGTTATTTTTTCTGCACTGTTTACCAAATATTCAGATATATATTATTGAATAACTTTCATAATTTCAAAAAACATACATTAAATTTTTTAAGGCTTTTACCTGGAGAACAAATACCATCTGCATCCAAAATTTCATGTCGCCAGATGGGTTTCCTTGTGGCGGCATCCAACATGGGCCCCATCACTTTATCAAAAGTCTGATTAGTATATCGTTTCAATGTACATTTAGCATTTTTATATACAAGGCAACGCCCAAAACCTAAAATGAAACCAAAATTGGTAAGAGAACCAGGAGTAATACAAAACTATGAGAAAACAAAGATTTCTGCTAATTCAGTAACCCACCCAACTCTATTCATCCCCCTCTCCCTGTCCCAAATGCTCTAAATTAGGATAAACTGGGACTGGCCAAACCAAATAACAACCTGCAAATCTGAAGAACTGTCTAAGGATTGCTCCCCTACCTACTGTCTGTAAACACTGGAATCTCTACAACCATTTTCAGTATGGAATATATGCATTTTCTCACGTTGGAGGAAGGTGACAGAAACCTACGTGTCACTGTTTTTTTTGGAGCACAGAGCCACGGAATGTAACAACTGGAATGGGCCTTAGGGAGCACCTGGCTTAACCCATCTATCTGACAGGCGCCACAGGTGAAGTCCAGAGAAATTAAGTGGCCAAGGTCGACCAGCAAGTTGGTGGCAGAGTTGAGGCAGACCAAGTCCACTGATCAGCCAGGATTCTTCCTATACATCCTCTTGGAGCATAACTTCTGCTAAGCTTCTCTGACAAGTTCTCCTTTTTCTGATTTTGGCATTCAGAGCAAGTCCCAAATAAGCAAACAAAAAATTAATTTTTCTCCCGAGAGGAGAGAAAATGAAAAGAAGCAATCAAATGATTTCAATGGGAGAGACAGTTTGCCTCTGCCCTGAAGATTACAGTTTACTTTGGTTATATTTTTTCAGATCACATTAATTACAGTGGATGAGGGAAAAGGTCTGAGATCAACTACAACCTAAACATTAAAAAAAAAGAAGAAGCAAAATGAAAAGAAAACCTTTAGATGAAACAAAAAATTTCAACCACTGACTCCCACAAAAAGATTCATTAGTGTAGAGCTGCCCAAGAGAACAGTCATTCTTTCAACACTAAATATCATTTCCCAAGATTCTGGGGCTACATTTCTCCCCCCATCCCTCACTGCCCACTTTGGCCAAGCAGTTATTTTAAAATGGATTTGCTCTCTAATTGCCCCAGGATATACTGAGCCATGTCAAGAGTTCACTTAATCAGAAAATATCTCAAGAATAAATTCTAGCTTTTACTGATGAAATAAATGCATGGCTGTAAAATACTTCACTGGTGATTCTCCAGCAAAAGCAGAACACTTACAAGAAATCTCAGAATGTGAATTTAGAAAATCAATTAGGGAAAAGTAAATTTCTAAATAAAATCTCAGTGATCTAATGCAATTTCTTAAATATGAAGGTGACTGTGTGATGAAACAACACATTTCTACAATTCAGTAGATGAAGACGTTTGTATGTTGAGAAAGGTCTTAGTCATTATGGCTCCTAGTAAATTGTGTATGGCCATAATAAACTCAGCTCCAAGAGCCAGCTGCTCTGAAAACATTACATGATCTTCAAATTTTGTACAATGGCCATTAACTGCAACATGCTGGAGTGCAGTGTGAATCTGAACTGCATGAAAGCAGAAGTGTTTTCTTCTAAGTGTAAATGGACATTTTATTTACAGGTGGTAGCTTAAAAGCTAGTGACAGTAAACGCAGATCATTAAACTGTGTTGCAGAGTTTCTGACAGATATCACAAAGTCTTCAGGTTTCCACATAAACGTTACCAGTTAATCAGAAAAGGAAACATCTAGTTTTAAAGCATGGCTGTTGTCATTTGGAGAAAAAAAAAGAGGCATAAATTAAGTGCAGCCAACATTAATGCCAAAGACACATGTCTAGGAGTACTATTATGGCTGCCTAGCAACTACCAAGAGTGAAGGGGAAGGCAGAGGGGGTATGCCAGAGAGGAGAAAAAGAAACAGAGAAAGAGAGAAGTCAGACATCAGGTCAGGTGATGGCTAACACATCATGAAGTGGTGACTTGCAAAAGTAAATTGTCAAAAAAGCTGAGAAAGGAAAGTGCAAAAACTGTAAGCCAGGGTTTGTGTATGTGTATTTTTAATTTTTATCATTTTACTTACAAAAAGGAGTAACACTATGGGGCTGAGAGATACACAATTAGAAAAACAGTCTTTTACATACAAATGTTGCTACTGTCCTCTCAAACAGATTTGTTGTTGAATATGTAATAACATGTATTTAAAAAACATACTTCATTTATTATGATTTCTGCTGGAAAATGAATTCTTACATGTTTTCTGTTGAAGAATTAGCTCAAATCACCAATAAAGTAAAATAACAAAGAAAACAAGATTTCTTAATAATACATTTAATAAATTATCTCTATATAATATTCATTTAAAAAAAAGTCAACACCAAAACATAATTGCTTCCTGTTTGTATATTATTATAAAACTCAAATCACTTCAAATTAACATTAACATCTTGACACCAAGTGATTTTCACATTGATTATTCCTGTATCTAATTTTGCACCAAGAAGTTTTGGTATTAGAGCTCTGAAAATTCACTTACCTCTGTCCAAGGAGGCCTTGTTTAGAACAAGAGCGTCTTCAATGTCGTACCCACTGTAACTCATCACAGCAACTGTCGCATTCTGTCCAGCCGGCAGTTTTTCAAAATCTATTAACTCAATGGTCTTTGTTTTCACCATGGGTTTTTGTGGATATGCTAGTAGATACATGAGAGTATCAATTCTGTTTCGCTGGTTATAACCAATGGTACCTTCATTGATATTGGAGAAAATGAAATGCAACATTCTATTATTATATCAATTAGGTGGCAATGAATACAGTGATAAATATATTAAATGAAGAAAATCTTTAGGTCAAATATTTTAAAAGCAATACCTTCAGAGTGGCTAAAAACTTTTAAAAGCAATTTTTCTTAGTAATATTAAAAATCCTACAAAGAAGAAAAATCATACTCAAGGTAGACTAATCTAAATAATTTCAACTTTTTGGATTTACACAATTGATCCCATTTGAGGAATTTTAGTCTCCACTGGTTAATTTCGTAAGTTAGTGAACCATTCTGTATTTGGTCTACTATGTTCCATTCACACTTCCAGTTTCTGGAGAAAGATATGGAGAACAGCCCCAGTGCTGACCAGTAAGGCGCTTACACACTGGGAGAAACAGATAGATTTCATAAAAAGAAGTCAACAATTACAAATATTTAAATGAAAAGAAAGCAGGAGAAAAGAGAGAACAGAATGAAGAAGAGTAAAGTGAAAACAGAGAAAAGTGGATTAATTCATTTATTAAGCTGCTAATAACACCTACTTTGTGCCCAACAGTGGGCATGAAATGGGAAAAGGGGTGATCTTTTCCTTTAAGGCAGCTTCCCTGGGCCACACGGGAAGAACTGTCTTCAGCCACACATAAAATACACTAACACTAATAATAGCTGATGAGCTCAAAAAAAGAAAAGGTCACAAAAAAGTCTCATAATGTTTTAAGAATTTGTGTTGGGCTGCATTCAAAGCCGTCCTGGGTCACAGGTTGGCCACGCCTGCTTTAAGGAATCCAAGGCCCAATCAGCAATGGGCTCTTCCCTCCTTAGCAATCTACCTGATTGGACCTCGAAAGGGAGTTACTCTCAACTGGAAATGAAATCGGAATGTTACTCACCCTTTCCCTTTTCTCTCCTGGACCTGCTTGAAAAAGAGGCTTTCACTCTCCTGGGCTTGCTCCTTACTCAGAGACCTTAAAACTGGGAAACTCATATTTGCCAGTTTTAAGCTTGAGTGTGGGCTACTGAGCCTCTTTAATTTCTCACATGTATCTTCTTCTTCCCCCTCTACGGCTAAGAAGGTAGCTTTAAGTCAGTCTCTGTCTTGCACATGCTTCCATAGTGATACATCCACAATACCACATATCCCAAGATGCCCATATGCCATTTAATGGAGTTAAGCTCTAAAAGTGAGCAGACACCAAAACTCAGTATTCATTTCCTTTACCTTTTTCTCTGTACTCATGTCAATTCCATTCAGGGATAAAAATAACCTATTCAGGCAGCAAAAATGATATGGTATTCTTTGATGATTGCTATAGAAAGAAATACTTAAATCTGTAGGGTTTAAAAGAAATAAGCACTTAGTACAGTACTGGGTTCACTACAGATGCTCAATAAATGTCAAGTAAATGAAACTGAAGAATCACATAATACCCTTTATGATAGTACATATCTGTGCTTAAATCTCAAGAAAATTTATCAAGATTCAGCTGAAAACAATATCTAAACCAAATCTCAAACTTTTTGTTGACTTTACACTATAAATTACAACTTAATTTATGTTATTTTATTGCCAACTAATAAACTGGGCATGACACCTAGTAATAGATCAGTTACTGTTTTAGAAATAAAATCACTGCTACTTGGATCATGGTCAAGTTCACTGACAATAAGTTTTTCTTTTTACACTTAAAATTTATGTTGAGATTTCAGCTCCAATGGTATATACTTCACCCAGCTTGAGAGAGGGGTTCAGGCAATGTCCCACCAGGCTGCCAAACATGTCTTCTGAAACCTCAGACAAGCATTATTATGCAGCAGGGGAACATAAATGGCTGCACCCTAAACAATGGTGAAAGAGATTGGATCCTGCTGGAAACTGTGCTACTGGGCCCAGAACATAATTCTCGGGCATTACAACTGAGCACTGAATGAATGAATAGCGAAGTGGTATAAAAAATGTTTGGTGCTTATGATCTCATCAGAAATTTTTCTTTAAAAATTGTTTAAAAGAACTTGAAGGAGTATACATGTATATCCATTTTTAGCAGCAGTGATGACAGGTGTGTAGGTTAAAACATGATTTATAAACTATGACTTCTATATTATAAAACTGCAAAATGCTATTGAACTCCATAATGTTTATAAAAATGACTAGCTAGTTTATTAATCACTCAGCTTTTTGAAGAAAACATCATGCAGAAATTAAATTATAAGATTAGTTTGGGTCTAGCACATGTTCAAACTAGGATGTCTCTATTACTATTTTCAGCTTCCTTTAAAAAAGCATTGCGTATATAGTAACTAACACAATCAGAGTAGCTATAAGCTGAATTCTCCTTCTATTGCTCCATTTCGCCATAACTATGGTCTTTAACGATTTTATATTTTTACTACCAGGATATAATCTTTTTTATAAAGTCATATTTTCTTGATCATAACTTTCTTAGAAGTCACTCACGAGTTAGCAGAGCAAGATATGTACATGTAGGTTAAAATGTGAAGAAAATTATTTTATTTTAAAGTGATCTATATGTCTACCCTTACATCAATATCATACTGTCTTCAATACTGTGGCTTTAAAATAAGTCCTAACATCAGACTGTATAAGCCTCCCAACTTAGTTTTTCATTCCGAAGATTCTTCTTAAAAATCTGAATCTGACTCCTTAACAGTTTTAATGTGCTTACAGATTCATTTATTCACTGTTGAAACATTTATTAAGTACTTGCTATACTCTCCTACTAAGCTGGTGCTGTGCTAGATACAAGGGATATAGTAATAAATAATACAGACATAGTTCCTGTCCTCAAGGAGCTTATACTCTACAGTCTAGCAGGATGGCACCTTGATCAGAAGCCAAAGTGAATAGGAAAAAGTGAGGAAAGAAGTTAGTTTCAGATGGGAATTTTAGTTAAGTTTTATAGATAGTACTGCATAACCTTTTATAAGTCATTCAACCAAACTGGGATTCAGTTTCCTTGTCAGAAACAAAAAAGGTATGTATTATAACTGACAACATTACTATTATGATTAAAAGAAATGTATGTAAACCATTTGGGTATTCAATAAGTGGCAAGTGGCAACTTACTGGATTCATTATGATTAGTATTAACAACATTAGTAGTAAAAATATATACCGCATCACCCATTCTACCTCCAACTCTAACCTATATACTGAACTTTAGTTTTAACCTTAAGTATTAACTAACATTCTAGTCACAAGAAATACCACATAGGCTTATATCTAAAATAGTTACAATGATTTTAATTTTTTTTTTGAACCAACAGCAGAATTCTAAAAAAGAATTGCCAGGGACAATTTGGCCAAGACATCTTTTCATTTTGTACCTCCAAATGGTTAAAGACTAAATATTCTTTAAAAAAAATTCAAACAGAAAGTGGGGGAGGAGATACAGAATAAAATAAATTTTGAGGATCTCTGCATATGATATGTTTTAGTATCTCAAAATTCTCCACCCTGTTTGTAGTACATCCCATCTAACTGTAAAGTGAAAAATACAAGAGAAGGAACTATCTGCTTAGGAATGGAGTCCATTGAAAACAAAAACAGAAACTGAAGCTGTATTAGTTCCTGAGTTTAAAAAAAAAAAAACCAAGTCCCAGCAATCTGGAGCTGGAGGAGTAAGAGGTGGTGAGAAGCCAGGGCTAGGGGAGGTATGTGATGCATATTCATTAACTGAGCTGATAGTGACAGAAAGATCCTTTTAAACAGGAGAAAGTGTTCCACTAGAGGATTGCCAACTAATAAAATGGGCAGGATATGAAAGTGTGAGTCATGTGAACTTGGCGTCTGGTGCCAGGGAGAGTATGTACAAAGCAGCTCCAACAAACAGCCTTTACTTGTAGCACTGAGTGACCTGGAGACCTCGCCATTTCCACACACATCTACCTGACTTCTTGCTCTGAACCATGTCACAACAAACAGCCATCTCCACAGAAGGGAAGTGTTCCTCAGTAGCACGGTAAGATGCTGTGTGAGAACCTGAATTTTATTAATAACTTAAAGAGCCTCATATTTAAGAAACACCCACCACTGGTGTCTCATGTTGGACTCAAGACAGCTCTCTTATCATGTATAAGGTAAGGCTTTCAGTCTCTGTGGTTTGTGCTAGTCTTGGTCTCCTTCCTAGTGACAGAAAATGACTTTTACTCATTTCTTTACTCTGTCAAATGAGAGAAGTTGATAGTGAAAGGTGGACAGCAAATTTTCCATGTTGGCTAGAGTATTCAGTGAATTAATTCGGGGTTCCTGTCTTCCACTTGCCACAGGGACTAAATGGACGAACAGCATACAGTCTTCAGTTCACATTTAAAATGGGATAGTGTGACTCTGAGTTATCAGCTGTCAAGACTGCACAGAATTAAAATGACTCGAGAAGTCCGACTCAAAGTGCTAGGTTTGCTTTACAGACCGGGTCTTTGCTGTGGGTTTTCTCCCTCTACTGGCCTTTTTCCTTTTGTGATTTTTCATAGAAACCTCACTCAAGACTTTTGCCGCTATTTCAGTGTTCAAAGAGAAATGTGCTCATGTTATGTGCTAACTTTAAATGTACTTTTATCTCTCTGCTTTTCTTTCTAGTCAGGTGTTTTATAATGACAAACAGTAACAAAGGCTTTTTTTTTTTTTATTACTTAAGATATTCAGTGGCTTTTGTCTTCCTAGCGTCAGCAGTAACGTCAGAGGATTGTATCCAAGGAGCTAAATGTGCAAGACCCAGGGTCAGAGCAGCTGAATACACCAACCTCAGAAAACACAGACAATGAATTGCAAATGACACTCAAAACAAAACAAGAAAAAAAACCTTCACACAGAAAACTACAAAAGAACTCTACAGACACTGAATTGGCTTTCTGTACACACTGATCCTGCTTAACTGTGTGTGGCAACTAACTGAACATTTCAGATACTGATGGCCACAAAATAAAGGCTTTGCAGGGGCAGAGAGGAGAGTTATAAAAATAAAAATATTATTTCTTTCCTCAAGTCTCTTCTTTATGGAAAAAAAAAAGATTCGTTAAGTGAAGATAGATGCAACCCTTTCTATTTCAGTCTTCAAACAAGCACACTGAAGAGTGGCATTAGCGATGAAGTGATTAGTCTTCCGTTAATTCTGCTGAAGGTTCTACACAATAGGTCTATTGTTTCAGCTGGGATTCACATCATGAAACAAAATGGTTTGGTAAACCCAATAGAAGTGATAGCCCTTTCATGACACACAGGGTTCAGTACTGTATATTTCAACTTGTTAGCAAGTCAGAAGCACAAGCGGGAAATCAGCCTACGCTGCTGCTGAGGGTGAATGGGAAAGGCTAAATTGATGAGCCGCTGTTTACATTTTCCCACTGGGAATTATTCTGAACTGTCCAGGCATTACATCATTCAGGTAAACGACAGCAGGACAACATGCTTCCGATTTCTTCATGGCCAACCAAAGGGCAATACCAAAACTCAAAAAAGAAATATATACTCTTTCCTGTAATGAGAAATATTATAGAATTCCTTAATTGTCAAGCTATGGTCAATTGCAGCTGATTCCTGCTAACTGAACAGCTAACTGCATTCTGGTTGTTACCCAAAGGCAATGCAAAAACCTTCTATAGTTTTTTTTATGAAGTTCCTTGTATCATACTTTAAATTAGAGGGTGATAAGTTATATTGATGTCATAGACATACGTGCAAATAAATATTATTAAACTTCCTAGGATTTAAATTATTTTAAAATACAATGTTTTTAAAAGTTTATAAGCAAAACTTTTTCTTTGCATGGTATTTTGTGTATTACCTTTAAGATAAAACCCAAACTCCTTAATATATGGCACCTGTCCTACCCATACGATACTACCCATACGATACTCAACAGTCATACCAAAGTACAGAGACTTTCCCATGCCTGCCTGCTTGTATCAGTTGAGAGAAATACTAGTGTTTTCCAAAGCTCAGTTCACTTCTCTCCAGAAAAAACCTATTCTCCGACCATTAGCGACCTCTTTGCTCTTCTTCCCCTAGATTCTGGCTGTCAGTCTAATACAGCATTTATCATATTACATTGAATTACCATATGATTTGCTGTTCTCTACTAGACTGTGGACTCCTTGAGAACAGCACTCTCTCCTCATCTCTGTGTTCAGGTTCCAGCCCCATTGTCTGGTCTATAGTTGATGCTTAATAAATGTTATGGATGGATATACAGATAAATTAATTAGTGGATGGATGAAAGAAACAAAAGAGAGAACAGAAAAAGAATTCAGAAATTGGTGTGACACAAATTGGATGTTTCAGGAGCTACAGGTGCAATTATAAGGATATAATGGGTTCAATCACTGCCATCCAATTACTAAGTACATTCTAATACGTGCTGTGCACTTTTATCTCTATTTCCTTTCCCTCTCCTCCCTTAACCTGGACTTCTGCTCTTTCATCCCTCTTTCCAGGTTAACAACTTGATTTTACAGAACTTTTCTTTTTATATCTGTGACATTCAAGGGAACAAGTTCAGAGAGGTTGTCTCCATTTTGTTTTTTTAAACTTCAGACATGACAAGAGCATGGGCAAGCACTGCAGAGTTCCAGAGGCAACCCTCTCCACCGTGGTTAACACTCAGGTGTTTGCAACACCTAACTCGGCCAAACATGTAATACTAACGAAGTAAGAATAAAGCCGTAAGTCTTTTATCCAAGTATTTAGAACCAAGTTCAAGAAGGAAATCTTACCCATAGCTTGTTTTCCCATGGCACACTGATAGGTGTTT
Source organism: Lyroderma lyra (assembly GCA_004026885.1). Classification (NCBI taxonomy): domain Eukaryota; kingdom Metazoa; phylum Chordata; class Mammalia; order Chiroptera; family Megadermatidae; genus Lyroderma; species Lyroderma lyra. Next base: position 129,006 of record PVJL010000335.1, on the reverse strand, counting down.
CTTGGGGACTGGTTATGATGAGGGTATGGGATCAGGCCAGCACAAACGCCAAGTAAAGTGAAGGGTTCAATCTCCAAGTGGGTGGTGTCTCTATCAAGGTAATTAAGATTGAGACATTTTAGGCACCAAGTCCTGAAATAAATACTCTTAAAGAGTATAAAAATATCACTACTCAAGTCCCAGGGGATATCGCAGGGGACCTAGACCATAAAATTTATGTTAAGTTTATATAAATACATATAATTTATATAATAAATTTATATAACAAAATCTCCATAATAAAATTGGATGTTAGCAAAACTAATACATAAAAATATAATAAAACAAATCATTCTTTTCATGACAGAAACTTCTATTATTTGTGGAAATAGAAGGAAGAAAGTGTGAAATTCCCATGTAAAATAAAGCATTGCTATATACTAGTAACAATAACACTTATAAAGAAATGACTAGATTGAGCATATAGAAATGCAGTATCAAAAACATCCACATGGATGAGCACTCTGCTTTTCTCACTCTTCCAACTTATATCATGAGAAAGGTGTATCACCATTTTAGAGAAATATATCCCCTTTAACAATGGTTACCATAGACCCACGGGGACCGATGCTATAACCACTAGCTAAATGTCACTGCTGAGCACTTGAAAAGTTAGGTTAGAATGACTGAGAAATTGAATTTTTCATTTTACTTAATTTTAATTACCTGACATTTTAAAACTCAAATTTAAATTATAATAACTCAGTTCAATTCTTTTAAACCTTTTAGTTATGTCAGTAACAACTTACATTTATAAATCTATTTTGTCAACTGTAAATGTTATAAAGTCAGATCAAGTATTTCTGATGAAAATTTAGCATCCAAGTTGAGATGTGCTATAGTTGTAAGTGCACACCAGATTTGGAAGACGTAGTAGAAAGAAAATGAAAAACATCTTAATATTTTTATCTTGATTACATGTTGACATACTATTTTAGATATACTGGAATAAATAAAATTATTAAAATTAATTTCATCTGTTTCTTTACTTTTTAGTGTGGCTACTAGAAAATTTTAAGTTCTAGAGGTGGCTTGCTCGCATTACTTTTATTGAACAGCTCGGCTACAGATGGTGAGTGAACACAGAGAAAGTTATTTTCATAAAATATTTTTGCAGAAAACTCAGTTTTGGCTAAATGATAAAGCAACTCAGATATTTTCACTAGAAAGAGCAGCCAGACTACTTTTAGGTCTTGGCTGAAATCAGCGTATCACTTCCAGGATCTGAGGTCTCTGCTGACCTCTTCCTTCCTCAAGGGTTTCTGAAGCATAACTTGAATCATTTCAATGGTTTACAGCACCTGTGAAGAGAACGGATTTCCAAGACTGCCCGATCCATCACAGAAAAGTAACTGCAAATACAGATATCCATCCATTTTTTAATACACGTGTACTGAACTGTGTCTCTAGTTTGGTGACGCTGGACGCTTTCCATGTAGCTTGTGGTTTGAAGGGTATAGTTTGACCTTATGACCTAGCAGGATCCCAAATTCTCTCAGATACTTCAGGCCTTTGTCAAGAGAGAGGAAAGGGGCTCTGGGTTTTATTTTCTTTCTTTTCTCTCCCTCTCTTTTTTTAGAGAAACAGTTTATATTGACATTTTATAGCCTAGAATAAAATAGTTTCAAATGTACTGTTTTGCTTAAATATTGACCAATTTGACATTCCCCATGTAAATAAAAACTACTTTTTCATATGCAAAGATTGGAATAAGCTGAAAATTAAGAAGGCACACATCTAAGAGTCTTCTATAAGATCATATATGATCTAATAATTACTGAAAGTCCCAAAACTCAGAATTCTGATTTTACAAAAAAGAAAGGACTATGACCATTCAAAATTATAACCACCGTTAAGTTTCTATCCTGAACAGGGATTAGTAGACTTCCTATTCACCATGTATGAGGGCCTCAAATTTAGCTCAGATTGAGACTAAGTCACCTGTAGCTTCTAACAGTGGAAATTTTAGAAACAACCTAAATATTTGGACAGGTTAAATAAACTACTTATATATAGTCAGACAATGCAATAAAAAGCAATTGAAATAATATATTTATATCTATAACCACATCTTTTAAAATGCCATACATACAAATAAAATAATATGTTTTCTACTTTTAAAATAAAATGAATGTGATATATGGGATAACTTGGTGATTTGATGATACTGATACTAACAGTTAATATCCATTCACAGCAGTGAATAAAACAAAAAAAATCCCTTTCTTTAAAAAGCTTCCAATGGAGGGAGACACACAATGCACAGATAAATGAATAAAATATACATTTTACAGACTGTATTGTAAAGTAATACAACCTAGAAAGATAAAGCAGTGAAGGGGGTTGGGGGGAAGAGGAGGGGCTGGTCAGGAAAATTCAACGAGAAGGTGACCTCTGAGCAGACCTGGAGGAGGTGAAGGAGTGAGCCACACAGGTACGTGAGTGTTCCAGGCGGGGGAACAGCCAGTGCAAAGGTGCTGAGGCAAAAGGGTGTTTGAAGAAGAGGCCAGTGTGGCTAAAACAGAGTGAGCGAGGCAGGAGGTGCTGCTGCAGGTGGAAAGAAGGGTGGGCAGATCGTGTAAGAACTTGAAGGCCTCTGTAAGGACTTCACAGGGAAACAGAATGCCACTGGGAGGTTTGAGAGGAGAAATGACCAGACCACTCTATTAAAAATACACAGTATGAGGACACGAACAAAAATAATCACACATCTTTTGCAAGAATCCAGGCAGGTCATGGCAGTAGCCTAAGCAAGGGTGACAGGTGGAGCGGGTAAAGACTCGGGTTCAGGTATATTCTGAAGGCCTACCCGATGTGCTAAGGGATCAGACGTGGGTACGCTGAGGTTTTGGCTTGAGTAACAAGGATGGAACTGCTGTTTAGAGCGTTACTATGCAATAGTTCTCCTTCATCCTCAATCAGGCTTGAAATGAAAGGTATAAAAATAGTGTTCTGAGGGATTCATACCATTAAGGAATTAAAACTGTGACTGAAAGCACTACTTACTAACTTAATAAGAAGACCAAAATAAAGTGATGTATTTCATCTGGTAGCAGAAAACAGAAAAGTTCTTTCTTGATTGAAGACATAAATAGTTATCGATGGCAGTATTAAACTCCCTAATATTTAACAATGTAACTGCAAAAACTCCAATGTCAGGGACACCATATATCGGAGAGCAAGTTAACTTACATAATGTAACATAATGTAACTTTCTACTAATGTATTCCAGATGGAACACACGACACTTTGAAAAATATCACTGTTCTAGAAGAAACACTGTAAACATTACCATTTTGTATTTATATTGCATATAACTTTAGAAGTATCTTTACAACATACTATGTAGGGAATTCCTGCATTGACAATAAGAATTCAGGAGTCCACTGATAAAATCCTTTCTTGAAGGAAGAAATACATCTTTTACATATCTTGATTCATTAGTTCAACTTTGGCAATAGTCAAATATTAAAATCAGAGCAGCAATTCCTTTGAAAAAATATACACTAAGCATAAAATGAATAGGAAGGATAATTAAGTCTAAAACTGACTTGTTAGCAGTTTTGTGATACTCTTATACTGGGATAAATGATGGGTTATGTTTTATTACCCAATGGCATACTTGTAACAGTAACTATTAAGAGAGTACAAAATAGAAGAACCCAAGATGAAATGGAAAGAGAACGTAGTTTCTATAATCAGAACAGGTTTTAATTACGGTGGGTAAGAATCCTACTTACTTATTAATTGTGTGCTCATAGAGTGCTATGTTGCAATCATTTTCTTCATTCACATCTAAATATTCAACCAGACTCTCATGTAAAAAATCTTCAAAATTCCTGGGAAAATATTGGTAAAACATACATTATCAAAAAGCATTTTAATGTAGTATTTTTATATGCAATATGAAGTTACTGGCTTTCGGTTAGGCCCAAAGCAACTTTCTCTCCCAGGGAGTACCAGTACATCAGGATACCTGAAACATAGTATTCTTGGACCACACAATGATCACAAATCACTGAAATAAAAATAGTAAAATGTCTGTGATTCTGGTCTTCATTTCTAAAAATATCTTCTTTCACTTTAGAAACTTTATGTGATAAAAGTCATCCTCTCACTAGACACTTAATAGTACCACTAATTTATACCAAGACTCTGTAATTCTCTTCATCTAAGCTGATAAATATTTTATGATATCCAAGCAAGTTCACAGAGAGAAACAGAGGTTTTTAACAGGCTAATATGTTTGGTGGGGAGGAATTAAAAGACTAAAAATGACAACATACTATTCTTGAAACTCAGAACAAATATTGTTACTGCTGATTACACCATGAAAATGAGTCCTAAGGAGACAGAAGTTTGCTGGTGGCCATTTACCTGTACCCCTGAGCCAGCTCTTCCATATGCTTATTCGTGACTGCAGGCTTCTGTTTCTTAACAATTATGTAAGGTCTGGAATGGAAAAGAATAAATTCCCAGTAGTTCAACAGAAAAATTAAAGTCACCAAGAAAGTTTATGATAGTGAAATGAGGGAAGCTGTAAATAGAATCAAACATTTCTGGATTGCTTGAGGGTATTTTTTTAATGTGTGAGTGCACAGAGGCCTATTTTCTTTCTCCTCCATGTACACACACAGACATACACATGAGCCCAGACCATATTTGTATGTGTGCACATGCACATGTATACACAACCAGTACTTCCTGCAAGTATCTTAGGAAATACCTGATTTTGAATGAAACACAAAAATGATAATCAAATCTAAGAAGAAAACAAATCTTTTAGTGTTGCATCTTAACAAACCATGTAAATGCATCATACCAACAGCATCTCCTTATTTCATTCTGGGATTATCTGACCTACTACCCATGAAGTCAGCAGAGAACTGTCACTGAGGATAACAATGCCATTTGGTAGTGAGGGTCTGGTGAATATCAGGTATTTAGAGTGCTTTGGTTCAGGAGAAACATCACTGGGTTATCCCAGTAGGTGACGTGAAGCTACAAGGGACCAAAAAGAGTGGCAATACATTTGCAGAGAATACTTTTTTACTTTGTGATTTTTTTAGCAATGTAATGGGTGTAAGGTAGAGAGAGCTTCTGCTCTACACATTCTGGAAGATTAACCTGTAACTGTCAGTGGCAATCTGCCTCTCAGGGCCTCACCACCGCAAGGAGACCCCAACACAAAGGATGGCATGCAGCACCAAAACGTCAAGGGCTGTTGCTATTTGGATAAGCAGCTCTTACAGAGAGTAGCGAGTAACCACCCGACACTTGTGTGCCCTACCCACAAGTCCAAATAATTATTTGAAGACTAATGAGCACTTCTACACAGTTAAGAAGAGGGGCCACACAATTACAAAAGGAAAACACTAGTTGCTGAAAAATGAACTGGGTAAACTTTTCGTAGAAATCAATATTACTTCAAAATCCTGGCTTCTTGGTAGGGAAGCAGAACAACACTGCTGTCTCCTTCAAGGGCTGTGGGTGAGTTCAGGTTAAGAGACTCGGGAGTGATGGCAGAAGCAGGAGTAGGAGCAGGGAGGGTCGCAGTTAGCTACCTCAGTCACCTTTTACTTTTACTCCGTAAATTCTACTAATTCTTCCTGCCAGATCTGTGCTATACCATTACAAAATTACTTCTAAAAGAGAGTTGGTTTTCTTTTAGACTACGCCATACCATACTGGATGCAAGGAAAGAGAAGAATCCTAAAAAAGAGTAACCGAGAAAATGTCATCATTTTCTTCACCCCTAAATGGACCATGTTAGCCATAAATAAGTACCTAAGGTGTACCTAGCACTCTATAAGACAATTAGTGCATCTCGTATCATAGTTCTCAGGCCAATCCTAAGGACACATTATAATTACTCATACTTTTACAGACAGGGAAACCAAGGCTCAGAGACTTCAGTAATAAACTCAGAGTCACACAAGTCAGTAGGTGTTAAGTTAGGATTCAAACACGGGTATATCATTGGTTAGGGTTTTGGTTGCAAAGAAGAGAAATTAATTCAGGCTAATTTAAGCAAAAAATAAAATTTACTAAAAAAAATAAAAAACTTAAAAAGAAAAAGGAATTTACTGAAAGCATGTGAATTAACTAGAAGGATGAGAATCAAAGAAAAAGGTGAAATGTTCAGCCTCAGAAAGAAAAGGAGCTACAGCAGTTCCAAGGACCCCCAGACGGAGGAGGAACGGGTCATCTCTCACATGCGTCAGTGTCAGGGTGAGTCAGTCCTGACCACTTCTTCCCTTGAGTTATTCTCCTTGGGATTCAAATGCTCTGAGGACAAAGTCTGGCTGGCTTACCCTGGGGCATATACCTGACCCTTGGCTGAGCAGGAGAAAGCACCTGACTGTCCCAAACTGGGGAAAGACCCCCCCAGGGGAACAAGAAGGGTAGCTGGAAGGAGAAATGGATGCTGGACAGACACAAACCATGGAGGTCTACTCTCTAGGCTCCAACAGACTCGGAAGCCCAAGCTTTTCCCGCGGCTCTAACTACTGCGAGCTCACTAACTTGTACCCTAACACTCCCTGAGGTTCACAAAGAATGACTACAGTAGAACAGGTAAAGGTTTATGAAACAAGGTCATGTCCTCAGGTGATGTCTCTGCATGTCCCCAAAGGACCGGATACCATATCACGTTCATCCGTGTACAACTACCTCCTAGATAACACCTTAATCAGCCCTTAATATTTGCTGACTGAATAGAAGGCACCTACTCTTCTACTGGGTCTAATGTTATTTTGTTTCTCCATGCCTCCATGATTTTTATTCTTGCCATTCTTCAGCCTGTCTTCTCTCCTTCTTCATCCAAGTTACACAATCCTACTAATCCTTCCAAACTCAGTTCACAGCAACAGAATGTGGTGGGTAAAAATCACGATTGTTGGAGTCAAATGAATTCTAAGAGCTTTTGAGTAAAAAACAGATCCTATCACCGTCCAGCTTTGGGTAAGTTACTTAGTTTCACTAAACCTTTGCTAAATGAAAATAGTAACTAAACCCTACAGGGCTAATAGACGTACTACATGTAAAGCCTTACATATAATACATCTATTAGAATAACAAATAATGGCTAGCATTACTACTAGCATGTTGGTTGTCATTAGCAGTTATATCTGCCTTTGCCTGCAGACTGAGCTCTCTGAAGGCAAAGACTCTCACTAACCTCTGAACCCTGGGTATCCAGTATGCATATTCATGAGGTGTTTGCTATTTGAATTAAATTCATCTTAACAATGAATAAGGTCAAAGTACATTAAAAAATAAAAAGTCTATTTCTTTCAAAAGTAAACATAAAAAGATTCTTAAAAACTTTAGGAACTCATACCTGCACAGCCTTCCTCCATCAGAGGAAATATAGACACATCGATCGGTAAGATTTGTTGAGATAGAAACAAATTCATTGATATATCCTGCTCTCCGCATCAGTCGAAATGTATTCACCAGCTTCTTATGGTCTCGAATGACACCCAGGATGTTACCTACATAGAAAAAAGAATATTTAAAACAGAAATAAAAAAACTAATAGGATTTAAAATACCCACCCAATAAAAATGATAAGCACCTAGTGGCCATTGGAAATATTCATTAACATCAGTCTACCAGGCTGTAGGGAAGCAATATAGTGCAGTGACTAAGGATGGTCCAGGGGCCTGAGGCTACAGCCAGCCCTACCACGTGCTAGCTGAGTAACCCTGAAAAGGTTAGTCTCATTCCTCATCTGTCAGCACCATGAGTCCAGACCCGCTGAGATTGAACAATGGTTCCATCATTTCCAAAGAGCTAATGTGAGGATTAAATAAGTTGAACTTATGTAAAGTACTTAGAACTCTGCCTAGCACCTAGCCTAACTGCTATTATTACATTGCTCTTGTTGTCATTGCCATCTGTACAATGAGGAAAGTGAACTTTGCCTCCCAGGGTCAAAGTGAGGATTCAGAGAGGTCCTGGGTGAAAGTGCAGAGTGAGAGCTCACTCAGGGTTAGCCGTTGGGAGACACTGAACAAGGCAGTCAGTTAACAGCCCCGTTTTCCTACTCAGCAGCCTATGTATAAAGGATTGATGCCTCCAGAGCAGGAGGAAGGAGCAGAAAAGCATGGGAGCTAAGCGGTCAGGTCAAGCATATGGAGCTGGTGAGGGGACAGGCACCAGTCTTCGAATGAGGCACACCTGCTAATGAGTATCCGGAGAACTCTGAAGGGGGTGGGAAGGGGAATATGAAAGAAGCGACTGGGGCATGAGTGGAAGGAAAGAGACTCTCTTGCTATAAGCTATTCACAATCAATTATCAAGTGACTGGATATAAACCAACTCATCGTCAGGGCAGATTTGGTTATTTGTGCAGAATGCCTCACAGATTTAATGTGAACTTAAAAATAACCATGTTGAGCCTTATTCCACTGTGCATGTGTTGGCAGTTGCAAAAGGGCAGAAAGCAGCCAGTCTCTGCAATGTTACCCTTTAGCTCTAATAGCTGTATCCACTCAGAACCTGGATGCCCCAGGCAATGGAATAACTGTTTCTGCTACCAGTTTTCTACCTTTAACTTAAGGTCAACCTGGACCCAGAATAAAGCGTATGTTGTACTTTAAATACATAAATAATAGTGATTTCCCTCCTCCCCTGTAGACTGCTGAGGATCAACATGTCTCCAAAATACACTCACCATTGAGGAAGACGAGAAACACATTTGGGTAAGAGAGTTCTTCCCCACATAATAAATTCACATCTTCTACTCCCAGGTTACTGGCTAATTTAACAATGGGTCCATCTTCCATGTCAGTTGTGATGTGTGTCATAAGGGCCAAGTTTTTAACCAAACCACATGCCTAAAAAATAAAAGACAGTCATTTATAAGAATAAACACTAGTAATACAAAGTACAGTCTGCATCTAAAGATAGTTCACCACTTTGCTGACAGCAATGTAAAGCAGTACAACCTTGTAAGGAACACTTCAGTGACTCATACAAAAGCCTTTAAAATGTACATACCTCTTAACCCAGAGGACTTTATCCTAAGGTAACAAGCAAAGATATATAGTTTTAACCACAGAAATGATTAGCACAGTATTATTTGAAATGGCAAATATTGATGGCATCATACATGCCATAACCCAAAAGAAAATGATTACATAAATTATTATTCCCAGACCACAGAATGTCATAGTCATCAAGATGACATTGTATAAAAACTGTAAAGGAAACACACTGATAAATGTGAACACCTAAGAGTAGAAAACTTCTGGCCTAAAATGACAGAGTGTCTACAAAATAACTGGCCAGTACTCTGCAAAGCTTCTTGCTCATAAAAGGCAAAAGAAATACTGAAGAATTGCTTTACATTGAGACATTAAGGAGATGTGCCAACTTGAAACAATGTGTCATCCTGGATCAGAAAAAAGGCATTAGTGGGACAGGACAACTGACAAAATCTGAATAAAGTTTATAGGTTATAGTTCTATTATCACTGTTAATTTCATGAAGTTAATAACTGTGCTATGGTTACATAAGATATTCACATCTGGAGAATCAAGGTGAAGGATTATGAAATTTCTTTATACTATTTCTGTAACTTCATTGTATGTCTAAAATTATTATAAAATGAAAAGGAAATTTAAAAATATTTAAACTTCTATACAACCAAAAAAAATCTAAAATAAAAATATGAACAAGTATGCAATATAGCAAAATAAAGGCACTGAGATATGTGACACATAAAAATTTTATTTCAGTTCTTAAAAACCATCTGCTGTAGTGATGCACCAAGTTGGTGCTTTATGAGGTCAGATGAAGGAAAATTCAGTGTTTCAAAGCTCAAGATGTATAGATATGGAAATCTGACAAGCTGCATAATTTTAGTGTGAATTTCCATATGGTTTAAGATAAATTAAGAAAAGAATGATAATTTCTAAAAATCATAACTCTGCATGAACTTCTATTTTTCACCTTTCCTGAGTCATAACAAATTCCTATACTTTGGAACTTATGTGTTTTACTTGTCATAATTATTTATTCATTTGGCATATATTTATGGGACCTCTATTCTGAATAAGACTCTGTGCTAGGAGCTTGGGCTACAATGGTGAACCCAACCAAGTTCCTTCCCTTTGAAGTTTATAATTCAGAATGGATAAAGTCAACTAGCAATGCTTAATATGAAAGAGAAAAGACCATGACACAGGAAGTAGTGGGAGCTATGGAAGTAAACCTATTTACTCTCTATGGTTCAGTGTTTAGTTAACTGCTTATATTTCCTATATAAGTGAGTCAGAATCCACTTTAGGTCTTGGCCTATGTGCTATCTTAGTTGCCTGCAATTGCAACTACGACGTCCTCTAAGGACACCTAAAAAAATAAGGGATTGCTTAAAAGGAGCTCCTCAAAGTCAAAGGTGTATCTCTCTTAATTTTCCTTCACATTCTTATCCCTTCTCTATTGTATGGTTTGACTCTTGGGTTAATAGAAGCCAGAAAATCTGGACCCTAATTTCTATTTAGGTGAGATATGAAATCAAATGCTTCTGTAGGTGGTGATTCTGGAATGACACTGATGTTGTCCTGATAAGTACATTAATATTTCTCTGCCAGGTAAGTGGCTGACCCAAAAAAGGATATGGCCTGGGGGAACAGGAACAGAGGCAGAACACCATCAACAGGTACTACCTTCGACATAGCACAGAGACTCCTCAGCCCCCTTACCTCTCCTTCTGGAGTGTCTGAAGGACAGAGCATTCCCCACTGAGATGGCTGGAGGGATCGAGGACCACTCACTTTTCTTGTTTTTTCAAACTGGGAAGAGATTCTTGTCATCATGCCCAGGGCAGATATATATGACAAGCGAGAAAGCACTTGAGTCACACCTTGGCGGTCCATTTTAAATCTTTTTAGAGACCAATTTCCCTACAGAGAGAGAAAAGACATACACTACCCCTGATCATTCATACATAGCCTGATACTATGCAGTTACTCTGAGTTCATCATAGAAAATGCCATGTTTATGAAAGTCAGGATGTAGATCAGAAATCAAAACATCACAACTAATATTAAAATTTAGCCAAGTCACTTGCTGGGGTTTTTTGCTAATTTAATGAATAGTACCTACATCTAGCAATCATCTAAGAATGCTTTGATGTATCAACCTTACAACATCCAAGCAGTCTTTTTTGTTGTTAGACTTGCTGGGGTGACATTGGTTAACAATAATTACATAGGTTTCAGATGAAAGCAGTTATTTTCTGAAGAACCAATTATGAGTCAAACAAGCCAGTTCAACTAGAGATTTCCATTGGAAGCGATAATAAGAGAGCATTATCAATTTCTAAACACATTTAAGGTAAAACCAACTTGAAGTACAAAGATATAATTTCATGTTGGAATGCAGTATTATTTGAATGTCTTTCAAAATTAGTCTTAATCGGAGGAAAATACAAGAGAAAAATGACTCAGCAGTTATCAGGGATAATAAATAAACTGTAGGCTTAAGGCTAAAATACACATATATATTCATATTAAGAAATATTATTAATATATATCCTCTGTGGCTATCATGTCAATCTTAAAATAGATTCACATGAAATAAATCTTGAACATTAAATTTATTTCATCTCCTATGCATTATATTGTGTTATATTAAATATACTGTTTTAAAGTTGTATTAATTGCACACATTAAATATATTCAAGGATAACTTAAAGATTAAGGTTAGGATTGTAACATGAATTAACAGTAGGAAACAGTATGCACAGAAAAGCAAAACACAAAATGTCAAAAAACAGTATGATATTTCTGATTCAAAAGTGAAAAAAATCAGATCCCCAAAGCTTCCTTGTCCCTGTAGCCATGTGAGGACACAGAGAAAAGATGGCCATCTATGAACCAAGAAGCAGCTATGGTGGACTTCCCAGCCTGTATAAACTAACCACGGAGGAAACGGAATAAATGCTGAGAATGCCAGAGTGAAAAGATGGAGAGAAAACAGATTCTTGAGGACTTCACTTGCTTTAGGCACTGATTTATTCTGGATTCTCCCTATTAAAACCATTATCAGCATGTGGAAGAGCTGGCTTTCAATATTGGAGTTAATGGAGCACAGCTGAGTTCCTGAGATAGAAACACAGATTTTTGCTGACTCGTGCTTAATAAGGCCACAGCCAAAAAAAAAAAAGGTATACTAGCTTCACATCACAGTAGAAGGTTTATAAAACCCTATTTAAAACTTTTAAAAATACTTTTCATAATTTTTCATAAGTGACATTTAAAACTTTTAAAATAGAAGAAAATAAATAAAATTAAATATTTGAAACCAAAAAATGTGAAAAAATTGCATCTGTTAAACAGTGGTTCTTCATTCTTCTTTTGAGAATCTGATGAAAGCTATGACTGTTCTCTTGAGAAAAATGCACATAGGACCATCAACACAAAATTTTAAATTAAATTTCAGGGGAGGATTCAGGGATCCCAGGTTTAAAACCCTTACAGTAAAGAAACTGCTAGGGTTTCAGATGCAGATAAGGTGATCTGTTTGAATAAAAATATGTGGCTCTGGGAGCACTCCCTCAAAGTGTAAAGTTTAACCATCATTACAATGAAGGCCATCACTTCAGAAAGTTGAGTTCTTGATAACATGGAAAAGAGCTATGTTCTAGAAAGAAACCATGCATTATAAAGCAAAGAAAGAGAGCAAACACATTTTTTCCACAAATTAACTTCTTACACTGATTTTTCCAAGCTCCAAATAAGAATGAACGTTGTAAAGTGACTTATGCCCAGAGAGTAAGAGGTAAGTAAATACTCGGCACAGAACTAATATAAAGCAGCAGCTGTTGGCAAACTGGAAGGAGATGGGTAGTGAAGCTATCACGCTCAACAAGAAAATTTGTTCTAGCATTCCAGAGGGGTATTAGAAGTGGGAAAGAGGAGGAACAGACAAGGGGCTTAACACTGCTCCTCTGAGAACATTTGTTTGTTGAAAATATTCTACTAATGGCAACACGCACGGAATCTTAGAAGCTGATCTTCTGGTTGCCTACAGATTAGGGTACACCTGCAACAAGGCCTACTACTGATTGTTCTAATAAGCAGTATTCTCCTGGAGATAAAGTGCTATCACGGAGGGGAAAAAGAATGCCTCGAAACAGCTATTATGACCTGAAAATCATGGGTCAGAAGGCAAGAAAAAGTAATTCTAACAGAAGTTGTGTTCAAGTGCTCTCTGGAATCTTCTCCTCAAAATATCCAGGGATCTATTTTCAGACAAGTTTGGGCCACAGAAGTTCAATGGGCCTAAGTAGGCACAAAAGCCTGCTCCACCTCAGGGTTAGGTGCAGCTGTCACTGCCAAGGGCTGCTCACAGAGACTTGCTGCAAATTTCAAAAATCAAGGATGGCAGCAGGTTGGCCACTAACTCCCTCATTGTTCCAGCATCAACATGTTACACTGTACTATTCCTTTGTTGGGCAAAATCCCATCCATAAAACTAATCTTATGTCTGACACACAAAACGTGAACCAGGCTTTATCAGATAGACCTATAGTTGTTAGGCTTTAAGAAAGGGAGCAAACACCTATCTGATCACCCTTTGTGAATGCACAGCAGCTGCCAGGGCCTAACTTTATCTCTACGTGAGGAATAGCTGATAGCCCTACAAGGAGATGAAACATTTTGTACCATTTTGGACAAAAGGTGTGATTAATAAACCTACTTGTAATATGTCCATTTTATTATAGAAAAAAATGGGGAAAGTATCCATGAAAAAAATGGCAGTAAATGGTAAAACAAAGATTTTTCCTTTATGTAAGAGGATATTCATTTCCTTACTGCCTCGTACAACAGGAACTATAATTTGGCAATGAACTCACATAGTAACAAAATTCCCACTGATAGCATTTAAACTGTAGACTGTCTTTCAGAGTAAAAAATCTGTGATTTGTAAGTATCCTACATACGAAGAAATGTGCGAGGGCTGTCCGGAAAATGTCAAGCCATGTGACCATTCTCGTTACACCGATAATGGCTGGATTGTTTCTGGACAGCCTTGTATGTATATATTTCACCTAAATTCTCAAAGTACTTTAAATTTCCATTCCATTACAAATAAGTTACAAAACTGAACAAATGACTAAAGACTTACAGTAGAAATGGCATTCACCATGCCATTGGTAATCTGGTCTTGCCGCATGTGTTTTACAACATCAAACTGGGCTGCCCTTTGCTTAGGAATCACCTGGTCTGCAATCTTCTTCATTTCAGAATTAAATTTTTTGAACAAATCTTCAAAAAGAAGAGATAAAAGCTAAAGAAAAAAAAGCACATGGTGAACTTTCAAAACGCATTACTAGCTTACTTAATACATCTTACGTCTTTATTAAACTTGGTGAAAAAAGCAAAATGAAGAAACTGCTTAAAACTGAAAATAAACGTTGAAATCAATTTGATCAATATGTACTTTTCTATGTGCTTACCACTAAGCTATCTGTAGGAAATAAGAGCAAAGATAATGAATGACATAATCTCCACAAAGTCATTTAACTTAGACCAGTCATTCTCAGACTCTGAGATTTCACTGACCAGTGAATAATCATTAAATAAACAAAGAAAGATTGTTAAAATCCCAAGATGGGTGGGGGAGGGAAGAATTATCATTAAAAAGTCTGACAACACCAAGGATGGGTACCATTTTGGCCTTCTGATATCACTGGTAAAAATGTAAATTGGTACAACCACTAACAAGACAGTTTCCCACTACCTACCCGCCCCCAGGCCAGAACAGTTCCTCTCCTATGTACATCCCCTGCAGCAATGGTTCTCAAACTTTAGTATGCGTGGTAATCACGTGAGGGATTGTTAAAACAAACTGCCCTTACAGTATCTGATTCAAAAGATTAGAGTAGAGCCCAAGAATTTTCCTTTCTAACAAATTCTCAGGAGCCACCAGTGCTGCTGGTAGGGGAAGGGTAACTTGAGAATCACCACCCTTCCAAAATGTGCCTGTACAGGCATCAGAACACATATACAGGATGTTCATAGCGCCATTACTTGCAACTGGAAACCATACAAATTACATTTAGTTAGACAAATTGTGGCATACTCAAATAATGGAACATTGTAAAGCAATGAAAATAAATAAAAAGTAACCACAAAATCATAGCTAAAACATAAAATCATAATATTGAGTGAAAGAAACCGACACAAAGTGATATATATGATATAACTCCACTTACATAAGGTTAAAAAACCAGCACAACTGAGCTATATTTTTTAGGAAGGCATAATTAGGTGGCAAAATTCTAAAGAAAAGCAAGGACATAAATACCAATAAAAATCATGCTAGGGATTACACCTTGGAGAGAAAGAATTATGATCAGGTAGGGGCATGTTGGGGGTGAGTACTTTTTGAGTGCTGAAACTATTTCATTTCTTGAAATACCTGTGGTATTTATTCCACAAAAATTTGTTAAGCTGAAATTTACATTTTATGCACTTTTTTAAACCTGTATTTCTCTATAAAAGGTTATAAAATAAAATCATACCCACCAATTACTCGGACATAATCTTATTTTTAAAAGGACATTTAATGTCAAACAATGGCAAAGCAAATAACCTCAAAAGAAAAGCCAAAAACTAAATACAATTTGCCTGATGAAACCCACACCATCCATCCTCACTCATTACTCTCTAGACCAGTGAAAACTGGACCATAGACTCCTAAGAATCCTCAGACCAGTGAGTGCCTGGTGCCACAAGCCTAAATAAGCAGAGAATGATGTAAATGCAAGAGACCAAAATACAGTGTGAAACAAGATACTTCAGCTTATGCTAGAAAAAAAAAACAGTCCAAGTGTTTAAGCCCCTACACTAAGATTACTGGGGAACAGGATTAGATCATAAAATAGATGAAAAGCAGAGGTAGAAAGAAGGCAAAGATTTGGAAAGAGAGTGAAGATCTTAAGAAATATTTCTAAGTTCCACTTCCACTTAGGATGTAGACATCCACAAGACAACATCCCCCATACCACTCTCAGAATTAAAAAAAAAAAAAAAAAAAAAAAAAAAGAATCATCTACAAATCATATATTTCCTGACTCTTACAGAGAAGTAAGGTTGCAAGGCAACTAAGTGAACTGAACTGCAAATGGTGACAAGCCCCTCCAAAGAGAGATGGGACATATAACAGAGCAGATGTTTGCCATAAAAGAAATCAGCTAAAATTTTATGGACTTCTTAACTGCCAAATGTGGGGTACCATGAAAGCTTAGAATCCTTCACAGCCTCAGACACAAGAGGATCCACACTCACTCACAAGTTCTTTGCCAGGAGTGCTCATGAAAGACTGGAGAACAGCCTGAGAGAGAGAGCCTTGAGAAGGATCCTTTTGTTGGAACAAGCAACAAAACCCTAACTGCTTCCCAGGACCTTCTCTCACATGAAGCAAAACCATTAAGTCGCTGGAGAAGGGTCAAGAAACCCTTCAGCTGGTGGTCCCAGGCAAAGGTAACCTGCACTGATAGAGGGGTAGAAGCAAAGCTGTCTGTCCCTGTGGGTGGAAGAGTTACTCCTGTGCACCCACCATAAGCTCTACACCTGGTCAAAAGCAACAGCAGTCTGCTACTGGAGGAAGGCCAGCAAAGCCTGTGGCCACTGATTGCAGGAAAAGGTACAAGGCCAGATACAAGGGGAGAAGCCAAAACCACCTTTCCCTGGAGCAGAAGCAGGAAACCTGCTTGGGCCAAGGGTCCTGTACTGATACAAAGCAAGGGCCAGATACCACAGGGAGGAGCAGAAAACAGAAAGCTTTTCTTTATAAAACTGGAGAAAAGGAGAGAATGCCCATTTTTCATCACTCCTATTCAACACTGTGTAGCAGGGTACTATTCAGTGCAATAGGAAAAGAAAAAAATACAAGATACAGATACTGGAAAAAAGAAGTAAATGTGTCATTACTTGCAGATAACATGTTTATACACATAGAAAATCCCAAAGAATCTTAAAAAACAAACCCAACTAGAAATTATTGAGTTTAGCAAGCTTGCAAAATATAAGGCCAATATAACAAAAAGCAATTGTATTTAAAACATTAATGAGAGAAATTAAAGAGAATCTCAATAGGAGAGATATTAACATACCATGTTCATGGGTAAGACAGTATAATTAAATTTCAATTCTCCTCAAATTGGCCTATAAATTCAAATGTACCGTTAATAAATAACTATCAGCTTTTTCTTTTCAAACGGAGATGGGAATTTTAAAATTTCTATAAGAATGTAAAAATTCCTAAGGTTATAATGATAGGAAAAAAACCTTCACTATTAATTTCTGGAGGAAACCAGAGAACTAATGTAATATTCTATAAACTCGTTTAAAAAAAAATCTAGCAAGCATATGTCTCAGGGCAACCAAAGAGATGCTAATGAAAACTTTTTATTGAAAAATTCTAACTAAAAAATGTAGGAAGAATGAAACTATTAGAATATCACTATTTTGCACACTCTAATTAAATAATGGACAAAGGAATAACCAGCAGCAGCAGCAGCTAAATAAAATTATCAGGAAAAAGTTGATGGGGAAGTGAACAATGGATAAATCAGGGCCCCAAACACCTAAACCCAGTGACCAATTCCAAAGGCAAAAATGTAGATGTAACCAGACATATTCTTCATTTTTTTTTTTTTTAAAAGCCCTGAATAGGATCTAGCTTCTGAATTTAACTACTGGCTTACAGAAAATTTAGAGGACAAAGGAATATACATGAATATATAAGGGCTGTCTAGAAAGTATCTAGCCCTGTAACAGGAAAAACAGAAGCCATTAAGGATGGATGTTTTCCAAATAGCCCTTATATATGTTAAGATACTATAGGGATACATCATGTGGGAATCCATAATGTAGGAAATTCTTTAGGATAAAAGCACCAGTTTTTTTTTTCAAACACACACACACAGAGGGAAAACATACAGATCAAAAGAATTTAAGAGCTGTATCAACTGAATGCAACAGGCAAGACATGTTTGGGTCCCACCTGAACAATCGCACTGTAAACAACAATATTTAAGGACATCGGGAACATTTCAATAATGGGTCCTTGATATTAAGCAATTATTCCTTTAAAGTTTTAGCTGTGATAATGGCGTTATAATTTTTTTTAACTTTTAAAGCATTTACAGAATATGATTTGGTATCTGAGATACTGAAATGATTCGATGGCTCAGATTTCTTTAAGAAACCCAATTTGTGGAATGGGGGAAGTGGCAGGCAGTTGAGGAAGGTATAGATAAAACAAGACTGACTTCTATTGATAATAATTGAAGCTGTGTGATGGATACATGGGAACTAATTTTATTAATGAATTATTTTAATAGCTAAACCTATTTTTGTGTATGCTTGAAATTTTATATATCCTTGAAGATTTTTTTCATGAAAATTGAGAAAGTAATTCTAAACTTTACATGAAAAAGATAAGGCCCTAAAATGGCCAGGACATTCCTGAAAAGGTGAGTGGACGGAAGAAGGAATGCATAGACAAACTCTCCAATGAGCAGAACAGAGAGTCCAAAAACAAACCCACGTGTAATATTAAAAGTTGTTATATGAGAGAGGTGGCACTTTAGATCAGGGAAGAAAGGAAAGACTACAAGGTCTGGCAATTAATTTGCCAGAGAACTCATCCTAGAAAAAGTGCTACATACCTCACTGCTGAATATCACTACGGTCACCTTCCAAGCACTTCCCTTGGGAAGCTGTGCACCGACGCCAGCGCCTAGTCCACCCATCAAAGCCAGTTTGGAACTCTTCTGGAATGGCCATCAGAGCTGTTGTCACACCACAAAATCTGACAATTAAGTTTGCGAACTTGCCACCATGCGCTTACGTTGGCAGCACTGTGCAAACAATTTGGTAAGGTGTCATAACCTTGCCACTTGTTTTGGGTTAGCATGCTGTGCGGCAACAGATAACCAGAAGACCATTTACATAAAGTTGACAAAACTAAATAGGTGGGTTATTACAAGTAAACAGCAGGCATACTTCTATGATCAAATGTAATAATACAAATAATTCCATTCCCCTGCAAAACTAATTGTTAGGGTTTTTTTTTTCCCTTTGTAAGGATTTTATTTCCTTCATAGAAAAAAAAAAAAAACCTCAATATATTTGTAATCTAGGTTACCTAACAAAACATTAAAGTAATATTGGGGGGAGATATTCTATATACACTGATTATTTACATAAAGAGGAATTCTGAAATTCAGTGCAAATTTCACAGTGACTCTGAGTCTTCTCCAGCCACTACTGAAGAAACAGTCTTTCCCAAGGGGAATGGGACATAATGCTTTTCCCTTAGGTTAGACATGTCCCTCCATTTTTCTGCTAAAATCAACTATGCAGATAGGAAAGCCAGGATCCCGTACTTGAATTGACCATGTCACAAGTGTTCTAAAAAGAAAACTTCCTCCTCTGAGACCTTATTTCTCTCTTCCACTCAGACCCAGCGGCTTCAGTGATGGAAAGAAAGACTATGGGAATAGAAGCAGGTGCAGAGGGGTGAGAAGGATGAGGCCCAGGCCAGCAACTTCCTGTGGAAACTGGCAAAAGAAACTTGAATAAGCTTCCTGAACAGAAGCGCCCTTAACCCAAACCACAAAAGCGCAACTCTACTTTAATTAGTCCCTTATAGTTAGACTTCGGTGTCTCAAATTAAGACAAAGTTTTCTTGGACTCCCAGCGGATTTTGTTGTAGTCCCCTGATTCATATACAAGGAAGTGCCCCTGATCCTGAAAAAGTAAAAGGTGGGAGTACATTCAACATAACTATTGCCTAATTAATAAATTTCTCCACCCCTAAATTTTCAATTTAAGGGAAATCACATTCTCCAGTGCATGGAGCAGTAAGACACTACAGGGCCAAATCACACAATAAGCCACATTATTTAGGTCAAGAGTGAAGTGATTAAAAGGGATGGAATGCGGGTGATAATATTCAGTACTTTTCATTGCTAGTATGAGCCCTTTCAGCCTGCTTAAGACAGGAGCACTAAAGAGCACATTATATTTAAGGAAAAAATGCTGACAGCTCATCAATTGATTTTCAATGAAAATGCTAAAAAAATTAATAAAGAAGTTAAGCTGCTGAAATACAGTTGCACCAATTAGCTTAATGTCAGAGAATTCTAATTAGGCGTCTTGAGATTGCTATTTAGTGTTTAAGCCTTCAGTGCCAAATTCTCCTTTTCACACAAACTGGTTGCAAAATTAAAGACATTAGGCAGCCTTAATTACATTATCAGAACAGCTGGGATTAGGCAATCTCTGAAGTCAAGACGGCATTCTTTTGTCACAGGGTGGAAATCCCTGGCTTTCCAAGGTGCCGGATTTTGGTGCCGTTCCCTATCTCACCCATACAAAGCAAGCTGCATTAGAAACAAAAAATTTGCAGACAAAGAATAGAGTAATGCTCAGCAAATAATGAACACATTACCAAAAAAGAAAAAGCAGGTGAAAAGATTAAGCCTGAAATCGGTAGGTTTTGCTAACACCTCTACTGGCGGCTGGCCTGCCAGACCTCAGGTGGCAGGAAGACTGGAGGGAAGGCTCTGCGGACCTGCTTGGCCAGTGGATACAGCTTGTTATCTAAAGCTGAAGCACATTTATGCTCCCTTATCCCTTGGGATGTGAAATTAGCAGCTATTGTTTTTACGCAACTTTGCAAACACAATGCCTTTTATGTCTTTACATTGTTTATAAAGTGATGTTTCCTTACACTTGGGAACCTTTTCAATTTTAACTTTTTAAGCAACAGGATAGTTTCTCCTCTCCCCTCTCCTGACTCCATTTTTTATTACTCTGAACAATCAACAACCAAGATTTTTTTTAATGGACTCATTTAACGTCATGGTTTTTTTCCAATTAAAACTCTGTAAACATTGAGAGTGAGGTGGTAAGGATACCCATAATCCCCTGGTCAATATGAAAAGTGGCTGAAAACCCCACCTGCTAGCATCTCAGACACTAACCAAACAGAACTTCCCAAGTATGCAGACATTAACATTTTCCCCAAACCTGAGACTGCTATAATTTTTAAATTCCAGTTTTTAAAATTTTAGTTGTGGTAGTATCTACTGTTACCATCCCAATTACCACCATCTGTCACCTAAATATTGCCATGGCCTCCTAACTGGTCCATTCCTGGCCTGGTTATCTCCAAACCAGATATTTCTAAACTGAAAATCAGGTTGTGTCACTTCTGATTAAAAGTTTCCAGTGGTTTCCCACTGCGTGTAAAACTAAACCCAACCCCCTTCCACGGCCTACACACTAGCTGTCCAATGTCATTTCTTACCACCCCAACACCACACACCATACACTCCAGCCACAGTGATCCTCTACTAGTTTCTCCCGCAGCAGAAATGCCTGGGGGTGTATGTGCATGCTCGGGCCTCTTGCTGCAATGCAGTTTCCAAGGTTGCATGAGATTGGCTTCTCCTCATGAGACTTCACTGGAATGTCTAAAAGCTCAGCTCAAAATATATCACTCTTTCAAGGAGATCTTTCCTGTCTAGCCTAACACCCTTTTCCCTCACAACCACCTCAACTCTCTAACATTAGCTTGTTTTTAGTTTTCTTTAAATGCTATGACTACCCAATATTATCACATGTATTTACAGCTTATTTGTTCATTGTCTGTCTCCCCCCAAAAAACACACACTCTTGAGAGCAGGGGCCACGTACTCTCAGTCATCACTGCATCTTGGGCAGAGGGTACTTTATCAGGGGATGGAGAGATGAATATAAATGTTTCCTGCCTTCAATGAGCTTACAGTCTAAAGGGGGAAGAAGTATGCAGATTAAGAATTATACAGCAATTCAACATGTAAATAAAGACCTGAACCAAGTGCTACTGGCATTTGAAAGACAGAACAACCAATCACTCCTGGGGTTCACAGATGATTTCAGAGAGGGTGACTCCAAGAATGATGAATGGGTAGGAGCTCCTCATTAGGGAGAGGGTGAGGGAGGGGCGACTTGGGCAGAAGGCATAACCCAAAGGCATGGAAGGATGAAAGAGCATCATGGTGTATCTAGGAAGATGTAAGAGGCTTGTCTTGGTATGACATCAGGCTAAAATGGTACTCAGGGGCAAGATCATCAAAGACTCCACCAGCCCTGCCAGAGTTTAAACTTTGGTCTATAGAGAGCCAACAGTGTTTATGAATTCCACAGAGGGGCTTCAGGGGAAGGGCAAGGAGGCAGAGCAACAAGCCCTTCTACCCTGCCTCAACCAGAGAAGCTCAATGTTTACCTGTTTTAACATTGAGATTCGAGTAAGAGTTCATGCTTTCAGAACCTTGAAACCCACCTCTGAAGCTCAGGCCTGCTGAGGGGAGCTCCTGCGAAGCGGATCCGTTATTTCACCTAATCTCACAGTAAATGCTCAGAAATGTGTTGGGACTGCCTTCCACTAGTGAACAGGAGGGAGAGGCAGCTAAGAATCACAGAAGACAACCAGATTCAAACATACTAGTGTTGTGTTCACTCTTGAGCTGGGACATGTGAATATTTGTTTGATGAGTCTTACTACACAAACACCCATACACATTATACATAGTCTTGTCTGCATGGTATTTTTCATAACTAAAAAGCACACACACAAAAGTAGGCATATGTCAATATTTGTAGTAACATTACACATTCAATTGATTAAATCCCTCCTTAAGTAAAAGGGCTTGGCAGTAATGGCTGAGCAACATTCACAGACATAATGCTTTGAATATCTGTTTCATACTAATGAAGAGAAATTGTTCTTTTATATGATTTCCTCTAAAATTGCAAAGCCTGACTCCAAACTTGCCCCTGAGAATGAAGGCCCACAAAACTTAGCATGAATTCACAGACAGGCCTCAATGTCTACAAGCCAAGAGTTTCCAATAGTATAAGTTTAAAATGCCAGTTAATAAAGATACTTGTACACACATAAGGTGTTTCTGCAAGAACAGAGGAAAGGAAGGAAAAAGTGACTGGTACTGGGGAGAGGAACTAGGGAACTGGATTAGGTGGGGAGGTCAGAAGTAGGAAAAGACTCATTTGCACTGTAAAATTTCTTGCAATTGTTTCAAAGTCTTTTCACTGCGCTAATATATTATTTTAAAAAACACTTTTACTATGTATAGTGATTTTTATTTTAATACCTACTATTTTATAATGCTTAATTTAGTGTTATATTATTTTTTAAAAACCATAACATTGTTTTTTAAAAAACTGAAAATACTGTTTAAATTGGTAAGACAAATAATCATGAGAGCAGCAAATGAAGCATCTTACAGCCCAGCTATGATCGGAAGAACTTAACAGAATGTTTCAACTGTTTGCTGCAAGGAGACAGGATTCAGAGGTTTATAGCCAAGTTAGCTGCCTTAAAACAAAAACAAAAAAACAGAACAGTCTTGACAGGAATAAAACAGAATCTAGAGTCTCTACAACTCATCATCCACAATGCCCATTAGGATGCAATCCAAGATTATTAAGACATACGAAATAACAGGAAAATATGACTCATACTCAAAAGAAAAGCTAATCAAGAGACTGTTCCTAAAATGACTGAGATGTTGAAATCAGCAGACCAAGATTCTAAAGTAGCTATTAAAATTCAAATATTTAAATGAAAGTATTATTGTGATGAATGAACAAGAAGTCTCAGTAGAAAAAGAGGTATAAAAACTACCCAAATGAAATTTCTAGAACTGAAAATATAATACCTAAACAAAAAATTAACTGTATGGGAATAACAACATATTAGAGATGACATAAATAATAAACCAGAAAGTAAATCAACGGAATTAGCCAATCTGAAGAATAGAATAAAACGGAAAAGAAAATTAACAGCTTCAATATCAAAGGGTCTAACAGTATAATGTGAGTCCAAAGGAGAATAAAAAACAGTATAAAAAAAACCTAGTTGAAGAATTAAAGCCTGAAAACTTCTCAACTTTGGTGAAAGACATAAATTTACAGATTTAAGTACTCAGTGAACCCCCAAGCAGGACAGTAACAGAGACCATCACACCAAGGCACTTCTTTAAGACCAAAGATAAAGAGAAAATATCAAAAGCAGCCAGGTCTGCATTCTACATGTCAGATTTAAAGGCAAATTCTGATTTAAATGCTGAAACATAAAGTTTTGAAGACTTTTAGATACTGCTACCCTGTTGAAGGGGGTACATACTTTCAAAACAAGATATAATTTATCAGTTAAGACTTAAAATGAGATTAGAGATGTCTTCACTCACTTCCACTGTCACCAAAAAAGTTAGGGGATTGTTTACTTATTTACTGTCTATTTCTTGTTTACTGTCTCTCTCACTAGACTATAAGGACTAAGAGAAAAGGGAACTTTGTCTCATTTCCCCTGTACCCTCAGTTCCTAGGACTATGCCTGGCCTATAATAGTAGGAGTTCAATAAATGATTGTTAATTGAATAAATGATATTTATTAAAAGTCACACATCATTTACTACATTACACAGAATGAGCATAAACATCTCAACAAAAGATATACTACAGGAAACATTAGTAACATATTTAAAGAATTAAGAGTTTTCATAGTTAAGGAAATTCTTAAGAGATAGTAAGTCGTGTGAAATGCTCATACTTCAAATATATGCAACCTATATTCCATTCAACTGTCTCTTCCCCTAAAATTAATACCAAATTAATTTGTATAAAAAATAAGATTTCACACATAAAATAGTTAAATCACCTGTCCTGCCAACTCCAATCGTTTGTTACCATAATAGTCTCTGTCATCAACCTTATTATCTCCTTGGGCCAGAATTACTCTTCGCACCATCACTGCAGTATAGATACATTTGGCTCGGAAATTGAATTCTTTAACCTGTAATTTGGAGACAATGCACATTAAAATTTAAGGTGCCTTAAGAAAAAAAATCAATGTTATAATATTTAAATAAGAAAATAATGAATTTCCCCAAAGAAATTCAGTTAGTCTGTACACTTTCCTGAGAGAGATCCATTTGTTGAGCCCAGTTAAACCACAGAATCATGAGAGAGAGCAATAAACAGTATCTTAAGCCATTAAGCTTTGGAAATGTTGTTTAGGCAGCAAGACATAACAGGAATAGTACTAAAACATTGTCTGGATGAACCCACTGCAAATGTGCTATTCAGTCCTTTCTAGTACAAACTCTGAAATCCATATGAATGAGTCTGGTCTGATCAGTAAATTAAGTCAGAATTGGTTAAATAATTGCACTGGTTTGTCTGGGAAGACAAAAATCTTAAAACAAGGTAAATCCTTTCTCAACATAAAAGATGATGAGTTCTGAGAGTATAGCCTAAGCTCCTGCTAATTCTAGGGAATATTTTACAGGATTTTCTATAGAAGATTCAGATTATAAAATTTGTTTTACTTTCCTTAATCATTGAGTAAGATATCAAATGAGAACCTATTGAGTTTATTATTATGACAGATTAATTCAGGGGGACTTGATTTAAAAGAATATCAGCAATCATTATCCTTCACATATTTTCTTGTTGGTGTTAAAGGAATTACATTAAATAATACAGGATTATAGAAATTCCTATATCATTTAATTGCGGTTAGAAATTCTGTATATCTGAAAAAGTTCATTCTTCTTCAAAGAAAGTTTTATTTCTTTTCTAGGTCAATTCTCTTCCTATGACTGAGAACTTTAGAATGTCTTAAAAGAAATGTGTTAACTTTGGAATGTGGTTAAAAAAAAAAATAGTAGCCTGAAAAGCTGTTTTGTCATTTTGTACTCAGAAAACAATTACATCAATAAGAAAGGTTGGAATAAATTCAGTTCTTTAAAAAGAAGTCTCTTTTCCATCCTCAGACAAACAAACAAATCCTACAAAAACCCAGTGTCTAGGCAGCTATAAGTAACTAACACTCTCAACTGATACTTACAAAGGTGTATGTTCCTCCATTTAGATCCATCTAATTTACATTTTTTTTCTGATCTTAATGTGGCAAATTACATTGAAAATGTAACTCTTCTAGTTCTATTTACCTTTCTTGTTAATGAACAACATGAAGCAAACTTTAACAAAATTTTCAACTTTTAATAAATTCCATTCTATGGTTTCAGTTTGCATAAATACTGGCAGATTTATCCAAGACATTTATAAGTAGTGATAAATATGGGTATTTAAAGCAGACACCCACTCTAGTTTATAGGGCACTTGAACTCTAACTCATTTTACCACCCTTTTTAACTACTATATGCTAAGAAGAAAACCTTACGTCTAAATTGAAAAAAGTGAGTTAATACTTAACCCATTTTCCTACTGATTTGGAGTAGGAATCCTCTAAGCTAGTGGCTGACCACTTTTTGGTACAATGCCAAAACTTCAGATATCCCTTTGTGGCACATTAACCTGCAGATTATATGAAAGTTGGAGAGAAGACCTATCAAATGAGCTTGGAACAATGAAACAGTGTTTCAAGCACCTAAAGGTGTAGAGCTTGCAACCCCTGAATTAGATCATTCATGAAGAACACACATGGTAGCTCACTGAGAAAGTACAGCATACACATTAAATGGGAGTGGGGGAAGGATGATTTCTTACCAATATGCCAACACAGCCGATCTCTGTTTACTAAGTAAATTAAAAAATATTTAGCATTGGTTCAAGAGTCAGAAGGTAGGTTCTAGCTCTCTTTCTGACCACCAACCAGCTGGATGACAAGGCAAATCATCTAGTTTATCTGGACCTAAGCATCTTCACTGTAATTAAAGGAGACTTGACAATGTTACAAGGTCTAGGACATGAGCATTCAGCACATTAAAAAGTATCTATTGTAACACAACAGTGAGAATGTACTTAACACCACATAACTGTACATGTAAAAATGGTATTTTCTGTCATGTATATTTTAGCACAGTAAAAAAAGTGTCCATATGGGCAAGGCGCTGTAAACTTTTTTTAAGTTATTTAAAAACATCTAAGACAAGGGAGTCAAAAGGTACAAACTTCGTTATAAAATAAGTAAGTCACCTCGATGTAATGTACAGCATGGCGACCACAGTGAATAATACTGTACTGCATATCTGAAAGTTGCTAAGTGAGTAGATCTTAAAAGTTACCATCATGAGAAAAAAAAATCTGCAACTGTGACAGATGGTGACTTACTGTGGTTGTCATTTTGCAATATATGCGAATATTGAATTATGTTGTACACCTGAAACTAATATAATGCTGTACTTCAATTATATTTTGATAAAAGAAATAAGACATCTCTGTCCTTTGAAACCATGAAATCTAGTTAACAACATTAATATATGCATGAATATAAAAACAAGATAATTTTAGATTGAAAGAAGAACCATGAGAGTATAAACATGATAATGATACAAATAAAGCTAATATTTTCAGAGTACAAATAAACGCTTGACAATGGAAGATAATTTCCAGTGGGGCAGTCAAGTTCTCTTTAGGATTCTCTCTTTTCTTAAGGAATCAGACTTTAAATAATGTAAAATGGTATTCAAAAACTTTTTTAACAGAAACACACAGACCCCCACAATCTTTATTATTCACAGCTGCAAAGGTGTTGTTACTCACTGGTACATGGGTCAGAATAGTAGAAGCCAGGAGCTCTCTTGCTTCTTCTATTTTGGTTTTCTTTGGTCCACCTCCCCACATCCTTTGCCTTCTTACTTTATTTCCTATATATTTTAATGCCTATGAAAGACAGAATATATTACAATAATGTTTAATTACATCATCAAAGAGAATTTACTAAGCACCTACCCATGCATAACGCTATAAGCAAAAATGACAAGGGCCCTGGTTATAGAGAAAGCTGCACTGGGTTTAGTCAAAAATCAACATTTGTCATGAATCAATGACAAAATAGCATCATACACTGGTTACCTTTTTACCTAATACTCTATTTTCTTACTGTAAAATTGATACATGATCACTGTAGGAAATTCAGAAAATACAGATAAAAAGTATGTATAAAGAAGCATCAATCTTCCACCCAGAGAGGACCATGGGCTACTGTTAGTATTTTGGGGGTAGTACATTTTTCCCATTAAAAAGGAATCATACTGCTTAAGACCTCTATCCTTAAAGCTCCAAAACACTGCTGAGAGAAACAAAACCTAAATAAACTGATGGTTATGCCATTTTTGTAGATTGGAACATTTAACAATATTAAGATGGCTTACTGTTAAAATTCTTTCCAAATTGACCAACAGGCGAACCATAACTGCTAATTATATTTCTGGCAGGCTTTTTATAAAACCGAAAAAATTAATTGATTCTAAAATTTACATGGAAATGCAGAAGAAAGATCTGCAATAGCTGAAACAATCTTGAAAAAGAAAAGCTGGAGGATTTTCATTACCTGATTTCAACTCTAAAGCTACAGTAAAAGGCAGTGTAATACTAGGATAGTGACAGACAGGTAAATCAATGGAAGAGAATAACTAGCCCAGAAATAAACCCATGCTTTTATGGTCAATTAACTTTTGATAAAAGTGCCAAAGTGATTCAATGGGCAAGGGAAAGTCTTCAACAAACAGCGTTGAAACAACTAACAATCCCTATAGTAAAAATTTAACCTGACCCTTACCTCACACCAATTAGAAAAATAAGTTTAAGATGAATTTTAGACTTACACATAAAAACTTAAACTATAAAGCTTCTAGAATAAAACATAGGAGAATTTGTTCCTGCCCTTGGGGTTGGCAAAGATTTCTTTAAACATGGCACAGAAATCAATAAGGATAAAAGACAAATGAATAAACAAAAAAACCTAAGCCTTTATGAAAATTAAAGACTGTTCATCAAAAGACAATTAAGATAATGAATAGGGAAGCAGCAGACTAGGAGAAAATATTGAATACATG
Source organism: Lyroderma lyra (assembly GCA_004026885.1). Classification (NCBI taxonomy): domain Eukaryota; kingdom Metazoa; phylum Chordata; class Mammalia; order Chiroptera; family Megadermatidae; genus Lyroderma; species Lyroderma lyra. Next base: position 100,067 of record PVJL010000335.1, on the reverse strand, counting down.
CAATACATAAATCTGACAAGGGATTTATATCCAGGATATTTTTTTAAAGGCCTCAAATGCAATATATTAATAAAAGAACAACTCAATTTAAAAAATGAGCAAAAGACTTGGACAGACACTTCACAAAATAATAAGTGCATGAAAAGTTTTTAACATCAGTAGTTATCTGGGAAATACATATTAAAAACACAATGAGATACCACCAAACACCCACTAAAATGGCCAAAATTAAAAAGACTGAAATATTACATATTGGTTAGGATGTGAAGCAACCAGAACTCTCATACAGTGATGGTGGACTGCAAAATGGTACAAACACTTTGGAAAAAGGTTGGCAGTTCCAACTTCATAAACGTTATGCACACAACTGCTCTTGATCCAGCCATTTTGTTCCTAGGTATTTGCCCAAAAGAAATACTAACCTGATCCAGGCAAAGATTTGTATAGGAATGCTTATGCAGCTTTATTTATAACAGCCAAAGAGTAAAACACATTAAAGGTCCATCAACAGGAAAAGATTAAAAACTGGTATATTCATACAATGGACTACTACTCAGCAATAAAATGAAACAAACTATATGGATAAATGACATAAAAAGAAACAATCTGGATAAATCTCAGACCATATGTTCAGCCAAAAGAAGCTGGACACAAAATAAGTATATACTTCATAATTCCATACAAATAAAATACTAGAATAGGCAAAACTAACCTAAGGTGAAAAAAATCAAAACAGTGAGAAAAAAAGTCAGAGGATGGAGGTAAAAACTGATTAGGAAGGGCATGAGGAAAGGGAACTTTCTGGGGTAAGGAAAATATTTTTGTCTTATAAAAATTACATAGTTAGGATGCATAAGTTCCACTGTAGTAAATTTTACCTAAAAAAATGAAGTATTCAAAACTAAGCAAATAATAAGTGAGAAGTATAAGTAGAGATTTAAATGAAACAAGAATGGCAAAGTGTTTATAATTGTTGAAGCTGGGTGACAGGTGCATGAGGGTTCATAATACTAGTCTGTATACTTTGTATATGTTGAAATCTTTCCATAATAAAAAGTTTTTAAAGAAGGTCATGTGGTTTTTACGACTTTGTAACAACAAAGAATGCATTTAAAAAAAAAAAACAAACTGGCTTTCAGTTAGAAAGGCTGGGATCCCCAATTCTACACCCTAAAATTCCTGTTCCCAATTACCTGCCTAGGAAATTTCTTTTCCATGCTTCAAAACTCAGATCAGGTGTCACTTCCTCACTGAAGCCTTTCCTAACCCCACTCTTTTTCCTCTGCTATTTTAAGTCCCTGTGTATGAAGAACTGAATTAGTACTCAGATCACACTATATTTTCTATTTACATGTTGCCTCTCCTACTAAAATCCTGTCATCTTTTTCTTTGATTCCTAATGACCAGTATAGTGCCTGGAGCTGAATGAAATTCCTGTGATAAGATCTGAACATCAAACCTAGGATCTTCCCTATTAAAAGGCCATTAGAGCATAAGATAAACTAAGACACTGAAAACACTTGCTGTAGTTACCTAGCAGTAAGTAGTAACTAAATAACTGATTAAAAGCAAGTCAGCAATTGGTGGGAACCACGAATAGCTAAGAGGTTGGTTTTCTCTAAACTGAGCTGTTTTCATTGAATTTTGGTTTTTTAGTTCCCTTGGGCAAGAGGTTAAAGATTCTTCATTTCCTCACTTCAGCATGAAACTGAGGAACCCAGGGGAGCCAGGTATCCCTCTGATGTAGCATAAAGTACCTTTTCCTTAAAATACAGAATAATGTTGTCAGGGTTTTATAGTGTGAGCTGGATAAGAGCTCAATCTGTTCAAGATAGGCCAAGATGACACCCTTCATGCATCCTACCCTCCCAAAAAGGTAAGAAATGATTCCTTCTCTGTATGCCAGAGCCCCTGACAATGATGATGTAAAAGGTACAGAACCAATCAATATACAGCTAAAAGGCTTTGTGAACAGAAGAAATGAGGAGATTCTAAAAAGGGAGACATTAAGAACAAAACACTGGTTTTAAGCAATCCACTAAAATGCCATGTTGTCAAAAGTTCTATTATATAAGAGTCAGTGCACTTGCTACATTTGCACATTTGGAATTAACATAAAATGTTTGCTCTAAATCATAATATATATTCAACTGATCAATCATTGGATTACATGGACCTCTGCAACCTTTTATTAGTTGCAAATAATTAATCTATGTTTTAATCCAGCAAGTCATTTCAAACTGACTGTTTTTCTCATGTTAGGAACATCTGTCTTTCTTATGTTAACTAATTGTATATTCCCCTCATCTTTTAACTGAACTTCTCTAATTCAATTACCTAGAATTTTGTCAGTACCTATTTAAGAAAAATAAACAAACAGTTTTCCAACCCACAGTTTAGCCCCTGCTACAAGAGCTTTATGATACTAGGGTCATGTGACGAATGATGATGATGCTAGTAACAAAGTGCACAATGGATCTCACTGAATCCACTAGGGTATCTATCATTAAGGTACAGTGCTCTTCCAAGGCACTACACAGCTTTAAAGAATAGAATGTGCTTCCCAAAAGTAAGCCAATTCCTGGGTATTTAACATTTTTCTCTTAATGTTCTCAGAACCTTTGGACAATATAATTTCAGTTTGCAACTGAAAATTCATGCTCACTAAATATTTCACTTTCAAAAAAGACCAAAAATAGAATCTCCTAAATCCAAACAACTTTTCCTGATGCTGCCTGCCCAATAACTAGAGTCAGCTATTAAGAGGAAGGCAATGATGAGAATAATCCCTACTAATTTGTGCTTTGGAATTACATATACTTAACATACGGCAATAGTCTAAATGTTAGGCTTAGTCTATGAAAATATCAAAATAGGTCTGATTTTTCAGAACATACACAAAGATATTAAGTAAAAAAATGCTATCTCTATAAGCATCCTTGGTAACAAGAAAAAAAGCAGCCTGCAATTTACACCTTGCTGTATGTACCCCATAGAATAGACAATGTACATGTGGATAAATCAGAACTCGATTGTGCTTCTATAGTAGGAACTTCCACCTCCTACGATGGCTGTGAGGAATGTCACCACTGATTTCCACGCAGCAAAGCACTTTACAAATGTGGGACGAAAAACCCTAAGTATGGCTGTTATATATCTTAGCACATTATATATATATACCATATATATATATATGGGGGAGGGGGTTCCCTGAGCAGGGATTGAACCCAGGCCACAGTGGTGAGAGTGCCAAAGCCTAGCCACTACACCACCAGGGAGCCCCTTAGTACATATACTGCTCCCTGTTTTCATCTCTGAGTCTTGCCCTAAAACTTCTAGGTTCCAAGTAGGAGTGCCTAAGCAGATCAGTGAAGGTTCTCTAATGGTTCTCTTGCTGAAGACACCGGGAATTCAGCAAAAGTAATGCAGACCACATACAACTGGGTGCCGAAAGCAACTGCAAGTAGGGAGTAAAAAGGGGTATGAAGGAGAAATGCATGAAAAAAAAAGACTGTCTACACTAGAGTTCTTAAAAAAATAAGGAAAAAGAGAGTACTTGCTCTCATAGCAGAAAACCCTCTTGGCCACATATCCCCCTTCTAAGTTAGACACCATAGGCTGATGATTTGCTAGGCTCACTCCTTCCTCCAGTCCCCACAAGAATGAGCCAGAGAAGCTTCCCTACCACACCTCCCTTCACTCTAACACCCTTCCTAAACCTATACCCGCAGAAGTCATCACAGCCGATGCTTTATCAGTGAACAGCATTAAATCTCCAATTCCCTTTCATAGCAAAGGACAACATGAAAAGACACACCTGCATCTGTGTGAAAATCTGAGCTTTCTGGCACTCTTCCAAACTGGGCCCAAATGCAGCCATCACGTGCTCCTCTGTTCCAATCATCTGCACAATTTCCTGGTCACTCTCAACACCCATGGCCTAGGAAGGAAAGAAAAGATAGAAAGAGTGTTGGCTTTGTGTTAACTCACTGACATTTGCTTATGCTAATTTGGCATTGTTTGTGGGTATTACTTCTAAGCAAAAGCTAGCTCTTTTCTCAGAAATGGTGCCATCTGGCATTGGCAGCCATGGCCCAAGCTGCAGAAGAACCTGAAACAGAAGTTTTGATTAGGAAGAGGAAAACAAACATTCGCAAGCACTTTCTGCATGTGTACTATCTTCTAAAATTTACAAATGTCCTATGAGTTTCATCATGAAAAAAGGAGGCAGGGAGGTAGAGTGGAGACACTGGTCACAATTACAAAGGCAAAATGAAAAAAATGAAACAAAACAGCCAAAGAGCAGTAAATCAGAAAATGTACATTGCTGAAAATAAACAGAACTCCAATTAGTTTTGTCAAAAGGCTAATTTTTCTGAGAATTGTCAAAACATTCACATTCAGGCTAAAAGAATTTTTTCACAAAAGGATGTTTTACCTCACTATTCTAGAGATATTAAGCTAAACTTTATGCAGGTTTTAAAAGAGATCTCTTAAAACTAAGAACACACTTAACAGGTTTAAGAAACCCATTTATCTTAAGTGTTTCAAGGTGGCAACCAGCAATGCAGGTCTTTGTAGAGTCCATATGGTGCTAAGGCTCAACTCCTTCACACATTTGCCTGGAATTCTGCCACATCAAGAAATAAAGCATAATCGCACTAACCAAGCTCTCTTGGCAGAGAAATAATCTGCTTCTTAGAAGTTAGGGGGAAAGTTACGTTTGCATTAAAATTCTTCCTTCAGCTCTTCAAAGACAACAGAACCAGGGATAATTGTCTTGTTAGGCTTTGAGAGAGAGAGAGACAGACAAAGAGAGAGAGAGAGAGAGAGAGAGAGAGAGAGAGAGAGAGAGAGAGAGCGAGCGAGAGCGGCGCGCGCGCTTGGTCATTAAAGGCACTGTAGCTTCCTGCTTTCTCTGAGTTCCCCTCTGCAGGAAGCCAGTGGCTGTATCATGAAGACACTCAAGCAGTCTATGGAGAGCTCCAGTGGTGAAGACCTACATGTGGTCTCCCATCAACAGCCAGCTGACATGTGGGACAGCCATCACAGAAGTGGACCCTTCAGGTCCAATAGGCCTTTAGAAGACTGCAGCCCTGGCTGATATCTGACTCATGAAAGACCCTGAGGTAGAACCACCCAGCCAAGCAAGTCCCAAATCCCTGACCAACAGAGACTGTGCTGTAATTTGTTATATAGCACAGATAACTAACAGACCAACTTTTGGAATTAAATTCACTATTTAAACTTGAAAAAAAATTTACATGTATAACTTTCATTCAAAAATGTTTTGTTTAGTGAACAAATAAAGAGGTTCTTAGGACACAACTCTCTTTTTTGCATATTTTTGCATATTTTATCCCTAATTTGATACGACGTATTTATTACAATGGACACTGGACACAAACTCTATGACTTAAAAATTATACACATTCATTAAAATACTTAGCCTTTCATGGATTAAAGGAGAGCAATCCTAAAATATTACCAGTCCTAATTTTCAAATGAATGAAATAAAACTAGATCATTCTTTGATCAAGCACACAGAGTTGCAACTACTCTGATGATGATGGCATATCCCTAAACCTACACATTTTCTACTCCGTCTGCAAGTAGCCAGACACAAATATCAGAAGAGACTACTTCTCTGTGAAAAGCTTATTAGAATATAAGCTAAATTTTACCTGTTAATCTCTCAAAATAATGTTATGTGAAAAAAAAAATAATGTTATATGGGTTTCAATGGAATCAAAATATAAGAGAAACAACACTAAAGCAATTAATCTGCAGTGGAATCTAAGCATCTTTCTCTAGAACCTTTAATATAAAACTCTATGACCAAAAAACAAACAAAGAAAACCAAAAACTTTGTGAGCAATGCACTTCACTTCTCAGAGGAAAGCCCAAACACCGGAAGGGATATACGTGGGACAGATACCACATGAGGCATGCAGAACGATATAGCAGGAAAGAGCATCACTGAGACAGAAATAGAATCCTAAAACTGAAATGGCAGTAGCCTTCTGGGATCAGCCCCCTTTCTCTGGGCACATTATCATCTAACTCATCTGAACTAAAGGACAGCTAGATTATTTTAATAATTAATTTTTAGTTCACTAATCTCCAAGTGAAAAAAAAACTGTGTACTTGATTGTCTATTTTGGTGTTTAATAATTATAAGAGTCCATCCTCATTTAACAGATGGATTTCCCTTTCAAGCTGCCCTGATGCTGAATCTAAGCAGTTATTTTGTAATTGCATAAAATTCTCAAGTGGCCTAACATGGATCTAAATAGACTGCTCAGGCCCTCCAAATATTTCTAAGTTATGAAGCAAAGATATTCCAAGCACATGGTAGAAATGACACCATATGTGCAGAAAGACTGATCAGTGGCCAAGCTTTCCTCTAAAAGAATTAAACTCTTCTATACTGAAATACACGGAAATACAGGGTGGTAACTCAGTGAGATTATCATCAAAAGCAGTCAAGTGCCAAAAACTGAACTGACTTTATGACTATTTACCTTTGGAAGTAACAGCTACAAATAAATGACATATTGCTATGGAAACAGCAGCAAAATGCCTAACCATTTTACTTTACAGACATAATTTCGACATCTGAAAACTAGCTTTATATGGAGCTCTTTGTACTCCAGATATGTGAAATCATTTCACCTAATTTAAGTCAAAAGTGAATGCTATATAATAACCTTATCAAAAAAACAGCAGAGACAATATGTCCAGCAGAAGGTCACCCAGTCTAGCAATCAGCAATAAGAACAAAAGTAAGGGGATGTGTTCTTTAAAAAGAGGCATGAAGTCTTCTCCTTGGATATCCACGAAGTGTGACTACAAGTGTGACTTTTAAAGACAGAAAGAATACTAATGAGCAGAAGAGAATGATATGTAGGATAATGGTGATATGTTGAAATACAAAGGGTGCCAAAAAATGTAAACACATTTTAAGAAAGGAAAAATCTCTATTAAAATTGTAACACCCACTATATACCAATAACAAAAGAGGAACGAACACAAGCCATGTTTGACTTCTGCAATTACAAGAGGTGCTCAGAGTGGTTACCATCAGCATCGAGAAATACATATAACATCACTTAAAATGTGTATAGATTTTTTTGGCACCCTCGTATATTATAAGGAAAGGGGTAACTTCTTAAAACATCTAATATTCAGAAATCTCTAATTTTTCTTTAAAGTAGACAGGAGCCAATTTATTATTATCAAAGCAGCTCCAGCAGTTAGTAAAAGAACTGTGATGGCCCTCTTTAACTTTGTAAATTTTTTTTCTTTAAAGATCAAAAATTTCAATATAAGACGTATTCCAAGAAACAATGCCAAGCACCCTTGCAATGCTTTTCTGCAAAAACTTTTGGATGCAGACACCATCAGAGTACAACTGCTGAATACTTCGAAGTACAAATTGTAAAGTGGGGAAGATTCTTGGGCAGGAGGACCTTTGTAGTGATTCAAGCCCATAAATAAGGCTGATCTAAGTCTTAAAGGCTTTATCCATCATATTCAGACTTAGCATGAACACTGGAAACCCTGCTGTTTCTGTCACTTTTAGCCAATTGTTGGTTACAATCAACAACCATCAAGTCCTAATGACTCTCAAGGTCTGTGTTAAGGCCACACATCACAAAAAGAGAAATGATGTGACTTTTCTGCTATCCTAGTTTATTTTCCTGAGCTTCTGAGAGTAAACATGTAAGAAGAACTAAGGAAAGAAGAACACCTTCTTTCCAGGCAAAAAAAAATACATGATCTCATTTGCTCTTCACAACTACCCTCTTAGATGAAACTCTCACTTTATACTATAAATGACTTATACAAGACTCAAAGAGATTGGGAACTGTGCCCAAGGTCACATAGCTAATAAGTAGAGAAGATGTAATCAACCTAGATCTGATTCTTTGATATCCAATACTCCATGCTACCTCCCAGATGGAAAGTCTACAGTGATTACCAAACAAGTTTCCATTAGATTAAAACATCCCTATAGAGGGAGACCCAAAAAAGGGACTGAGATTTACTGAATATTTAAAATGAAAAGGCTGAACTAAAAATTTTAAAATATTTACTTTAATTCTTAAACATTGCTGATTAGAAGAATGTAATGGATACATTTCAGGAGGAAAACATGGCACCCTGTACCAAATTTTAAAAGATGTAATTCCACTCCCAGGAATTAAGTCTCACAAAATAATCAGCAATATGCACAAACATGTATGTATATAAAAACACCCAGGGTTGTGTGTAAGTGTGAAAACCTGTGGGGGAAAAATGATACCTAAATGTCCCACTCTAGGAAATTGATTAAACAGACTATATCACACACATGCAATTTCTATATAGTACCTATTAAAAGTAATGATGCAGATTCATATTTACAGACATGTAAAACTATTCACAATTCACTGTTAAGTGGAAAAATAAAACTGATGTGTATATTACAAAAGCAAAGGGAAAAAAGGTCTGGAAAAACACATCCAAAAATGAGGTTTCACTTTTCAGTAGCTTTCTAAACTTTTATAAAGTAAGGACTGTTTTATAATTAGAAAGGGAGAAACTTGAAATCTCAACTACTGGTTACATAAAAGTGCACACTGTTAATTAATAGCTCATTATAAAAAAGATCTAAGTCAGCAATATATGTTTGCATTTACAATATAAATAATAAATTTGACAGAAGAAACTGCAGTATCAAACTTTTGTCACCTGGCTAAAAAAAGCAGTTACTAAAGGTTTTCTGATTTTCATGCATATGTCTTGTGATGCATTTTCCATGTGAGTGATGTAAGACTACATGCATTATAATTAATTTATAATTTCTGGTCTAAGGAACAGTCCTGTGTACCTTCAAGCATCAAAAACTTGAAAACCAACAAACAAACAAACAAAAAACCCCTTTTGATCCATGGGAGCATACTGCCCTCTGCTGGAGATGTAATTCTACATAGATAAAATTTTTACTAAAGACGACACTACATTGGGCACTGTGGGATCCCTACAAAAGCAAAATTACTTTTGAGCTTATAAACGATAAACCTTGAAGAAAGGTAATAAAACATATATTTAAGAATTCTCTCTGGCCCCTCTAATATAATGGTACTTTTATCATCATCATCACTTTAAAAAGAAAATAAACAGCACCATCTCACTTAGAGAACTCAAAAGCACATTAAGATATACTAAACGTAAAAAAACTGTTTCCTACCACCTCCTTCCTGTAATTGCATGTAGAATACGGCTATTTCCTGAGTTAAAGAATCTGACTTGTCAACATCCATTCAGTACCTATGAACAACAAGGGGCACACTCCCTGTCCCCAGTACCACCCTCCCTGATCCTCCAATCTGTCTCCTGGTTACTACTTTAGCAGAACAGTTCAGTGCCTTTGTTCTTACTCCTCCATGGCTTATAGGCAAATGTTTTTCCTACTTAACCAACTGAGTAATTCCACCTCAGAGGGTCTCTTCCTCTGTTTTCTCTCACTATCTTAACAACTGTTGAACTGAAATATTAACTCTGAAATGAAACTAATAATGAGAAATGAGTATTATCAACCTCCATAATATCTGAAGTACTCAGTATCTCTTCAGTATTTCTTCAGACAATCTGAGTTCTTTATTTCATTTAACCTAGACATCAAGACTGATTTAATACTCATACACAGTTGAGTATCATTATCCACATTCTACGAAGTTGCTGCAAACACTGAACTCATGAAAACTGATGCATTCCTAGGGGAAATACAGTTAGGTTCTTGCAAGCCTCCGGTTACATTTTCTTCAACTGATTAACACAGAACCTTGTTTTATGTGTATTTCTACTTAAAGATAACCTCGTATACTGCTGACTCGCCTACATTGAAGTCACAGCCACTGGCACTGTGTAATTCAAACCCGAACAAAGCCTATTATCTAAGACACATATTTTCTCCGTAAGGCGCATCACAGCCTTCTTGCACTTAGGAACACTAGATAGTACTTCACAGCACTACATTTGGGGGTCATTTTAAACATCAAAATCACCAACAAAAGGCACAAAAATGTGAAAAACATGGCATTACACAGACTGCAAAAAGGGCACTTGTTTACAGTGTGAGAGCTGAAATGAGAAGGCAGAGTGTTGACCTCAGCCGAGAATATGCCTGTTTAGTGTTCCAAATATTTCACTGCTCTGTGCATGTGCATGCATGTCCATGAATAACTAACTGTAAAAGTACCACTAATACTGATTTGCAGTTACAAATACATTTCAGCAAGTAGGAGAACTGGCAAATACAGAATCGGTAAATACTGAGGGTCACCTATATCATACAATGTCGACTATTTTTCTGTTTTGTTTAAGTGAGTAATACTATAATTTATCTGTTCATAGAATGGGTATAATATATCTCAGAGCGGGTTAAACAGGCCAATATACAATTATCTGAGAAGATAATACCATTCGACATTCTTTCTTTGGGGAAAATGTCTTTTGGATTCTAAGCCAACAACTTACAAACAAGTTGAAAAAAAGAAATCAGTGTAGGTTGAAGATTCGTGTTTATGTAGAAACTCACCAGAATCCAGAAGTCTATAAAAAAGGAACAATGAACTTGGTTCATAATACTCTTTGACCTTGATTAATTCCACTACTAGGAATTTAGCCTACAGATATCCTTGCCCATGAGTAACATAATATTAGAGCAGTTTTGTTTCAATGAGCAATAATCACGCCTCGGATAAACCTCTTTGGCTATGACACTGCCACTGAGCAAAGCTACAGCAGTTTTGTAATAGCAAGAGATACATACTTCCACTGATGGGGGAATGATTATAGTACACCTATAAATGGAACAGTTTGTCCAAAAGAATGCAATAGCTCTGCATGAACTAATACAACACTATCTCCAAGATGTAAGTTACAAAAAAGAAAAAGCGCCAAGTACAAAAAAGAGGTGCAATGTATGTAAGCAAAAACCAAACAGAATAAAAACATACTATTAATATATTCAGGTGCTTGCATATGCCCAGTATATCTCTAGAAAAATGCATAAGAAACTAGTAGCAAGTAGTGTCTCTGGGTGAACTACGTGGTTAGGTACAGGTGGGTGGGTGCGCTTATTCATCCCTATATATCCTTTTGTACCTTTGAAATTTTGTATAATGTATCTGTTAAAAAATAGATTACTTTTTAAAAAAAATATCTGAACCCTGGTCTTCTTATATCATGCCTGACAACTTATCTGTGCCATAAATATTTCTATTCTTAGGACTCCTGATCCTCCAAATTTCTAATTACATATGAAAATAAACCAGAGGAAGAATTCTTTATAATTTTCAGTCAATACCTACAGTCTTACCTTAAATATAATTACAATGGGTATGTCTTCTGACAAGGTATTATGCCTCAAATAAAATCGTCCTTGTTTCACAGCCATATTGGTTCTGCTTTTTTTCTCATGAGTAGAGCTACAAGGAAACACAAGTTGGTTAAACTGCATCCCCACTTAGTTTCAAGCTAGTAACATGCAATAGCAATATTCATCCATCAATAAGGTTCAACTGATCAATAACGATCACTAAGGTCATTCCTAATAGGTGCTTTTCAAAGACAGTCAACCCTTCCCCTGTCCCTGCCATTTCCATGAACATGTTAAAACACTGTTTAAGTATCTCTCTAACTGAGATTGTGGTGGAAGTTTTGTGGGTGAATCAGTGACAATCACCAATTCATTTTGACCTACCTTACTTGGATTTCAACTGAACTGCTTGACTATAGTGTAAGGCATCTATTCATGATCAATTTCATACATCTGAAGGAAAAAACCCTCAAAATGAGCCTACGCCATAATAAGAAAACTATAAAGAAATGAATCTGTATACTAATAATCCGATAAAACATACCTACAGTCTTGGTATCCACAGTGAAGTCACAGGCAATCTCCTCCTACCAAAATCTCTACTAACTATAACATTCCTAATGGATTTAAAAGCATTTCAAAGCTTTAATCAACCATAATAGTAACACCTATGGATCACCTGTTACATATTATGCACTGTTACCCAATCTACTTATATTAGTTCTAATCTCCTACGTACTAACACTTACTTTTAAGTGTTGTTTCCAAATCATGTACGAGAAAACCAAGGCTAAGAAGCCAAGTCCCTCACAGCTAGTAAACAAAAACTTTAAGATTCAAATCCAGATTGCCCTGGCTCCAAAAGTTGCATACAGTGGGGAAATACGGGTTGTAGAATATTTAGATTTGAATTCAAATGCTGGCTACCTCTGATGATCAATGTGATCCTGTACTCAAGGCCTGTGGCTCAGCTGTAAAATGGAGATAATATCACTTATCCTGGAGGACTGAGCTAACAAATAATATATGTAAGGAACCTAGTATACTGCCTGACTCCTAGGAACTGCTCAAAAAATGGCCTCTATTGTTAGCTGCCTCACCATCAAAAGAAAAAATGCAGAAGCTCTAAGTTAAACAGTTCTTTACAGGTTGTCAGATGAAAAACACTATTACTTACTGACATTTTAATTAGGTCACAAAACTTTTTATTCCCAGAACTCTTAACCTCCAATTTCAAGTTACATATGATAATAAACAAGAGAAAAGAAGTTATAGGAGTAATATAAGGGATACTATTTTTAGAAAAATGAGTACTCTATGAAAGAGGCTTGTCTAAAAACTAACAATTAGATGTTAATATTTAATAAATCATTTCATGGAATTAAGTGAAAAGCAGTCTGAGTATATCAATAGAAATAATCAGTAATAATAATTCTTAATAGCTAGGAATACATATGTAAAACGGTCAAAGACTAAAAAGCAACATGAAAAACTTTTTTAAAAAGTTACTTTAATACTATAATTAACATAAAATTCAATTAAATAAAATACCTAGTGGCCTTTCAAATTATGTCTCACACTTTGATCACAGAAAATTTTAAAATCAATCCTCCATGCTTACAGTCTTACATAATAAATTGAATACAAATAGTTTTAATGATTTCACTGCCTGCTATCAAGAGAAATAACTGGGTACCTCCCTATCAAAAGAGAGCCATTTGATATTAAATGAATTATTGGTATTTCTTAGGAACACCATCTCTGCTTTCCTTCCCTACCTGGTAACTGAAGCACCAACTGTCCCTTTTCTGTCAGCCTCCACAATGATCCTGTTCTTAGATAGCTGCTCTTGGATAAGAATAACTTTTTCTACTCCTTTAACGATGAAGTAGCCACCTGACCAAAGGAAACAAGAAAAGCTTTACCACGTATTCTTCAAACAGTGTGTTTCAGGACTCTACTGAATTAGAGATCAGATCACTCTTTCATTGCTTCATGGCACTGGTCAAAGAGGATTGCTGATACTGTTTTAGGAACTGATGACAGTGTCAGCACATGATTTTATACAAGTGAGGCACAAGATAATAAAATTCTTAAAGACAGGTAATCTATCTTATTGGTGTATACATCAGCAGCACCTGACATACAGATAGTCAGACAGACAGATAGATAGATAGATAGATGAGATAAATGAAAATAATGTTAAATAAATTAGTCTTCAGATCTCTCAGGTAGGAAAATAACTGTCAATCTTGAATATAAACAGAAATTTGCCCTAAGTTTTCTAACAAATCAGTGATAATAGACTAAAACTAGGTTTCCATATTCCATACTCAAAAAAATCTCATAAAACATTATCATATATATATTTTTGCATACAATTCAGAATAGGATAAAATGAGACTTTGTTTTACCTTCAGAATAGAGGCAAAATTAGGGCGATATATTTGACTTATGGAACATTTTGTTATAATCTAAAAGTCAAGTTTTTGTTAACCTCTTTTCAAAACATTTTTGAATTCTACATCAATGCAATTTTAAAGGAATTAGATTAAAGCAACTATAAATTAAATCAATGTGACACATAAGGAATTAAAAGAAACTTTCTGTTGAGTACTAAACTTGAAACTTTATAAAAGAATATGCCTCAAAATGGGTACAAAAGTATAATTATTAAAAATTTAAATTAAACAGTTTCATTTTTTGCTCCTTTATTGAATTTAGAACAGCCTGAAATTCAAAGTTTTAGTCTTTTCAGAGAAGCTAGACAAGTAACTTTGTAAGAACATTCTTGAATTTTTAAGTATATCAAAACAACATTATCACTGAGCAAGGAAACAAAGAAAAGACTGACAAACCATGGTAATAAATTAGAATTTGGTATGGTATTAAAGATTTAAACCTTAAACAAAAGAGGAAACAGTGTATCTTTTAGAAACACAGATTAATAAAATGAAGTTTGAGCCAAATTTCTAGACATTTTATAAACAAAGTTCTATCAAAGTTCATTATAAAGCAAAAAGGCTGGTATTGTTTTAAGGAAAAATGTTAAGAAAATAAAAACAGCAGAAAACAAACAACAAACAAATAAAAAAAGGAAGAGGGGGCAAATCCAATGGGTCACACATACCTGGATCTAAAGGACATTCATTCAGTTTGGCAAATTCTGCTGGTGTTTTCCCTGTAAGAACACAGTTTGAACTACGTAGCATTATGGGCATTCTGTTTAAAATAAAACAAAAGGAAATATCACATAAAGATTGCCACTGGCACAAAAGATGAAAAGAATATAAATTATGCACTTACACATCACTGAGGGGTCTGCAGTAAAGGCAGAAGAATGATAGTTACACAAAAGAGCCAAATGAAATGAAGTATTTCCTCGGGCACACTGTTCTTCTAGCACAGGTAACAAAAATTCAAATGCCTGCCTCCTTAAAATTTGCAGACAGGCATTAGTGACAGTCAGAAATGGCAGCAATTCTTCATTCATAGTAAAAAAGTGACTCGTTAATTATGTAGAAATAGCAAAATGAAGTAAAGTGTAAAGAACAAGAAACTATCAAAACCAGCCAGGAAGTTCTAAAAAAGAACTTAGCAAAACTTCTACAAATGAAAAATGTAAGCAATAATTTAAAAATCTGTAATGGCCTGAATAATACTGCTAAAATCAGAATGACTGACTTAGAAAAGAGATGTGACAAAATTACTGAAAATGTATTTCAGAAAGAAAAAGATGGAAAATATGAATGAGTTTGAGTCATGGAAGAACAGAGTGAGAGGGTCTCATATGTTTTAATCAGACTTGTAAACAGAGAGAATACACAGAATGGGCGAGGAGTCCTATTCAGACAATGGCTGAGAAATGCATGAAACCCATTAATCCTCACAATAATCTCTGAGTAGGATAAATAAAAAGAAAGCCCCATTTAAACACAGTTAAGATGAAACACCAAAGACAAAGAGAAAATTAAAACACAGCCAGGAAAAAAGGAAAGTTACCAAAAAAGGAAGGATGACTGGATAGTTAACTTCAGACCTACAAATAATATTAATAGATGACAATGGTGTGATATGCTCAAAGTTCTGGAAGAAATCAATGGTCAACTTAGTCTTGTGTGTTCTGTTAAGTCATCACTCAGAATAAAGTTAATACAAGGATATTGTCTGACAAAAACTGAGAGAAGCTACTAGTAACAAACCCTTCTCACCAAAAGAATTTCTAAAAGATAATACTGCAGGATGATGAAAAATAAATGTAGAACAAAAACCTGACATGCAAAAATGTATGGTGAGCAAATAAAATAGCAAATACTGTGGATAAGTATAAACAAATATTAACTAGAAGACAATAATAATAATTTTTGATTTATGGGTTAAAAAAGCAAGTAAGAATTAAAATTTGGTACAATAAAAGCACATAAATTGGGGGGGTGGGGGGTAGGGGTTGTTGATTTGATCCAAGTTAAAGCTTTCTAAGGTCCTTGTTCTTCCCAGGAGGAAAATAAAGATATTGATGATTTCTAAACTTTGTATGCATTTAAAAATGTCTGAGGTAAACATAAATAATCAGAAGTACTATACTTCGACTTTCAATCAGTCTGGGGGGAATAAGAAAACAAAAGCTTCCATTAATCCAAAAGGTAAAAACAGAAAAAACTGAAACATGAAAAGTGGACAGGTTTAAAGTACAAAATAAGTTGATAAGAATATATATAAATATCCAAATATATGAGTAGCATAATACATGTAAATGAATAATTCTCAAGTAAAATTTTAAAACATACAGCCATATGCAGTTTACTTCAAATGTACCTAAAACATAAGGACATAGAAAGATTAAAAAGAAAAGAATTTTAAAGATGATATACCAGAAAAATAACCAAAAGAAAGCAGATGTGGATTTACTAAGAACAGATAAAATAAAGTTTAAGGCAAAAAATATTACAAAAGATAAAGAAGATAAATGTATCACAATAGAAGGTTCAATTCACCAGGAAGACCTAAAACTCCAAACTTTTTTGCACCTAATATCATAACCTCAAAAAGCAAAAATACACAATAACATAAGGAGAAATGGCTAAATCCACCATCATAGCAGGAGATTTTAATACCTCTCTCCAAGTTATTGAGAGAACAAAGAAATCAAAAGTCTGTGAAGATATGTAATATTTAAACACATAGGAAAAATAGATTATGACAAAAAAGGAACTGAAGAATACTCTTTGCTTCCAAACACATATGAAACATATATGAAAATAAATAGGTCTCCACAAAGTCCCTAAAACTGATGTAAAGCACCAAGTTGGAAATTTTAAAATAGTCTTCTAAGTAACTGATAGATTAAAAAAGAAACCATAATGGGCAGGTAGGGATAGAATTATACTCATTTTACATAAAGGGAGATGAAAACATTAAGATACAAGAATACTAAAATGACACAGTGCTTTATGTGTGCTGACTCACTGGATCCAGAAAGTAAGCCCACGAACTAGGCACCACTTCCTCCACTTTTCAGATGAGGAATTGGGGCAAAGAGAACTTCAGCTGCTCCAGGTCTCCTCACAAGGCTGGGAAGCAGGTAGTGCGACTCCAGTATCAAAGTCATTTCTCACCTGCCAATGGGTAAAGCATTGCGGATGATCCTCTGGCTGCCTCGGGTATATTCGATGTCCACTGTAATGGGGGCAGAGTACGTCATGTCCCGTAAACGGCACTGAAATGGAATCGGACAGTCACTGGTCCTCCTCTGGAAAAGGAAAGTCCTGAGGGCCTCCAAGAGCACCTTCTCCAGTACACGTATGGCCCTCGTGAACTGTGATCTGTCTATGGAACACTGGAGCTGTTCCACATGCTGCCTGAGGACACTGGGAGTTAGGAGCCTACCTCTCCTCAAGGGCAGTGATGCCAGCCATCAGCTAAACCAAGCTTGTCCAACTTGCAGCCCAGGACAGCTTTCAATATGGCCCATCACAAATTCATAAACTTTCTTAAAACATTACAAAAAATATGCACGAATCTTTTCTTAGCTCATGAGCTAATTTTAGTGTTAGTGTATTTTATGTGTGGCCCAAGACAATTCTTTCAATGTCATCCAGGTTAAACAAAAGACTGGACACCTCTGATGTAGACTATGCCACAGCATCCCTGCCTCTGCCAGCCCAGAAATGGAACAGTAAGTCTGGTACCGATTTTCTTCTCACTGATCTGTTCCCACATCTTTGAAGCAATCAGCTTATTTCTTGCAAATTGGGCCCACAGAAGGTAATCAATGAGGCTGGTTTATTCATAACAGTTAACAAAGTACACGTACACACACACACACACACACACACACACACACACAGAGTAAAAAATTTAAATTATACTTCCTTATATTCTCCAAATAAACAAAACTGTATCATTAAAACTCCTTACTAAGTGATATGCTATAACACAAATCATTCATCACATCATTTTAATGATGTCTGAATCATGTGAGGAACTTTAGAAATTGATGGTATGTGCTTTAGTTTTTACATGACAATGACTCACAAAATGATGCTCTTGCCTGAGCCATGATTAGACACAGGAAACCCCATCAGAATCTTCCCATAAATTCCCTATTATACTGATGGTCCTCAGGTGGCATGTAGCCTCAAAAAGAGAATTTCTCTGAAAATCAACCATGTATTAATAACTTATGGTGCTGAATCTTCTCTCTGGCTTCTACTGAACCAAAGATAGTTAGACTTAAACTTTTTCTGGCCTTTGTAACAGTGCCTGGAATTTTAAAATATTCAATATTCCTATTACTGAACAATAAAAATAACTTATCTTGTATTTAATTAGATTAAGCTTCCTTCTTTAAGCAGACCAAAGGTGGTTCAGAGTATAGTCTACTGCCTTGGTTCAAATACCAGGTCTACCATTTAAGTTTTAAATAACCTTTCTGCATCTCAATTTCCTATGTAAAATGAGTATAAATACATATTTTAAGAATGGTGCCTGGCACAGAGCACTATATAAAAATGGCCTAATTTTTAGTAATAAAACTAATGTAACGTCCATGATAGGTAAGCATTCCTGGGTTTTAACAACCTTATCCATTCAAATGGAAATGAAATTCCACAGAGGTGGTAAAAACTGGGACCTATTCCATACACCCCAAACTACCTCCATGGGCCCCCTCGGTCCCCCATGGCCCCTCCCTTATCACAGAAGTACAACTGTGCTGATGGAGTCTGCAGGACCTGCACCCCATGTCCTGCTGTGGGTCTCCGGACTGCCCACCCACCTGCTCTCCCACTCTCCCCATCTCTCCAAGAGTCAAAATCTCGCCAAGAAATCTGTGCATCCCCTCTCCCTAATTACAATAAAAACTATGTTTTCTTCAACATCAGAAAGAGTAATTATGACAACTGTAGCCTCAGTCTTCTTGAACCACTTCAAACTACTTTGCTCCTTTCTCTGAACTTAGTGGTATAGTTTAAAAGATGACTTAGAAATTCCTAACTGGCTGCATAGCTCTTGAAAAACTGGAAAGTTCTAGCAAAAGGGAAGGGGGGGTGGAGGGTGGTGGCAAAAGCCAAATTGGGGCACATACCTTCCAATGTGCCACAGTACCCACCCACCACTTCCTCCTGAGCACAACTGCACACATCTACCTTATCTATCTGCTCCTTCCAGGCACTCTAAGTGTGCAACCCTGCTGTGTGTGTTCCGTGCATTTTGTCACTCTAATCCCTTCACAAGAGCAGGATCTCCTCAAGAAAGGATATGTGTCTCATTTCTTTGGTATCTCTCAATGTTGAGGCACAAAGTAAGTGTTCAATTAATATCTGGTGATTAAGTAACACCAAAATTTACTTCTATAAAATGTCTGGTTACTTGATCATACTTCCTGATTAACCTTGCTTAGGCAGCAACCATGCACTCTAATACTACTAGTTGTTTAATAAAGATTCCTTTGCTATGCTCCCCAACTGCCATTTTACTTTTACATTAATAAATCAGATAAATCTACAAAAATCATTTTATTTCCTGAATCAATTTCCAATTATGCACATTAAGTAGAAGAATATGAAGACAAATCTAGAATCTGTTTAAAGCCAATAAATAGGACTAAAATATAACCTTCCATCTGCATCTCTGTTAAAATCCTGGAATTTACATTTTCATCTCATCGATCTCCTTGATGAACTGTGAGCTCCCAGTCCCCAATATCCTCTGCCTAACACAAGGCCCACTGAGCCTCAAAAAATGGGCTAAGAAGTAACCTCTGCAACAAACAGCACCAAGTTAGGCACAAGTGGCCAGCAAGGGGACAGTGGCAGACCACTAAAATGCTCAGAACATAAAATGGCACACAGCTATGTAACAATGGAAGTTAATTAAGATTAAATGGAACTGAATAGTATAGTACTGTTTCCTAATACAGTACAGTAGTATATAGCAGTTTTTTATTCTGGTTATCTGTCTCACAGTGTTTTTTTTTCTGTCTTTAAATCATCTTTTAAGAACATATATTAGAAATACAAATGGCCAGCAGACATATGAAAAAATGCTCATCCTCATTAGCTATCAGGGAAATGCAAATCAGAACCACAATGAGATACCACCTCACACCTGTGAGAATGGCTATTATCAACAAGACAAGGAATAACAAGTGCTGGAGAGGGTGTGGAGAAAAAGGAACTCTGGTACATTGCTGGTGGGAGTGCAAACTGGTACAACCACTGTGGAAGATGGTGTGTGGGTTCCTCAGAAAATTGGGGATGGAGTTACCATATGACCCAGCAATCCCCTTTCTGGGGATCTACCCAAAAAGTGTGAAAACCTTTGTCCGCAAAGACTTGTGTACCCCAATGTTCATTGCAGCGCTGTTCACAGTGGCCAAAACATGGAAACAACCAAAGGTCCCTGCGACAGATGACTGGATAAAGAAGCTGTGGTGCATATACACAATGGAATATTATTCAGCTATAAGAAAAGATGAAATATTGCCATTTGCAACAAAATGGAGATCATCACGCTTAGTGACATAAGCCAGACAGAAAAAACAAAGAACTGTATGACTTCACTCATATGCGGAATATAAAACTGAAAGCAACAAAGAGAAAAGAAATGAACAAACAAATAACCTATGGACACAATCAATAGTTTAATGTTTATTTGGGGACGAGTGGATCAGGGAGGGGAGAAAGGGGAGGGGGTGGGAGAGGAGGGGGGGAAGCTAAATATAAGGTGATGGAAAGAGAAATCACATTAGGTGGTGAACTTATTATACAACAAGTTGACAATGCACTGTAGAATTGTATGCCTGAAACCTACATAATCCTTGCTAACAGATGTCACCCCAATAAGTCTAACAATAAAAATGAATTAAAAAAAGAAGAACCTATATTAAGGGTATGGACTTCTTGAGTTAAAGTAAACAAACCCAATTAAAGTAAGGTTGAAAATTACCTCATGAGGGGACACTGGTCTAGTTACGTTGAAGCTTTCTTCAACATCAGGAAGCCCGACATAGATATTAAGGTACCTGAAAAGTAAATTATTCCATTACCAATTATACTTCTTTAACAAACATATAAATAAATGACATTTTCCTCCAAAATACA
Source organism: Lyroderma lyra (assembly GCA_004026885.1). NCBI lineage: Eukaryota > Metazoa > Chordata > Mammalia > Chiroptera > Megadermatidae > Lyroderma > Lyroderma lyra. Next base: position 79,097 of record PVJL010000335.1, on the reverse strand, counting down.
AGAATTATGCTTTGACAAATGATTATCTTGCTAAGAATGACAAAAAAAAAAAAAATGTAATTGGAGATCTTGAAGTGACAGTACATGCAGCTTTACAGAGGAGGGGAAAAAAAACCAGAGCAAATTTCTTCACAGAAATACTGGAAATACAGCTCCCTTAAAATGATACTTAATGAAAAAGTAAAGTGACAAAGAATATCTATAGTATGATATTATTCATGTAAGAAAGAAGAGGATATGAGGGAAAAAATACGTAACGCTCATTTGTGCAAAAGATACACAGAAGAAGAAAGCAGACCTCCTAAAATTGCTAACAGGGTGGAAAGAACTGGGAGGGACTGACAATTACCTGAATGTACTTTTCTCTAAAGGTCTAACTTGTACAGCCATAATTAAGTCCCACATACCCAAAAAACAACCACATAATCAGCCAGGATGCTGGGGCTGGGACATAATGTTACTGCATTATGAATAAATAACATAACCACAGTGAAAAGGTGGGGAGAAAAATGGATCTAAATAACTTTGGAAAACCGTATTTTGACTGTAAAGATAAAGACAAAACACCAGTATACTAATATTGCGCTCAGTAAACTGTATTCTCAAAGAAATAGGAGTTAACAATTCTGAAACTACTTTATGTATACCCCATAATTGAAAAGATAAGTAAATATAGAGCACATAATGAGAGTCAAATTTCTCATTGTCAGGCACAGAACGTACAAGTAAGAAAAGAGGTTGGAATGTGTCCTATAGAGTTGGAACAGACTCGGAAGTATCAGTACTCACAGTTAATGTAGTATATAAAAATGGACAGGCGATAGAAACATAAATGTATGCATGCATTAATATACACACATGTATTTCCTGACTCCATTAAAAGGGACTAGGGGGTGCAACAGGAAAAACAGTAGATGAACCACATCTCATGGAACTCGAAAATTAACAAGGCGTATTAAAAGAACACAGGAGTCAACATGAAGAATCTCCCCATGGCCAAAGGTGAGACAGTGTGAGCAATAAATGATACCATTGGATTATGATCCACAGAGTAAACATCTATGAGTTCATATTGAAAAAATTTAAATTAGAGATAAACAAATGAGGGGAAGAAAAAGCTCTTCCTTACAGTAAATTCCAGTATTAATGTAGAAGGAATGATGGAAATAGAGATCATTAGATAATACCACTGCATTGTTATAAGTAAGAACCACCCACCAATGTATGCTAAAAGTAGTGTGTGAGATATGATGGAAAATAAAATATTTGCATAGTCTCAAAGGATCTCCCCAAAAGATACTTAATAATTACAAAATGAAGAATAGTAACTTTAGAGTAGAGAAATCTGGAAGATACCACCTTAATCAAGTAACAAAGTTAAAATCACCAGTAAAAAAAAAATCAGTATCGGTACCCTACGATGTGATGCAATGAGAATGGCACAAAACATCACTTAATCATGAATAAATATCATACAAACCCAAACAGAAGGACCTTGTACAAAACAATTGATTACAATTTTTCAAAAGTGTCAAGGTCACGAAAGACCAAGAAAGCTTGAGGAACTGTCACCTACTCTAGGATACTGAGGAGATATGATAGCTAACTGTACCGTGGGGTCCTAAATTGAATCCTAGACCAGAAAAAGGACATTAGTGGAAAAGCTTTAAGTAAGATCTGCAGATTAGTTGATAGTATTGTACCAATGCTAATTTCCTGGTTTTACAAATTGTGCTCTGGTGATGTAAGATATTAATATCAGCAGAAGCTGGATGAAGGATAATATGCAAATTCTTTGTATTATTTTTGTTATTTTTCTCTAAGTCTAAAACTGTTTTTTAAAAATTTAAACCCCTATTAGTTTCAGTACCATCTCAATCATAACTCTACTTATTATAATTAGTTTACCAATTAAAAATTGTATGCTTGATCTTGACAATTAAAAACTGAGTACTTTATAATAAACTTTAAAATAAAAAAGAAAATTATTTTTATAAGTTTTGGTAACAACTACATACATTTAAAAAAATGTTGGATATAATCAAAAGAGCAAATTAAGAGCAGTTGATTGCTTACTTTAAGTACCACATGGGGTCAGCATCACTTGTAACCTTTTCATTGGCTTTCATGATCTTCTTTATCTGCAGTGGAAAGAGTCACATTAGGAAAGAATCCAGCTTCCAATTAGTTCTTAGCTCCCTTTCCAAGTTCTGATGCTTACCTCTACATTAATGAAATAGTTAAATGAATCTATATGCTGTTTCACAAGGCCTTTCACCTTCAACAGAAAAAACAAAACAGTTGGTCAGCAACAAAAAAGGAGATTATACAATAAATGCTAATCATAGGTGATCATCAAAACTTTCTCAAAAACAAAGTGAGAAAAAAATCCATAAATTTTGTTAAGTGAAACTTTATATTTAGGTGTCCTTGTTACATTTCTCCTCCATCTTACTAGAACACACTCAAATTTTACTCCTTGAGAAGCAACCTGACTTGGAATTCAAGATATGAATTTTGCAATATATCTAATGACTTCCCATAAGATTATAAATAAGGCAGAATTTTCTCTGCATACTTTGAATTTTCAAAAAAATCCAAGAAAAAAATTACCAATTGATCATCTCATCAACCCTGAAACAATGCTGATTTTTCTTTTTTGTCTTTCTCCTACCTGGGCAATTTTATGATTTTTACATATTTAAACTCTAGCCTTTTATATCACTTGTAGAAGAGTAAGGAGGAAAAAGAAGGATCTCTATTAAGAAAATAATTGCATTTGAAATTGAAAGCAGGGTGAAACTCAGGGAACCTAAGATCAGATCCAGCCAGCAGTGACTTCCTTTTCATCTCAAAAGTCTGTAGTGACTGCACAGAGGTGGTGCTACGTGCTACCATGGAAAACAGTGAAATAATAAACACACAGACTTCAAACTTTTTAAGACTTAAAGACTTTGCACGTTCATTTTCTTTACATTAATCTTCAAACACAATTAGTTCAACACTTCTTAAGAACATTCTTAACAGATGGATAATCACAGAATCTCTGCTTTAATTATACTTCCTTATTGGGGATCTCACTATCCCATTTTGAAGTAGTCCTGATGGTTGGGGAAAACAATTAAAAGTTCTTATGATCTGAGATCTGTCTTCTTCCTGTTTCTACTCCTTGGGCTTAATAGTCTCTTCTGGAGAAAATGCCTGTTCTGGAACAGTCCATCTAGCTATCACAGCTCTCCCATCTCACTTCCAGGCTGCTCAGGCCCTCCAACTATTTCTCACAGGCTTGCCACCTTCCAGACCCTCCAGTAGCTGGTGGCCTGCTCCTGGACATGCTCTAGTTGTCAACATTACCCCTTAATAAGGGCACCCTGAACTCATTGCGACATTCTTGACAGTCTGACCAGTGTACAGAGAGCTACTGCCTTCCTCATCTTCGATACTACACCACTGCTATTAAAGAAACAAGGCCACATTACTGGCTCATCAACTACAATTCAAAAGGTACTTTTTATCTTCACAAAAACATGTTGCTAAGTCAAGTACACCTCATCTGGTACTTGTGCAAAACTAAGTACAGGGACTTACATTTGTCCCTCTTCACTGACGTCTTCCCAGCCTAACATTCTGAGACCTGATTATGTTGACCAATAGCATTGGCAGTCTTGTAACTTCTGTGTTCCTGTCTTTGGTTACGTATTAAAATGTGTAACTTTTGTTTTTAGGCAACTATATTTCAAGTGGTCTAAGTAAAGGAAAATCCCAACTTTAAATGAATGAATGTCACCCCGATAAATTTAACAATAAAAAATGTATGAATGAAATAACCATAGTTTCATGCCTCTATGGAGTTCTCTCTCTCTTCATGTTCTATGAAACATCAACTGTCTCCTCTTTTTTGAATCATAAATACCATACCTTCTCTTCTGCTTATGTATAGTTCCTTTAACATTTTTATAACTTAAAAACAAAACTTTCCTTGACCTTAGTACTATATTTCCTCCCTGGTCACTCCTTTACTTAAAAATTCAATAGCTTCCTATTGCTATTAGGAAAAACAAACAAACAAACAAAAAAACCCAAACTCTTTAAAATGGCTTTCAAATCTGGTCAGAAATCTGGCCCTAACAGCTTCCCCATCATCATCTCCCAGTACTCTGCCCTCTGCCTGGAACACAGAACTAAGTTAGACAAAAACTCTACTCAATTTTCAAGTCTCCATTCTTTCACTTAGCATAATGCTTTCAAGATTTATCCATGTTATAGTATGTGCCAGCATTTAATTTATTTTTATTGCCAAATAATATTTCATTGCATGGATATATCATATTGTCTTTATCCAGCCATCAGCTGATGCTCGTTTGGGTTGTTTCCACTTTGGGGCTATTATAAATAATGCTACTATAAAGATTTGTATACAAGTTTTTACGTGGACATATGTTTTCATTTCTCGAGTAAATGCCTCCAAGTAGAATTGTTGGGTCATATGGTAACCCTACGTCTAACATGTGAAGAGCTGCCAGCCTGTTTTCCTAAGCAGCTGCAACATTTTACATTCGCAACAGAACAGTATGAGGGTTCCAGTTCTTCCACAACCTCATCAGTACTTATCTTTGACTATAGCACCCTATTGGGTGCCAAGTGGTATCTCAAAGTGTCACCCCCTGCTTTTTAGCATAAGCTCTTTAAAACTGAACTGAAGCCTTCTACCAGCCTTATATCCAGTGCTTTCTCTGACTACCCACTCATCCATTCCAGCCAAACAGACAAGCCAGTTTCCTATAGACCTTGTGGAGGATCCTATGCATCTCTGGGCACCTCTATCAAGCCATGCTCTCTGCGTCCTACCAGTTGAGTTAAATCCTTTCCTCTTAAGATGCAGTTTATGTCTCACTTCATTTGGGAGGCCCTCTCTGACCACCTGTGGCATCACTCTTTTGCCAACAGCACTTTGGTGTGTATTATTCACATGCCATACTCCTATGTATATTACTTTCTATCTCTACCATTAAACTACCACTCCCCAAATAGCAACTTCTAGGTAGGAATAGTGCCTTACAATTTCTTGTATTTCTGTAACTGAGCAAAGTACACAGTTGTACACAGTAAAAAAAATGTTGGTGATAAAAATATAATCTTAAAAAAGGGCTTACTTCTTGATTTTTTCATTGAAAAAATAACTATTATTCAATTATCATTACCTTTAAAAATGCTGGAAGCAGCCTCCATTTTTCCTGTGAATCAAAACAATAAGAGTGTCAGGACTCTGTTAGCAACCACAGTATTTTTATAAGCTATTTTAATGTACCAAAAATGACTCACTTTATCACAGCAAGAAATCAAAACTAAAAGAACAATTTTTACATGGTAACCACTTCTATGGAAATCATATAAGCAAGTGTGTATGTGCATATGTGCATACATGCATACAAATATATGTATACGCACACATATACACATCAGATTTCTTAAATAGGATATCATTTGCTGTGTAAAATGTGTTCCCATGTATAATGAGCACCCACGTTTTTGGTCCAAACTTTCAAGGAAAAAATATTTCGTTTTAATTTTTTAATTCAAATTTTATTTGTTTATATTTAGGTACCTGTTTTTGTATTATAAAGAAATTTTAGCTTTTTTAAAACTCATATATGAAATATAAGGCTGAAAGCAACAAAGAATGAAAAACTCAATGGACACAGTCAATAGTTTAATGGTTACCAAAGGGTAAAGGGGGAGGGGGGTGGGAGAGGAGGAAGACAGAGTCAAATACCTGGTGATGGAAGAGAAATGACTCTGGGTGATGAACACACAATGCCACACACAGAAGATGAAATGTAGAACTGTGCACCTGAAACCTATATAATTTTTACTAACCAATGTCGCCCCAATAAATTTAACAATAAAAAAAGATTATCGTATTCCAGGGTATCATTTTGCCTATGAATATCGTTATCGATTTCTGGAATTACACATTTAACTCATAAGCATAAACAGAAGAATTTACAACATTTATATAGATGCAGAATTAGTATTACTCATGTACAATGCACATCCTTATTTTTCCCTCACAAATCTGGGCAAAAAAACCGTGCATTATACATGGCAAAATAGAGTAGTTCCTTAACCTCTGTGGGCCTCAAAAATCTTCATTGGCAAAACATGGTGAGAATAGTACTTATATCAGAGAAAAAATGCAATGCATGTTAGGCTTACACAAAGTCTGGCACATAGTGTGTGCTCAGTAAATGCTGGCTCTTAATATTAACTCTCTAAGAGTTAAAATCCAGTATTGCCTGATAATGATCAGCAGTGTATCGCAAGCATTCACAGACTGAATCTAAAAGCCTGATAATAGTAACTCCATCTCATTAATCTGCCAAATGATTATAAAGAGGTTCTTATAATCCAGTAGGTTCACTGATCAAGTCACCTTCTGTTTAAACTCTTCGATAGTATCTCATGGCTCCTTCACGTGTTTAACAAAATCTTTCATCAGGATCCTCTTCTTTGAGCTCTTCACTCTAGTATTTTAGTTCCTCAAAAACACTGGACGGTCTTGCCCACGGGCTATCAAGTGTCCTGTTCTTTCTACCTGAAATCTCTCCCCTCTTTTCAAGTCTCATTTCTCCAGTTACCCCTCCATGCTAATGAAAATTCTGAGGCCCGGAGAGGTTATAAGGTGTGCCTTTCTAGAAAATAAAATTATATCAACAGCTAAACTTCATTAGGCAGCTTACTGTAGGGCAGTGATCTTTAACTTCTCATAACCTGTTGAAAGCGATGGGGTTACCTCCCAGAAAACACCCAGGCAAATTTTGAGTAAATTTTCTGGGCGTTTAAATTACTCATGCAGTCCAAACCTGAATTCCAGGCTAAACGAAAGATCACTGGCCTGGGTTTGGGACGATTTGTTTTACTACCACAGCCAGCTGTGGGACCTTACGAAAGTGGCCTGAAATCCCTGGGCCTCAGTGGCCTCTATAAGCCCACGAAGATGCAAGGTGGGAGGGAACAAGGACCAATTCCTCCTGACAAACAAACACCGGGAGGGGTCCAACCCGAGGGCCAACCGCGGGGCGGCTCGGCCCGCAAAGCAGTTGACAGATCGTCAGAGATCTGGCCTTCCGAGCGCACGCGGCGGCCGGACTGAGAAACATTCCCAGGCGGGGGCCCGAGCATGCGCGACGTATTGAGCATGCGCGAAGCTGCGGCCCTCCCAGCTCCGTGGCGAAAGCTCTCTGGGCACCGCCCTCGGGGTACGCGTCCCGGCCCCTTCCGCTCCATGCTTGCTCTGTACTCACCTCTACGGTCCGGACCGGCGCAGCCAGCTGCTCTGGGGTCAGCTTCCCAAACTCCTCCGCAAGAATATCCATGCTGCTCACGAAGAAAACCCCAAAGCAAACAAAACCCCCACGCCCGCCTTCGCTGCCTGAAGCAAAATGCAGCGAGAGAGAATGGTGCGCGGAGGCCTAAATGGTCCCCGCTGCGCAAGGTAATTGAACGCACAACGAAAGGTTCCGCCTGCTTCCGACCCGAACCTGTGCTGGAACCCGGATGTAGTTGAAGCGAAGCTGGGAAACTGCTCCCCCTGGTGTCTTACAGAGGTAAACTCCATCCTACAAGTTCACACAGCAGTGAATATACCTAAGGCCCCTGAATAGTACACTTAAAGATGGTTAAAATGATTAACTTTTATTGCATTAAATAATGGAAATTTGTCACATATACACTTGCCGTTTTCTCATCAGGAATGTATAGGACTTGCACCAGGTTAGTCTAATTTCTGAATTAGCTGCTACAAATGAGTAAATTTCAGTGCCTGTACCTTCTAAGTATTGTGCTGATATGTGAAAAATAGGAAGAGAAATGAAAGAGAAATTAAAAGAAGAATCAGCTCCTGCTCTTGAAGATCTTACTGTTTAGACAAGTCCACTTTTGTATCATCCTTGTGAATTACCAGAGAGCACCCTATTCAGAATCTAGCCTGGAAGGGGCAGTGATGTTTTGATAGTTGAGATCTCAGGGTTGGCTCAGATGGGTTCGCTTTCTGCTCCACAGTCCTCCTGGCTATTAGCGAACAAAGTGGTTCTCAGCCCTTAGCCAGCATGACCTGGAGAGTTTGTTCAGACAACCTCAACTTTCTGATTTGGCTGGTAGGTTTGCTCCGGGGCCTACAGGTTTGCATTTCTGAGTCCCCAGGTGATCACACTTTGAGAATCACTCTGACATAAGACTTATCACTCATAACCTATGTTTCTGTGTTTAGCTCTCCATCAGATTGGGAACTTCTGAAACAAGGATCATCTTGTCTTTCTATTCCCAGGTTCAAATTCACTGTTTGTTCCTGAATAAATTTGTGTTGAAAAATAATTTGAAAGAAAAGCATGCAATGAGTGATAATAAACTCAATAGTATATTTCACATAATTTTTAATCCTAATTTTAAAAAGTTTTTTTAGTTTCTCTTGGCAAGAGGAGGATGTGGTAGCTGTGGTCCCAGATGTCTGCATGGCAATAATTAGCTGATGCTGAGTAGTGTTGGCCCTTAGACCCTAACTGCTACCATCCTACCTTCATTACATATGCCTAGCCCCCAAGGTATCAGCATTTGCACCTCCAGGTCAAAGCCATGAATTCTTTCTGATCTCCGAAGGGATTGGATTTTTAAAACCTAAAAGCCAGGAATGTCTCTTGATTTCTCTGTCTTTTTCTGTCACGCCTCTTTTCTGAGGTATTGGTTTGAATAGAAGGCTGGGCATTTGGGGAAAGGAAGTCACAGAGGGGAAAATGGTTGATATCTTAGTCTACTGTCCCATCACTTATGTGTAAAGTATTTCGGTGGCCAGGTGGGAAAGTAGCCAATGCCATGGGGAGCAGGGAGAACAGGGAGTATTGGTTAAAGGAGAATAAAGGAAAGGGAAAAGCAGGGATCTCAAGGTTGGCCCTGAAATACTAGAGCATCAGTTTCCCAAGTGTTTACTCTTTGCCAGCCATCAGAAACCCACTTTATGTGCATTCTCTGATTTAATGATGAACCCCTGGGGGTTGACTGTGAATATGATTATCTCCTCTTGACAGATGAGGAGACAAGGCTAATAGGGGTTAAGAAATTTGCCAAGCAGAGTTGGAATTTGAATTCATAATTATCTGATGCCAGAGCCCATGCTTTTAAGCATGCTATTATAATACAGTACCACACCGAAAGGAGGGTGGTGGAAGGCCTTTCAGGCAGAGAAAAAAGCCTGAGCAATGGCATGAGGGCCTTCGATAACATAATACCACATTCTGGCAATTGAGTGTGTTTCTCCTGCAGGGCTGTCAAGGGAAGTGCCTCTGGATGACACTCCAGAAATCCCCTGGGGCTGACCATTATTGGCTTGTATGCCTTGTTAAAGTTAGACCTTATTATGAGAAGCCTCAACAGGAAGATACTAAAAACAAACGAAAAAGATTATCCTCTCTTCAAAAGCTTCATGCATTCAGGCTAACAAAGAAATATGTTTGGTCCTGATTTCTGTACCTGAATAAATTCATAATGGAACTAGAGAAGACCAGAACATGTTGGAGAAAGAATAAGGGCTCTTCGTTCTGAAAAAGCAAGAGCAAAGGGGGTGTCCTTGGAGTCTGTTATTTCATAGACAGCAAGGTGAGGAGAAGTCTCAGCTGTACTCAGAGAACATTCTTTTGAGTAAGACCAGGTGGTCCCAAAACCTCTAGCTGCCTGCTGTGCCCACAGGCCTTTCTCTGAAAAGCCTCACTTTGTGTCTTGTGACATTATCATCCTGCCAAAAGCAGTAGGCCAGGAATTTGCCAGAGATAGCCATGTTAGGGAACCAAGACTGCTGGTCACGAGACCATGGCTGGTCACGAGACCCCTAACCAAGAAGGGACAGTAGAAGAGGAGGAAGACCATATTGAGTAGTAGCAAATTGACCCAATCATATTCTCCCTCCTGGAACATTTTTAAATATGACGAACTAAAAGGGAGAACAGCAACAGAAAGCAGAGAAGTCAACACCAAGTCAGCATTTGGTAGCAGCTCGACACTGAGAAATACTTTTGATTCGATGATCTAAGGAAACCAGTGTAGCAAGTGAGTACAAACACACATTCCAGTGTTTGACTCCTTGGGTTCAAATACACTTAGCAGCTCTGTCACCTTAGATGATTCCTTAGTTTCTTTGAGTCTCATTTTGAACATATGGAAAAAATGATAGGGCCAGCCTCACAGCATGTGGTGCAGTTATGTAAGATTATAAATATAAAATGCTTAGGGTAGTGCTTGCCATATGGTAAGTGCTTGGTTATTATTTTATTATATCGTGAAAGAAAAAAATTACATTCAGGTTTTCCATCAAGTCTGTAAACAGCGCAGCTGCTGGAACAGATTCCTGGGTTTCCATTTTTGTTTTTTTTTTCTTTATAAAGCCTTACACTAAATGCCTAGATCCCTTTCCTTTGAAATCTGAAAAAGGCTAACATAGTAAGCATAGAAGTGAAAAGATAAAGCTTCACTTCAAAAATGGAGAACGAGAACACAAGTTGATTATACAAACATACTTTCTAAAAGGTTAGATTAAATCATGGAGAATAAAGTCATAATTGATTACTAAAGGAAAGCAAAACATGTTGGGTTTTGTCACTGTCCTTTGAAGTTGACATCAAGGACAGCAACCAGCCTTCTACAGACCCTTGAGTTTCTCTGCCAATGACAATATTAGGCTTAATGAACCATGGTTCTGATAAGATGCAACAGTTTTTGTTCTTATGTACTTAGATACTTAATCATCACATCTCACAATACTAAAACCTCTTGAAGCTTGAAAGAGATTTAGGACTAACAAATTACAGTTATTATAATGTATTTTTGCTACATTATGCTTTAGAACTTGCAGACAATTTCAAGTACATTATCTCATTTGATTCTCACAATATCTGTGAGGTAAGCAGGTAGTAGGGTAGGCAGGTAAGGTAGGAAACCTCTGTTCAGGATGTTCAGGGAGATTAAAACACTGGCTTGAGTTTATATAGTTATTAAAAAGTGAATTCAAACTCAGGTCCTGTGACTCTCAGTCCCAAGCTATTTTTACTAAAGGAGTGGAAAATTTTGCAACTTTAACATTATCAGAGGTAGAACAGGCTGAACTTTAGCTTTAAAGAGGGGTCTAGTCAGAAGTAAAGATATGTTGCATAAAAGGTGCCACCCACTCCCATCCCCATGGCATACTTTCGCCAGTGACACAGAATTCTCTACTGTTTATCCTGGATCTGGTTTCAAAATGCTTTTAGCACCACGCTCAGAGGAGCTACTACTAAAAGATCAGAGTAGACATGATTTTAAACTTTTACAAAAAGAAGGTTCATGGGGCATGTTCAAGGAAGCTGAATGCTTACTAATGCTCATGTCAGCCTCTTTCTCTTGCCTCCGTGGCAGTTTAGATGAGGCTGCAGATTAGGTTCTAAAATGGACCAGGAGTGGATGTGGGCAGTCCTTTTCTTAACCTGTCAACTGAGTAAATGGAGAAGACTGAAGATGTAGGGGACAGCTGAGTCACAAAGTGGATGGAAGTTGGGTCACCTCCACCCCACCCCCACACCAACACACACAAACACCAACACACACACACACCCCAACACACACCAACCTACCCCCTGCTTTGAATTATAATTTGGGAAACAAGGCTATACTGAGGCCACTGTGACTTGGGAGCTGTTTGTTCAGCACCTCATCTTACAACACTAATAAAGGGTGACTTCATGTGTCTCTGCCCTTCCTTGAATCTTTCAGTGTCATTCTCAGATCTTTCAGTGTCATTCTCAGGCAGTGCTGCACTGGGTGTTGTCACATATTTCCTACATTCAAAATTTAAAGACTTCATGAATGTATGTTATAATGAACTTGCATACCCTTTCCATTTGGGAGAAAGCCTTAGATGGGTGAACTTGGTGGGGCCACAGGGGTCTAAGGGTCAGCTCCTCCCTCATTCCATCCCTTGCAAGTTAGAGCCTGGGCAACTTGACCTAGATTATTCCAACTGAATGTTAATATCTGGGACTCAGTCTTGAGCAAAGGAGGCAAAGAAGCAAGGACAGTTAAAAAATCAATCTCTGAATCCACCCACTGAATCCAGCCTGGCTGGAGCCCTGCAGCATGGCATTGCCTAGTTCCTACCCATTTTTCAAACCTGATTCCCTAGATTAAATGGAGTCTGTGAGGTACTTAATACCTGCCCAGTAAACGCCCTTTCTGCTTCAGTTAGCCAGAGTCTATCTCTACTGCTTGTACCACCTATAAGTGCATGTATGCATATGCACACAACACAGGAATATTCCAGCACCAACCGCAAGTGTGCTTTGCCAGGGCAGTCTTTCCAAGACAATATTTCTTTTTCAAAAGATTCAATGATTATTTTTTTTTAATCTCAGGACAAAAACTACACATTTTAGCATGACCCCCTCAGGACCTTTTTACCTTTGTTTCACCTCTCATCACTTTTACTTTTACCATATGCTGGTCCCTGGTCCCTGGGGTCACCATTTCTCCACCCAGTTGTGATCACTGTGCACTTGGCCTGTTGTGCCTTTCCCTTTCCTGGCTTCTTGGTGAGTTCCTGCCTTGCCCTCAAGTTCTAGCTCAAGAATGATCATGAAACAGAGTTCAATGGTTTTTCCTTTAGCACTATGTGTACTTGTTTTACAGCCCTTACTACGCTTTATTGTAATTGTTCACAAGTTTGTCCTTTTTAATGGGTAATAAACTTCTTGGGGACACTGTCTGTCTAGTTATCCATCACAACACCTACGATACTTCTTGGCACATCATAGATGGTCAATAGGCAGTTGTTGAATGAATGAATGCTCATGACCTGATATCTGTAAGACTCTGAGGATCAGCAAGTGAACCATTCTAGAACAACCACAATGAAGACTGCTGTATTGCAGCCCTGAGCTACCCAAAGGTGGTTTAGAAGACAGAGACACTAGCTATGTTGAAATAATGTTTAATGTTTAAAATTAAACAGTGCACACAATACACATTTTAGCAGAAGAATGAACATGTGTATATGGTGTTTAATAAAACTGACATTACAAAACAAGAGCATATTAAGAAAACCCTAAAAGCAGAAGTAAACATTTAGGTAAAAAGCAAATAAACAACATGCTAACGGATATGATTTAAAAATCCTAATAAAGGTAGTTGCCTCAATCCAAACTTGAGACACTGAGATTACTTTGCCACTTAGAAAAAGGAAAAAAAAAGCAGCAGAATGCCCTTTATTTTAAATGCATTTTTAAAAAAATGTTTGAACATTGTTTTCCTGCTGGCAAATGTAGTATAATCAAGTATATAAGAATACCAGCTGGATTCCAATCTGATAATTAAAAAGTGCACCTGGTCTTCCTGTTAAGCATACAGTTCAGAAAGCAACAACAAAAAAATCACACTACACGTTACTTTTCTATGTCAGACCCGCCCTGCCACCCATTCCCCGAAGTGAACACATTTGAAAACTACTTCAGTTTAAGATAGCAGTTCTCAACCTGTGGGTCGTGACCCCTAGGAACTGTATTAAAGGGTCGCGGCATTAGAATGGTTGAGAACCACTGGTTTAAGAGAAAACTAAACCAAATCTTCAGCACCTCATGGTTTCTAAGCATGGAAACACAGGAAGAGGGAAGAAATAAGTAAGACCAATGACGTGCTCTTCAGTAAATTTCCACTTACATACAGCTGCTTCAATGGACAGAGTGGCTGACTGATGTATTGGTCATTGTGAGGAAAAAATTGACTTCAGAAATTTGCTCGAATTTTGGCAGATCCCTCCAAACTGCAAAGCTTGGAGATAATATATTCACACACTCACTTCCTAGAACGTTGTCGAATAAAGGAGTAGCACTGTATTGGTGGAGGCTGTGAGGGAAAGGGGTTAAGAAAGAACATCTAACTTCCTACCCAGTCTTCCCCACCAACCTACTAAGGCTCAATGAGTCCTTAGGAAACAAAACAATCAAAAACATGCTTTACTCAAGTAAAGCATTTTCTAGACTGAGTCCACCCAAACTGTAGTGCTTCCCTTAACACTTCAGAAGCAGCATGTGATTCCATGACAAGCAGTTTTCTCTAAAATCCAATGACAACTAATGCCAGCCTGGCAAAGTGTGATGTAATGCTCAAGAAAGCCAAATGATAATGATACTTAGAAGCGCACCTTGCTCATAGCAGGGTAAGAATTTAATCAGCACAGAAGACATGTGCTAGCAAGGTACATGGTTAAAAAACCCAGTTAAACTATTTTTTTTGTGTGAACTTCAGTGAGAATGGGGAACTCCTGGGCATCTCGTTTGATTGTTAATTTCCCTTCTTCTTACAAGTAAACCAATTCAAACCATTCTGGCCTCATGTAAAAGTTTTAAAATCTTATATAAACCTTACCAATGGCCTGAGAAATGCAAAGACATTCACTAAGAGATTTGTGCAAAAATTGTTTCTCTCAGAGAGCAGGATAAATTGCAAGAATAAACCAACCTCCAGGATAAAATTTTAGAAGGCATTTGTTTCTATTTTCACTAAATGAACAAGGGAAGTTTTATCTAAAATTTGCACATAGCTTTAAAAGAGATTTCATAAATTTAAATTCTATACAAATACTGACACTTGGTATTATAAAATGTGAATAGATCTATGTGGAATTTCAGGACTTACATGTCTGTTATACATTAATAAAATTTCATTGTACATTTCAAATACAATTATGCTTACATCACATCATGTATATCAGTCCCCTTTGTTATTCTCACAACTTTCAACCCTTTAGGTTGTACCAAAATTAAAAACAATTCAATTTGAAAGTGACAAGGAAATACAACTCCTTAAGGGTTGAATGAATAAGCCAGATATAAATGGTTAAGAAAACATTTTATAATTATTATGTAAGTAATGTTATTGATTACAATTTGCTTTCTGTTCATAAAAAACATCTCTTCTGAACTTGAAAATGATGCATGAATAGGGCCTATGTGGTGTTGATATCTTCTGCAATGCTAACATTACTGGGTTACAGAGAGTCAGGCTAACACTGCACCACGGGCAGGAATGAGAATGTGCCACATCTGTTAATGCCATCAATGGAAACACTCAGTACTGAAGGCCTGGATTTCCAATCTCTTATCCAATGTCAGTTCCTTGTTAGTTAGCAGGAGATGAGGTGTCTGCCTTCCTCATGGCTTCCTCACCAAAGAGCAGCTTTCGAAGTATATTTGCATAAAATGGTCCATACACTTGTTTGTTGAGATTCACAATGTTTGCATACTGACAGCCGAGCACTTCCAGCTCCTGCTGAATGATAGCAAGGCCTCCAGGCACAGGAGGCAAGCATTTTTGAGGGCTTGGAAGACAAAGTAGGCTCTTCAAGTATAGCTGGATGCGTTTATCTGGGAAAATATAAAGTATCTTTTATCTGTCCCATTATTAAAAAATGTAACTTTTTTAAAAATAAGAAGAGTAATTATGGAAGGTGGATTGCAATATTATTCCCAAATCTTTCCCCTCCCTGTATCCATGACCTTTACAAGGTACCTTGCAGCTTTTTCCAACCAAAGGCTGGAGCCTGTTTCCCCATGTCTTGAATTGGATCTGGCCTCATGACTTGCTTTGGCCAATACATAATGCAGCTGAGGTGCCAGTCTTTAGTTCCATGCCAGGCCTCAAGAGGCATGGTTCGCATCTTCCCTCTCTATCTACAGGGGAACAAGCCTGGGGCTGATGAAAGCCTGCATCGAGGAAAGCCCAGCTCTTCTAGCTGAGGCCATTCTAGATCAACCTGTAGCCACCCAACTCCCAAACTCTTGAGAGAGCCCATGCATTTGTGGTTGGCTGTGGCTTTGGCTGCCTACCCAAATGCATGAGTGAGTCCAACAAGACCAGAAGACCAGTTACCCCCACAGACTTCTGAGCAATGCTAAATGTTTTGTTTGTCTGTTTTATTAAGCTATGGAGTTTGAAGGTGACTTGTTTTGCAGTTACAGGTAACTGATAAAAAATGTAGAGCACTTTTGGGAGTAAGGCAGGGAATCTTACAAAAACTCAGTACTTAATGTCTGTAAATTTTAGTTATGTACACTAAAACTGAGTTTCTAAACTGGTACTGCCAGTTTGGCTTACACAGTATTTTTTAAAAATAAAACCACTTAAAATGATAGAATTTTACATAAAAATCCAAATTTCTGGTTCCTTTTCAAAAAATCCAGAGAGCTGGCAAATGGGGTGTCCAAATTACCACATGACAAGGGTGACCACATAGGACAGTTGAAGTTTATCTTGTTATCTTGGCATAATTTTTAAAAGCACTCTGAGAAAATGTCCTCGTTTGGACAATAAATTACATGTTCACCCCATACATGGCCAACAACCTGGAAGCAGAGGAAGGGCAACCTCATGGGCATTTCAGTTCGGCATCTTCTTTACCCTGTCTGCTTCACTGCTTCAGTGTATCTCTGTGTGAGACCACTTCACAGAAGCATGCAAAGCCTTGAGTGAATTAGGCTGCAGGAGTACTGGATAAATAGTACCGGACAAACCAGACCTGCTACAGCCCATGCAGTTCCAAGGACCTTCTTTGGCCTTGGAAACAGAAATCTCACATATAAGGTTTACTAAGGAAATAAACTCCATCCCATACAGACAACTATGACATTAATGAAACTCTTTTCTCCAAAGACTTCCCCCGAAAAGTCACATGTTCCAACCAGATCTGACATAGACTCAAAGTTCCCAATATCCCATGCCCATGTATTAGCCAGAACTTTACATCTCTCTAGAATACTGTTTCATCTCACCTCAATTTGCCCCAAGTCAAAAGCATCCTTCAATGCCAAACCTAAAGGTGCATCCTCCTGTGGCTGGCTCTCCCTAATATCTGTTACACTATGACACCATATTAATGTCTCTCTCCCTTCCTGGACGGTGAGCTCTCTTGAGGGTGAGGGCTACGTTTTTCCATATCTTTGTATCCCTGGTCTAGCACATGGCAGGCACATCACCAATGCTTGACTGATTTAAAGTGGGAATGGAATGAGAAAGGTCTGTAAAGATCAATACCAAACTGAAAGCAATGGCAGTCAGGTAGGAATGGGGCTGCAGAAGGCAGTCAAAGACAATTTATGCCTTATCTGTAAATCTGTCAACAAGAAGAAATTATTCATGTATGTAACACCTGAAAATTACTTTTTAAAAACACAGATGGCTATAAGCATGCAAATAATCTACACAGTGGGAAATCAAATAATTTTTAGCTGGCTTTGATATGCACTTGAAAAAAATTGGTTTGAAGGAAAACTTCTCTATCTTTTTAGAAGGCTAAGAGCACAGTAGGAGTTGTAATCGCATTGTAAGTAAATAGCATACCTAGGAACAAATGACGGCAGACCATGGGGAAAACCATGGCTAACGTTGGTCAAGTCCTTTTTATGTCCTCTATGTGCTTAATTTATACTAACTCCTCTGTGGGCAGAAAATTAAGAATCAACTGTGTGCTAAATTTTTTGTTAGACTCATTGCTTGACTCTCTGGAGCCCAGGTCTATTTTCACCATAAATATGGTCCAAACACTTTCCCGTAAGACTTAAAGAGAATAAAACTCTTTTAAAACCGTTTTATGCTGACAAGTGGTTCTGTCTCCTCTGTGGATGAATCAGTTTTTAGGCCAAGACTATAGAGACAGAAGCATTTGTCCAGTTAGGAAGAGCCAAACCTAGTCCCTGCCAAAGGCGTGCCCTTGGCTTCCAGAGGAAAGAGAGCCACTCAAGTGAGTCATTCCAAGTTGCTAGGCAACCATACTGTGAATGAGGTTAAAAATTGCTTTCAATTTGTAAAAGAACAGGAAAGTTGGATTGGGGAGAGTGAGGTGGAAAAAAGTTGCTTTACTGGATTTTTAAGAAACCACCTTGGGGTGGGGTGTCCCCTGGCCCCAACTTCCCTCTCCCTTCTGACTTTGCAAGTACTTCCCTTATCTAAAGCAAGGGTGCAGAGGGCACCCAGATGCTCTGGCCACCCTGCCAACAAGCAGCAGGGCTCTAGCTCCGACTGCAGTGCCAACCAGAGCCCTTAAGAATCTGAGCTCTCAAGTCAGACAGGCTCAGTAAGAATCCCTACTCTGCAACAGGCTAGGTTTGTGACCTCTGGGGAGAGACATTAACCCCTGGAAGCCTCCACTGAGTTCGCCTCTTCCACAAACATTTACTACGCGTCATTTACAGGCCCAGTGTAGTGTAAGGACAGCAGTGAACAAACATGCACCATGTCCTCATGAGGCCTGCACAGTAGTTGGGGGCTAGCAGTTATGTGTCGGAGACTGCAAACTGTCTCCCCTCTTCCTCCAAGGAATACCATCCTCCAGGTATTCGCTGTTCATCTGGAGAGTATGGGCTGTGAGGACAGCTGATGTCAGCAATGAAGGTTATACAGCGAAGGGCTCAGCCGCAGGCAGCTGTGGTTAAGCAGTGTTTGTTACTGCTACCAACTGTCACCTCCAGCAGCCTGCAGTGCTGTACACCAGCCACTCTTTTCTGGGGGAGGGGTGTAGCCTTGAGCTATTAAGTGGCCTGTGTGACCTAGATCACTAGCTTTCTGTGTCCCCAGGGACAAGGATGAGAGAAATTATTCGAGAGTCCCAAATAAATAATGCATTCTTAGGGAAGTCAATGTTGTACTTCCAACTAGTCCTAGAATGTTAGTATGTATGTTCTAATTCTTCTCTTTTCCTCTTTTCTAGTCTTTATTCCTCACCTCTGTAGTACACACCTGTTTTGTGCCCTCTCCCTCTTCTTTTGGACACAGAACCAGACCTTGTTTGGGGGAAACCATTTGTCCCCACTCTCAGACCAGGTGGTACAGGTAAAGCAGACACTCTGGCCCCAGGAACTGAACACGTGTTTCAGGCCTAAGTTGATTCAAGAATGGGACATGGCCAACTAGAGCCAATGAGACTCAATCTGGGTCATTATCTGAGCTAAAGAGGAAGCTGACTCCTTGTTTTTCACTTGACTTACACATTTTCAGCTGACACTGTCAGGATGGGAAGGAACTGTTGGTGAGACAGACAGCCCAGAGGAAAGGCAGTGCTGAGGCCTGGGGAGCGGGGAAATGGGAACAGGGGGACACAGTTTGAGCTCTTATGAAACAGTACCTGTAGCCAGTGTTCCTCTGGTCTTTTCGGGTATCTGAGAAAATACATCACCCTTTTGCTCAAGCTAGTATAGAAGCTAAGATTCTGTCACAGGACACAGAAACAGTCCTAATACATGGTCCATTTCCCCAACTAACCAACACAGCTTCTAGCAACCAGGTACAAAAAATGCCCACTCGTCCTGCTTCCCAGTTCCACAGCGTTTTCACACTTTGTCTCTTTAAGCCTGATCAAGATGAGGGCCCTAGCTGGCTCAGGCTAGCTCACAGCAGAACCAATATATATTAATACTTTCTGTGAACATACTGCCAGTTGGTTTGGACTGTTGTATTAATCTAGGATTTTAATATTACTGGCATTTTATTTTCTTTCATAAAAATTTATTGGCTGCATAGTAAGATAGAAGACCCTGAAATATCCCCCCACTCCACTATGTATATACACACAGAAAAAGTAGTGAGTCCCAAACCTTTGAAAATATTAATACTTTCTCCATATTTTCCATATTCATTCTCCAAAGAAGCAGGTAACCTGTTTAAGACTACATTTTTACTGACACTTAACTTTAGTCAAAACCAAAACCTGCAAGTTAAAGCAAATTAGATTTGAAGCAGAAAACAGTAAAAATGTGAGCACCCACCAATCAAAGACCGGATAGGATTGTCCTCCTCTTCAATGCTTGAAAGCTGACCTATAAGATTCGCTTGAGCCTCAGCATTTAAAGTGGGTAAGCCTCTCTCCATCAGGGTCTTGTTAACTTCCACACAAGTCTGAACACCAATAGAATTCAGGACTTCCTTTAAGTTGAAGGTCCTACAAAACAAAAAACAAAATCCCATTAGTGAAAATTTTTGTTCCTCAGTTGTGTTGTTTTTTTAACATACCAACTTTGTTCTAAATATCTGCCATTTTTTTCTAATAAAGACAATAATTACCTCTATTAGAATGAACTTAGAAAATAGTAACTCCTCCCCACCAACCCTTACTTGCAGTAGATTTTTACATGCTGTAAACCACTAAGTCTATACATAGTTTTTATACAGGAAAGCATAGATAGAAAGATCTGGTCCCTGAAATTAAGTCTGCAATCCCATTTTCATGTAGGGCTGTCAGAAAGGGAAATAAAAGACCTATTTACTTCTTAAAATAAACTCTTTGGCCCGAATGGATTAATTCATAGATTTTCTTTTTAGTTTAGAAAACGAGGTAGAATCAATTCCTTTATCTATGCCTGAACAGTAAATCTATAATATCAAACAAAAACAAAAAATAAAGATATCCGGAGGTCACTACCATAAAGGCAAATTACCGAAAACTCTCAACCTATCATAACAAAGGAAGCTCCTTCTCATTGCTACTTTCACGTAACTGATCAATAGTACAAATATACAGAGTCCAGAAGAACTGTAAAAAGTAATTAGCAGTGGTTTATTAATAAGTAAGGAAAAAGATGTGATTAGAAAGTGTATTTGTTGGGTCCACACTACTGCGGAATAGTGATTGAAAATTGCATCTCACTATCCAGAAAGGGTCTTTAAGATAACGTCAAAATGGGAATTAAAGGCCCAATGACAGGAGGCAGTATAATGTAGTGGTTACAGCATAAGCTGTGGTGTCACACAAATCTGGGGTCAAATCCTGACTCTACTACTAAACTTGCTAAGTAACAATATTAACTCTTGGCAGATTGACAGGCACATAATAAATACTTAATGAGAAGAAAAAGAAAAAAAACCTTTATCATTATTATCTTCAGTAACAACAATAAGAAATAAGTCCTTGGTGTTCGGCCTTCACTAGAATTTGTTATAACTGCTTTTGTGGTTCTACAACCCAAAGTGAGAGTCTTTACAGCAAAATTTTTACCTCCTTTTACCCAATTCCCTCCTAGCTTCTACCTGCTTTTAATCAGTGAGTTCTTAGGCTAAAGAAAAAATTATTTTCAGCATAGCCATGACTTCCTATTCACAATAAACAAGGCAAAATTCTTGCTAGTTTTCAAAATGTGTCATCAAGCCAAATATAAATGATATTTAGGTCTACTATTTGGAATCATCGTTTGTTCTTTTTTATATTATCAATGTTATTACCCCATCCATAATGAGGATAATTGAGAACTGACTATAATTATTTCCTGACACATGTTAGGAAAGGGTCTTTAAGATAACTTAAAGAGGGGATTAAACAAAATAAAAGAACCAGAAAGTCAGAACAACTAGAAAGAGTGATACAGCAACTAGATAGTTAGTAAAAGCAGCATATATCAAGAACTTACTATGTGCCAGATACCAGTATGAAGTGTTCACATACCAAGAAATATATTTCACAAAAAACCTTCACTGGCTTTGTGTAACATCTCCAAAGGACAGAGGCCACTACTTGTAAAGACTTCATAGTGGGCTGGATCAGCAAAAGTTGATAAACATTTCATGACAGAAAACAGGGGTGTCAGAACGAGTTAATGTAGAAGGCTCTTTGATGGGGCATCTAAACACTGAGCTTGGTGGATTTCTGGTTTGTTTTTTCCACAGCACTGTCAAAGAGGAGTTTTTGTACACGCCTATCCTCAGTGGAAATACTACTCACCTTGGCACTTGTCATGGAAAAGACCTTTCGCTTCCTATGAAAGGACATCTAAGCCTTCAGAGATATTAAAAGAAATTCTAGAAAAGAAGGTGTAAGATAAGCTTCCCTAAAGCACAGTCCCGTATATCACATCCAGAAGTCCAAGGTTATTCATGTTCTCTGAAATGCATTGCAGGCCTTAATACAAGGGAGAGCAGGTGAAAACACCTGGCACTTACTCTGTGTTCATGCCTTCGAGTAGGACAGCTGAAATCCTTTTTAACCTGTTTGCAAACTCAGGGAGGCCTTCTGTGATAGTACCCACTATGCTGTTGGTAATTATGGACAGGCAGGCAATAATTTTCAATTGATTCAGCTTTTCTGTCAGTTCCTGAAGACGGGCTCCATCTGTCATCAGTGTCTGGAATATTTATTTAAAGTGGAAAAATAGAAAGGGAAGCTTAAGACCATGAAAATGTAAAAATAAGTGTTGTTACATCCAAACTTATATTTTTTATCTGATCTCAGTAAAGTATTTAAACCACATGCAACAAAATAGACCAGCTGATTCACAGTTAAAATTTGAGAATGAAAATACTACAAAACTTCAGGGAAGAAAAAAAAATAACACTCACCTCTGGTAATTCTTTTTTCTGATAATCCCACTGCAACAGTTTCAAATAACTGTTATTTAGCACCAGTGTAGGCCTCAGGCTTGGCTTGGAGCTATTTTTGCCCCCAGGAGTTAAAGCAGTCTCGGAAAGAGAAAGTAATTCTTCATTTACAGACTCTTTTATCCATTCTGTAGTTTGATCAAGAGCACCTACAAGTGAAAAGGCTACATATTTATCCTACAACTGATGGATCCTTTCGTTTGTGAATTCTCCATGACAGATACTATGTTAGGTGCTGGGCATGAATGAAATGACAGCCATACCCCTTAAGGAGCTTACAGTCCAGATGGGGAAGACGTACCTGTAAACCAATAATTACAGCAGAATACAATGACTTAGAGAACCCAGTTGAGAGTGGAGAGAGCAGAGGTTGTCCATGGAACAGTCTAAGAGGAAGAGCTCCGTAAGTGACACCTGAAGATATAAGGGAGACCTAGGAAAGGGCTGTCACCCAGGCCAGGAAAATCTGAATGCCACGATTAACTCTGTATTGCTTTTCATAAAGAACTAGGGGAAGAGAATGGTAGCAGATGGCATTAAATTGGAAGACAGGCAAATTCAAACACAACCTTGAGTTTTCTGCAGGGGTGGTATTTAGAATAAAGGCATTGATTATTAAACATTTTTGGGTCCTGGTCTCTCAGAGTGTGGATTAAAGCTATGCTTTCCCAAAATACACGTGCATGCTAGTGTGCACACTTTATTTCACTTTAGACCCCGTGCTAAGGTTTCCCACTAGAAATAAATTGCGCTTCATACCATATTTCTTATAAAATTATGTATTTGGTTGAATTTATAAGGTGGCAACTGCTAAGAAACACAGACTAAACACAGGTGCAGAGTTTTTAAAAAGAGCCAGAGAATGAAATACAGAATACTGACATTCTTTCTGGGACCCAGCACTTAAACAGAGGTAATTTACGAGTAGCTCTGCTTGCCACCCTAAAGCAGCACCACCCCCAAAATTTCACAATTTTGTTTCTCCTCAGTTGGCAAATGTGGTTTCTCTAGTTCTGTTTATAAAGACGTAAAAGACTTGCAGTCTTTTGTTTAAAATATATCCAACAGAGAAAGAGTATGGAAATCATCATGGATATAATTACAGTGTGGTGGTAATAAGCATTTATACTACAAGCTTAATCATTTACAGCTGATACATTTGAAAGCCCATTTAGTTATCTCAAACAAAAGTAACGGTGTAGCATAGTGGTTCTCAATCCTGGCTGACTTTAGAGTCACCTGGGGAGCTTTAAAAGGGAAAAAATGATCTTGGGCACAGCTTTTGGAGATTCTGATTTAATCAGTCTGGGATGGGGCTCAGGCATCTGTGTTTTAACACCCCAGGTGATCCTAGTATGTAGCCAGCATTGAGTATGATTGGTGAAGCAGAAAGAGCATGTATTTGGAGTGAAACATTGGCTTTTCTCTAATGGATCTGCTGAGACTTCGCTTACACAAGCTAGTTAGTACATGAACTGCTCTACATGGCTCCAAAAGCAAGGCCAACCCCACCAGGTTCTTGTAACCTTAGCTTTTTTTGTGGACGATATTAAGAGCCATTGTGTGCACTCATTTATTCAATGGTAACTGAGCACCTACTATACACCAGGTACTGCACCAAATGCTGGGGAAATCACAGGTGAGTAAATACAGTTCCTGCACTCAAGGAGCTCCTACTCAACTGAGAAAGAGAAACATAAGAACAGATAATGGCTTTCCAGGTGCATTTACATAAGAACTTCCCAGAGCAGTGGAGGGCCCAAGAGCACTGCACCACACTTTACTTTCCACCAATTCATGCTCCTGATTTCCTGCCAATGAGGGTTGGCCTAACCCCCCTGAAATTATCTCTGGTTCTTTAAAACCAAATCCTGCCAGCTGTTAGTGGCCCAGCGCAAATCCCACTGCCTATGGGAAGCCTTTCTTGATTGTATGAATCCATTCTTCTCTCTCCCTTCTTAGAGCACACACTTTTGAGTTTTTGATGTAGCTGTCATTTCTCTTAAACATCTGAACTGAAAAACAGCTTCTCTATTTAAAAAAAGTCACTAAACATTTCATGTGCCTTTGTCTCATTTTCATCTCACTAGTGAGATCACTGAGCATCTAATCTATGATCCTTATTTTTTATTTCTCTTTCTTTTGACTTAGCTCATAGCACAACTTGATAGGTATGTGAAATGCGTGGCTTTGTCTTAACAGACCCATTTGCTTTGGAAATTAATCAGATATTTTTCCAATGGTATGAGTATTGGTCACATAGTAGGTATTCAAAAAGCCTCTGCTCTCCATAAGCATGAGAGATCTGGTAGGTTTCCAATTTAATTCACCATCTCTGGAGGCAACTATGGGCTTACAGATTGGCTCAAATAGTCTCCTTTGGATTGATAAATTGGTTTGGTCCACTATGCCTGCATTTATTTTTCCTTTCCCACTGCCATCCAGTAAAATGTTTACTAATGTACACAGCACATGCAAATCAAACTAAAAGACATAGAGTGCTTTTTGCAAACTCTTTCAGAAAGTGGAGGAGGGAACACCTCCCAATTCATTTTATGAGGCCAGCTTTGCCCTGATTCCAAAATCAGGCAAAAAATTACAAGTAAAAAAATTACAGAGCAATATCTTTCATAAGTACAGAAGCAAAAATCCTTAAGAAAGCATTAGCAAAGTAGTAAGGTAAAGATAATACACCAGAACCAAGGAGTAGGATAAACATTTCAGAACTGCAAGGTTCATTTAACATTAAAAAAAAAACAAATAAACAAACAAAAACAATCACTAATTCACTACATAAACACAGTAAAGGAGGGAAAAAAACCCAAAAAAACATGATCACTTCAGTATATGCAGAAAAAGTATGTGACCAAATTTAACATGACCTATTTAGAGAAAAACTCTTAGCAAACTAGAAATAGAGAACATTCTCAACCCACAAAGGGGCATCTATGAGAAGCTACAGCTAATGTCATATTTAATGTCAAACAATGAACATTTTTCTCCTAGAAAGGCAAGTATGCCTCCCTCATAACTTCTATTCAACATTTGATTGGAGGCCCTAGTCAGTGCAATAAGGCAAGAAAAAAAAAAGCATAAAGATTTTTTTTAAGAAGTAAAACTAACTTTGTTTACAGGCAACATGATTGTATGCCATTAAAATTAATTTTTAAAAGTAGTAATTTATAATTCAATGGTGTTTTAGTATGTTCACAAGGTTATGCAACTATTGCTAATATTTAATTCCAACAGATTTTCATCACCCCAAAGAGAAATCCCATATCCATTAGAGGTATCTATCTTCCCACTGCTCCCTTCTCTTAGTGCTTGACAACTGCTGATCTTTCTGTCTTAGTGGATTTGCCGGTTTTGGACATTCCATATCAATGAAATCATACAATGTGGTTTTTTGTGCCTTGCTGGCTTCTTTCACTTAGTGTAATGCTTTAAAGATTTACCCATGTTGTAGCAAGTATCAGTACTTCATTCCTTTTTCTTTTTGGGGGGATGGGGTGGGGGTGGTTCCCTGCCTGGGAATCAAACCTAGGCCGCAGTGTTGAAAGCACCGAAGCCTAGCCACTACACCACCAGGGAACACCCACTTCATTCCTTTTTATTGGGCTATTTATTCTTTTCCATTTATCTATGTCTACTCTTAGCCAACGCCACACTGAGGCTAAGACTTGAAATGAGACAGTGTTAGTGCTCCAACTTCGTTCTTTTTTAAACAAAAATTGTTTTGCCTATTTTAGCTCCTTTGAATTTCCATGTGAATTTTTAATTAGCTTATCAATGTTTGCAAAAAAAGCCAGATGGGATGATGACTGGAATTATGTTCAAATGACATCTTATCTCTGAGCTGATATCTCCACTTAAATATTAATTTATTTCAACAATATTTTTTAGTTTTAGTGTACCAATTTTGTACTTATTTTGTTAAATTTAATCTCATTTATTTTGTTTTTTAATGCTATTACAAATAGTATTTTGTAAAATTTTTATTTTCTAGTATGTGAAAATATAATTGATTTTTGAATATTGAACTTTGCATCTTGAGACCTTACTAAATTAAATTCTTAATTCTGAGTATCTTAAAAATTACTTGTGCTATGCCCCCCCACCCAGGGGTAATCTGCCTCTTTCCACAGGTAATTTAGTTGTTGGATCTAATGTGATTCCTTTATTATGCTCAATACATACACCCAATCATTGCCTAAGGCTTTTTTGGGTGTATTTTAAATAGGCAATTGTGTATATAAAATCTCTGTCAGCAAAGTAAAATCTTTTCTGGGGTCAATTCAGAAATCCAGAGTACTTCTCTATATTAATTTTTCAATAATTATTTCACAAATATTCAACACTTTTGTCTTTCTGTGCAATATGTGAGGCTCTTACTTTGATAGTAGGGCGCAGTGGCCGACTTTTGGCAGTGACTTAGGATATAATTAACAACTGGCATACACGCTGCTTCCTAGACTCCCAATTTCTCTGGGAACATATTGAGAGCGGGGTAGTAATGACCTCCATGCACAGCTAGATATATTCTATGCTTATATCTCTGGAAATACCCAAGTTAATGTGAAAGGTGCAAATGAATTACAAGTCACCAAGCCTGTGTTTTAAGGAGAGAAACAAATCATTTGAGATAAATAAAACTGTAATTCAATCCTGTATCAAGGAATTTTCTCAACATTCCAAACTACCTTGATTCAAAATGTGGAAACATTTGTACATGTGTGTATATACACACATATATAGACACCCTAATGAAACCAACCACTAAGTTTCAGGAAAATGCTAAGAACAAAGTTACTACAGTTCAAGTTTCAGATTCAGGTTCTGTGTAGGGTTCTACTTTCCTTCCTCCCTCTTTCCATTCAGAACTAAAACCATATAGCCCTGAAATCATAGCCTTTCTGTTGTTAGAAGGATCCTGAAAAGTCATCTAGTCTTATGTGCCACCTGAAGCCAGAGCTCCCTTTGCCAATCCCCCCAAAACTGTCAGTATCTTGTTAGAAGAGAGGCAGTACTGCACAGTGGGAGGTTGGATGCACACACTTTGGGAGCAGAGATATATTTGGGTTATCCAGGCTTTACCACCTGCTAGTAGTTGCCCAGGGTAAGTACCTTAACCTCAGTTTCTTCATTTATAAACACTGGGTGATAACAGTACCAGACTCACAGGACTATTGTGACTCTTGAATGGGCTAATAAATTTAGTATGTGGCACAGAGTAAGAACTTGGCACTTGGTAAGTACTTAAATCAAATGTAGCTAGCTACTATTATAAAAGAGAGGACCATTCCAAAGTTAAAACTGCTCCAGCTGCAAGGAAGGTCAAAATTGGCTGGCTGCTACTTTCCTCTCATTGGATCCTTGTCTGCCCTACAGAGCTTAACCAAAGTCCCTGAATCACTATGAACATGGCAGAGCTCACAGCCCAGCTGAGTCTCCTTGTTACCAAGCAGAAGTACCCAGCACCATTGACTGTTCCTCGTGTGACCCTTTAGGACCCATACCTTTCTTCCTGGACATGCTATAGCCTGCTGGGGCCCCTTTAAAACTGGCTCCTTTTGGCATTTACATAAGGCTATCAAGTTGATTATCTTGACAAAAAAGCTCAGTCTATGAGGGGTGGGATCAGGTGGGTAAATCACCTAACTCAGTCTTAAGACTGTGGTCAATTAAAATCCAGAGACTGGTGTCAAGGGTTTGCCAATGAGAGAACCAGTGAGCCAGCCTTTTGCCAGCTGTGCAATATCAGTTCCTCAACTGTGAAATGAAGGGCCTAAAGTACCTACATCGCTGAGTATTGAAGAGGATTCAGTGAGGTAGTATTTCCTTTACTCCCATCCTTTCATGGCCCCCTCTCAGGTGGCTTTAATGCCCACTAGTCCACTGACTACTCCCATCAAGGTTACCAAGGATCCTCATGCAGTCATACCCAGTGATCAAGCCTTGGCCTTCACCCTTCTTGACCACTTTGCAACACTTGTCACAGCTGATAATGTCGTCTTCTTCCAAACACTTCCTTCACATGTCTTACAGGACACCACTCTTTCCTGGCTTTCTTTACCTCTCTGGCTACTCCACTGATGGATCCTTCTCCTCTTCTCAAGCTCTGGAGTCCCAGGTCAGGCCCCCCCTTTAGTATCTACATTCACTGCCTAGGTAATCTCATCCAATACAATACTGTGGATAAGAGCATGGGCCGGGGAGCCAGACTGCTAGGGTGAATCCCAGCTCTATAACTCACAGGTTGTATTATGGAGGCACATGATTTAACCTCTCTCTGTCTCTGTTTTCTTATCTATAAAATGGGGAGTAAGTTCCTAAAGTTGTTATGAAGATTAAATTAGTTCATAAGGGCAAAGCACTTATAATTTTAAAAGCATTTTATACACATTAGCTACTATCCAGTTCTATAGCTTTAATCTAGAATATACTGATGATTCCCAACTGTATATCCCCATTCTCCAATACTCCAGTCTCTTACATCTACATGCCTACCTGACATCTCCACGGTGATGTCAAACAAGATCTCAGCATTCATACATCTAAAACTGAACTTGATTTCATACCCTCTCCCAGCCTTCTTTCCCCTAATCTTCCCCATCTCACTAACAGGCATCACTATTCACCCCGTTGCTCAGGAGAAAATCAGTCATCCTCGTGACCTCCTCTTACTTCTTCCACCACTAACACCTGACCAAGTCACCGCCATTTCTTGCCTTAGCAGCTGCAACAACACCTCCTAATTGATACCCTTGCTTCCCTCTCTGCTCCATACAATCTATTCTCTACCCAGGAGCCAGAGTATTCTTTAAAAATGCGTATCAGATGTTGCTCCCCTGCTCAGAACTCTCCCAATGAGTTCCCATCACACTTGGATGCAATCTAAATTCCTCTCATTTCTTAGCAAGGCCCTGTATCGCCCATTTACCTCTTGGCCTCATCCCCAATCACTGTCTCCTTGCCTACCCTACTCCAGCCACATGTTTGCCTCTGTTTTTCCAACTTCACAAACAAGTTTCTGCCTCAGGGCCTTTGCATTTGCAGCTGCTTCTGGCTGGATGTTCTTCCCTCACATCTTCACATGTCCCCTCCTCATTCCTTTGCAAATTCCACTCAAATGTTACTTCTTAGAGAGGCCTTCCCAGTCCACCTAATCTAAAAACACTCCCCACCCTCACTTATGCCCCATTACTGTGTGTCCCTTTATCCTATTTTTCTTCATAGCACGTAATATAATACAGCTCACAGTATATGTTTATTTGTCTGTCTACTAGAATGTCAGCTGGGGTCAATGCTTCATTCTGTTTTGTTCACTGCAGTATCCATAGCACCTAAGCAGTATCTGGGACACAGCAAGAACCCAATGAATATTGTTTTTAATGCATGAAGAAGTGAATAGTAAATAGTTACAAGTTTGTGATGTCAGTTTTGGAACTTAAAAAATGTTTAATAGAAAGGCCAAAATTCTTTAGTGACACTATTTAAGATGTCAAAAATAAATACAATATACTGTACTTACTTGGAGTTTCTTCTAAAATTTCCTGGAACTTGGTTCTCTCATAATCCACCAACTGGCGTTGAAGATGTGGTCTAAGACTCTTAATTGTAAAATTGACCATATCCATTTTCATGAGGTCAAGGACATGAAATATTTGTCTAAAAATTTTAGAGTTAAAATAGTTAGAGAGGTAATTAAGAAATTAAGCTGAAATTCATCAACTTTTACCTCTTTTCCAGGCTGAAAAAAAATAAACATCCCCAAAATGGTTTTAAAATTCTAATAGCCATTAGGCAAGGTCACTTTTTACAGAAGGCTTACACATGCATTCCAAATGTCTTCTTCTACAGATCTCTAGAGTACTTGCTTTATTAGCAACTATAGGTTCCAGCAGAAGTAACGCCCTTTTTTATCAGTTGGTAATTTATACCAAATCTTTTATTACAAAATCATAAGCATGTGTGATTATGATTTTGTAATAAAATCATAATTCACATCCAGGCGTCACTTCTGTATAATACTTTCAGCTGAGCCACTACATCCAATCTGGAACTCACAGAAAGACACTAAGGAATATAAATGATAACTCTTAACAAAAAAGACTCAAGAAGGAATTTTTATTTGAAAGCTCCTTAAATTTTAAGGAGTCTGAACATGGTATATGATTTCTATTCCTAAAGAAATAAGAAAAAAGAAAAGAAAACAAGGACAGGGTAGCGAGGCACAGGGGAAAATATCTCCTTTTAGAGTTGGGCAGCCCTGTGAGCAAACGCAGCTTTGCAACTGACCAGATCTGTGGCCGAGCACATGTCACTCAATCTCTCTAAGCCTCAGTTCCCTCACCTGTGAAAGGAAAGGACAAGACCAACCTTGGAGGGATGTTGTGAAGGGTTGATGAGAAAACAAATGTAGACTGTAGGGGGCGGTGGCACCCAGGTGGTGCTCAGTAAGTGACCAAGATGAATACCACAGATTTGATGTCACACCCAAGTAATAACAACTAGGAGCAAGGACTCTGCAACTGGAGAAATGCAATCTGCCAGAGCTGAGCACAACTCTAAGGATATGTGAAGCCAATTTTACTGACGGGGAAAGTGTACCCTAGAGAGGTTATCGATGTGCCCAAGGTCATAAAGTAACCTGCTACATACAGTTTCCTTCCCCTACCTTTCCCAAGCTATCACATAAAACTTAATTCTCAATGTGGCCACATTCAGAAAAAAATAAAAATAAAAAATAAGAGGAAGAATTCCCTCAATGGCAAAAAGTGCTGCAGACTTCTCTTTCCTTTGGGATCACAAAGAAGTTAATTGTCTGCACAGCCAGGTCAGAGTCTCATGATTTTAATGTACTCATCACTTCCTCAAAGAAGCTATGGCAGATACGGCTAGCTGACAACCAACAGTCCAGGCTCCCTTTCCACAGTACAGATTTATGGCTAGGAATGCATTTCCAGCCATATATTCTAGGCCCCCTTCAGTCTTGGTGGAACTATGGGACTAGCCAACTATAGTCAGTGGCATGCATCACTTTGTGCCATGGTGATTAAACACTGGGTATGCCTTCCCCGTGATCTCATTCCCATTTACCAGTTGAATCTAAAGGACTCTGAGGACCTGAGCAAGGGTGGAGTCAAGGAGAGAAGGAACCAAGGAGAGAAGGAGCCTGAGTCCCCGAATGATATGTGGAAGGCTGCCTGATTAAGAAACCCTGATTGGACTGTGGCATGAATGAGAAACAAATTCTTATTAATTAAATCTCTGAGAATTCAGAGTTATGTGTTATAGCAGCTAGCATTACCCTAATAAAGAAGCCTTTCTAGATCCCTGATAGGTTCCTCCTGTTGGAGGCTCTATTAATCCCTTCTACTTCCCCTGCTATAGCACTTATCACACACAATTCTGTTCCTCGTTCAAGGTCTGTCTCCCCATTAGGCTGTAAGCTCCCTGGGGTCAGGAATTTTGTCTCCGTCTTTTTCATTACTGCATCCCCAATGTCCCCAGCACATGCCAACTGAATAAACCTGTTAGATAGGTCTATCTGAAAACTCCATGTACACAGTAAATGATTCACTTACTCCTTCCTTATTTGGTTTTCTTCTAGGGCCAAGGATTCCTTTGAGAGACAGTTATTATTCTATGTTCCTCAATCTCCACACCTTTCTTTTGAGTGAACTCAGAGGTACTCTAAGGAAATATAAGCAGCAAAAGTGCTAACCTCAGCACCTCCACGATATTGCCAGTAGCCTTTAACTCTCTGATGTCATCGTCCCTCACAGGAGCACACAGCTTTCCCATCGTAGTGATGATATAGTTGGCCAGACCTTGGACATCGACAGCACTGTGCTCAGCCTGCTGCCTAATGAGGTCTGTGTCCAGAACTTCACAAATCTGGTTGCGAAGCCGGTTGCCACCAGGAGTCAGAAAAGAGAGAAGAATCTACACAGGGAAAGGAAAGAAAAATTAACTGCATCAGTACCTGAATAGAAGTTGTCATTTTTTATTTTCAATGTCTAGATGACCCAGCTCCATATTCATATTTTAATAACTTGGATGCCACAGAAGTTTACACTGACTGGGTGGTTAGATCCGAGCACTCCAGTGTTTCAACCCTAAAAAGAAAGACCTATCATCTGAATTAAAGTCCCTCTACTGCCCACCACCACTTCATGGAAAATTATTGACCCTATCAAAATGAAAGCAACTAGCAAGAAGCAATATTACTGAAAGAACTTTTAAACTGATACACAAATTGGGCTGAGGTACTGCTCTAATTAGAAAAAAAAAAGTTTACATATAAACTGTGCAAAGAAAGCAAGTTGCAGATAATGGATCCAAAAGAATCCTTTAAAGATAGGCTGACCAGATGCACCATTTTAAATGGGACAGAAAACAACAGTACTGTCCCTTTTCAAACTATAGGTATGGCTAGCCTACTGACACCTTGAATTTAGCCCACAAGACTAGGCTGACCATATGTACTGTTTTTTATCCTGTTTACAATAGTACAGCTGGTCAGCCTATTTTAAGAAGAGCAAATAATCACCTATGGGCTCCATTAGCATATTTTACATATAAAATGTTTATTATATATAGTATATAAACTACCTATATTGAGTATTCAGTACATAGCAGCATAAGTAGTATACTACTTATATACACAGCATGTGGTCAGGACCACAGGCTTTGAGCCACACTGCCTCAATTCAAATCCCTCTCCAGCCCTCAAAGCTCTGTGACCCTGGGCAAGTCAGGGAACTCAGTTTCTTTATATAAAATAACAGGCATAACTACCTCTGAGTATTATGGTAAAGATAAATGAAAGATCTAATGCTTGGCATAGAGCAAGTGTCTTGTAAATGTTAGCTACATCTGTAACTGTCATCTCATTTAATGTCATCTCATTTAACTGAAGAACTGCAATCTGCCAGTACTTACAACTACCCTGTAAGTACGCAGGAAAAGGAGACTTAAAGAGGGAATAGCCATTACCAAAGCAGGTCCACCCACCTCTAGAATCTGTGCTCTTAACTGCAACCACCATTTCGTTCGCTAAGTGTCATCATGCGTTCCCTCCACTGCCCTATTTCCCAGCCTCCACCCCACTCCAGGAGGTGCAGAAAAAAAATCCCACCCAGTGATTGAACTGGGTCAGTTTTTCAAAATGTTTCTCCAATATGCTTTGGAGGACATGAAAACAGTCTTTGGGGGAAGACAATTACTAATTATTACGGACAACATCAACTTGCCTCTCTGATCTCTTCAAACAGTTTGATGGCATGCTCATACTCCGGAGGCTCAGCATTCAGTTCTGATTCCAAGACGTCCCAGAAGGCCTGGTGGACAATGTGCTTCACTCGGCTGGCCAAGCTATAGGAATGAAATTGACTGTTTTTTTGTTTGTTTGTTTGTTTGTTTGTTTTAATAAGCATTATTTTCCCTGTTTATAAAAGAACTATGTGCCTGGCAGAAACCTTAGAAAATGCAGAAAAACAGAGAATAAAAATTGCCCATAATCCCATTATTTTTCTTGTTTAATGGATTGTTTTAACGCAGAGTGCCCAGTATGCACAATACTATATACTCATTTCATTTAATACTCTGTCCTAAGTGTTTCTCATTGACTTTTAAAATGCTTCCTTCCTATACTTTCAATAAGTTCATAAAATTCTGTCCTAAGGAGATACCATAAATTAACTAGCTACTCTCCTGCAGTTTCTTAGACATCATCTAGATTTGGGGGATGAAAAGGCAAAGTTGCTCTTTCCTTAATAGCTGAAATTTCATGGCACAGAACAGAACAGATTGGCACCAAGGAGACACATATTTGAAAGCCTGCCAAGTACAGCTTAGATGTCCCATTTAGAGTTACCAAACCAAAGGGCTGAAATAGGAGTGTTCCTAGGAAGAGCTCACAATAGAATAGGTGGCCACCTTGCTTCACCCCTTATGTCAATGCCCTAAAATAGGTGCACATTAAAATACACATCCCTACTGAACTCCTAAGCCATTTTGCAACAGCTCTGAGAAAAGCACATATTTCCCTGCACTGGAATTACTTCTCAGCCTCTATCCCACACAGGGCTATTTACCTTTCCCAGGCAGAGGCCACAACTTCTTCTAGGTACCTGCCATTGTGCCTACCACAGCACCTGGCATATACTGAGTATTCAATGAATGCATGGTGAGTGAATTAATAATAATAGGCACATCTCCTAATTTTTCTCTTTAAAGTACAAATAGCTAAATATACAATAATGATATGAGAAATGAAAATTAGCTTTCTGAGGAGTATGCTAAAATTGTTTCTGTAACTGCAAATACTATATTCTAAGCAGCAACTTTAAATGTTAAAACTTATTCAACATAAGTGGCATTTCCAATGTTTGTAACTCTCTTGAGCAACTACAGAACAATTAAATTACAAAGGCAAACATTGCTGAGATGGACTTTTGCTCTTGACTTTACAAGCCTTGTGTATTTGGCTTGAATGAACCAACCAGGAATGAGCTAAAACAACTTCATAGCTCCCTCAGGGACATCTGAGTTTAAATTTAAGTTTTCCTAAAGGCTCAAAGATCCTTTTCAGGTCTTTAATTTTCTGAGGATGGGGTGAAAGGTGAGATCAATTAAATCTTTTATAGGCATTCCTATCAGAAATCTGACTTAATTTACCAAGTTTTCTCCCCAAAGAAAATATTTGGTAAAATATCAGTCATCCATATTTTAAAAAGTAATGACTTGGCCATTGTGGAGAGTCATCTGAAAAATCAACAGCTCATAATAGGCTATTTCATTTTTAAACAATGGTAATATGTCCTAACTCTGCATGCTGTCTCCCTTGCTCACATTTTCTACAGTAGAAGAAAATGAAGGAACGAGCCATCATGTTCCTTGGCAATGTGAGGATCAGATATGGTCTCAGCAGAGTCAGGATCAAACCCCAGAGTTTGTCTGATCCTAAAGTACTTTCACTACAGCCTATATTTGCAACTTCTGAATTTAAAGAACAAATACCCCCCCCCCAATTATCTTTTGCTGTATTTCATAAAACACACTAATTTTAATTTCAAACATTCATTTTTATTAGTCAATAAATATTTATTTAACATTTAATATGTGGTAGACCCCTGGTTTAGGCACTGGGGAGATTGTAGTGAAAAGAAAGTCTCTGCTCTCAGGAAGCTTATGTGTCAGCAGGGACAGAAAGATTAAAAAAAATCACATTAAAAATTTCAGCGCTACAAGGAAAAACGTCAGACAATGTGGTAGCTAGTGATGGAGAGGGTGACAATTTTGCTGAGTGGCTGAAGAAAGTTCTCTAAGACAGTAGTAAATCTTGAGCTGAAACTTGAATGAGGAGAAGAAAGCTCAGTGAAGATCGAGGGAAAGAACACTGAAAAGAAGAAAGAAGGACAAAGTCCCCAGGACAGGATCAAGCTGGTATACCCCAAGATGAGCATGGGAGCCAGTGTGGCTGAAGCACAGCAGGCGGAAGGGAAAGGAGAGAGAGACAGGTTGGGGAAGAAGGGCCTTGCAGGCCATACTGACGAGCTTATATCTTTATTCTAAGTGTACTAGAAAACCTCTAAAGGGTTTTAAGCAAGGAAACGATGTAATGTGAATTACCCATTAGAA
Source organism: Lyroderma lyra (assembly GCA_004026885.1). Classification (NCBI taxonomy): domain Eukaryota; kingdom Metazoa; phylum Chordata; class Mammalia; order Chiroptera; family Megadermatidae; genus Lyroderma; species Lyroderma lyra. The sequence goes on along the minus strand of PVJL010000335.1, from coordinate 43,025 downwards.
AGGTCTCTATGACCACTGTGTGGCTGTGGAGGAACTAAGAATGGAGAGGGAGAAACTAGTTAGCACTGAGAGTCTGGGCTGGATTGATAGTGGCCTGGACAAGGACCAGCAGTAGAGCTGGTGTAAAGGATCATGAAATGCAGTTGTCATAGACAATCAAACAGATACACCTATTTTGGCTAGTAATCTCAAAAAATATCAAGGATTATTATAAGCACCATCCTCATGAGCAGGAGGACTATGATCCACATTTAAATTTTTAAAAAATTTTATGTTCACTATTTTCTTGCTTTAAATGAAAAAGTTCTGATGAAATCATATGTTATATGTTGTCTCAATCAATTGAGAGAATGCCCCTGGATTTATAAATGGCACTGTGAGGTTGAAGATTCAGTGCCGTCATCCATGAGACAGCTTTGCATCTAAAGATGATTTATCTGTAGTAATGGCCACAAGCCTTTTCTTTGTCCCAGCCACTGACACCAGGGAGGGTGAGGTCGGATGCAAGAGTGTGGCTATAAGTAGAGGTCCCTTGGGGTGTGGTTAAGCAGGGGTGCCTACACAGCTGTGATTCTTACTTCCAGCAGCTTCTAGAATACCTATTCTTAGCACTTTGGGAACTTAGCTGCATTTGTTTATCTTTCACAACCTGACTATCAATTTTTAATAAGTCAATCTGCAAATATTTCTTGAGTATGTATTATAGTACGCTGCTAGGCAATAAGGATAGAGCAAACAATACAGATGTAGTTCCTCAATTAATGCTGCTTTTGGTCAAGTGGGAAAGACAATGAACATAAAATGATAAGACATCTTAACAACAGGAGGTAGAGGGGGATACAGGAGTCTTTAGCAAGGTGAGGGAATGTGGTCTAGTGGCTTAGGAATGTCAGAAAAAGGTTCCCTCAGGACATGACATATAAACTGGGTTCTAAAGATTATGGGTAACATGTACCCTAGAGGAATGGTTTCAAAAAGACATACAAGACCTTGTTAGATAATCAAATAATGTTTATTCCCAGTGGCTATTATATGAGAACTTCTGGGAATCAGTGTGTATATGTGTGTATATACTGTCTGTGTGTGCATGCATGCGTGCACACACACACACAATCTGCAGCATATTTATGCACCACAAATACTTCTAGGTTACCTGTTCTCAGGGAGGGCATCTTGTTTCAATCCAAAGTTCTCATTTACAGCAATTTCATGAGCCAGAGTCATGTCTGCTAAGTTCCTTGCTGCAGACATCACTTCATCAAATGTCACGACCCTGGGAGGGCTTGTTGCTGAAAGAAACAAAAACCAGTCAATGTTGTAGAAGAGAAGCTGTCATCTAGTGAAGCCTCTTGATTCAGAGTGTAAGTTATTTCAAGATATTTTTTCATGGTTTTACCAGTAAGAAAAATATATACTAAAATAGGTGGGTTCCACTGCTTAATAAGACTTCAAACATTTAAGAACTCCTTTGATAGCTTCACTTTACTATATTGATAATAAGTTTTCAAATCTTTTTTACATAATTTTATTAATATAGGCTATTAATTATTAAAAATTAAATCACCTCAATTTTTAGTGCCTATGTTTGTATTTATTACATGTCATATATATGTAATAAAAGGAAATTAATTAAGACTACTTTTTATTCTGCAATTCATAACTCCCATTAATTTAAGCAGACTCAATATGAAATAACTGACATTTAAAACTATCATTTTTAAAGGTACAGGCAGAATAGCATAATGCTTAGGTTCATGTCTCAGTTTTGCCCATTGGTAGTCATTATTCGACTTGACTGAGGCATAACTGACCTCCTCATAAGGCTGTCTTGAGGTGATTAAATAAGGTAATTTAGGTAAAGAAAAACATAGTAAAAACTCAATAAATATAGACAATTAAAATCTAAAAAAAGCTGCATAATCTATTTCTCAGTAGAAAGTAGTAAATAAAGAATTATTCTATTTACTTCTAAAGATTATTCTAAAAAGTTATTCTAATAAATCATGTCCCAATAAATCACTATTGGAACTCTTAGCTTACTTAAAAATCATTACTTCCAACAACAGTACTGACTAGTAATACTTTGCTACCTACAATAATTTTAAGAAGGAGGAAAAGGAGAAGGGAGGAGGAGGAGGAGAAGGAAGAGAAAGGGGAGGAGGATGGAATGGGGATACACAGAATGAGCAAAACCCTTCTTCAGGATTCCTAGGTACCCTTTTAGAGGCATTAACCCCACATACAGTATAAAGAGTAAGAAAAAGCAACAGAAAGTTGGGTGGCTGCTAGTAAATTCTCTTGCCAATTTTCTGTCCCATGAAGAATGTCCTTAAAACTGTCTGTATCCTTTGGTCCAATAATCCAATTATATCTAAGGAACTCCTAGAAAGGCTTTATGTACCAAGATGTTCATAAAACACTATTTGTAACGGAAAAAAAAAAAAAATGGACACAAACTAACGTGCAATGATAAACCAATGGTTAAATAAATTTGTGTTATAGTCACTTGATGTGAAGTTGTTAAGTAGTCATAAAAACAAGTGTTTTAAAAATATATTATCATGAGTAAATGTTTTAGTTATAACACGAAGTGAAAAGAGTCCACGCATACATATACACATATGTCTATGTGAAGAGTGAAGATACAACAAAGTACTGCCATCTGTCATCTTTGGGTGATATTATGGGCAATATTTTCTTTTCTTTATACTTATCAACTTTATAATTTTTTAAAATTTAAAATAAATACAAATGAACAAAGTTCTAAAGTAAACATTTGGTCATATTAAACATTCATTGCTTTTGTCTTCATTTGCTTTGTTAGTTTAAATGTTGTATTTTCTATACAAAATACCAATTAAAAAACTTTAAAAAAATGACAAATACACCTGCTTTACACATCTCTGACTTCCGCACACAAAAAAGGAAAAAAGGTATCTCTGGGCCACTCTTTGAACTCTTTCGACAACCCTGGTGTAGTAATTCTCCTTAGGGGTACTTTGGGGTGATTTGCACAACATTTTTTGAAATTGGCAGGAAATCCTTTAGCTAATTTCACTTCCTGCCTGACCCTTGAATTGGGGCAAGTTTCCTTTCATGTAAATCAGAAATGATCAGAAAAGACCAATTTGAATTTATCCTTGAATGTGGCCCAAGAAGTGATCTCAAGGAGGACTGGCTTTCCACTAGTTGAGAGTCAAGACAGGTGGGGTTAACTCAGAGTCAAACTAAAGCAGTTCAGACACAGTGATGAAAATAAAGATGAGCAGGCTGTAAACTTTCGTGGCTATTTATTCCTGAGAGCGTGTACAAGATAGCTGCAGTGCCTTTGCAGGGCTATTCTGATCCATCCAGAAAGAAGGGAAGTCTGTACTCCGATCTTAGTCATTTCTGAGTTTTAAAATCCAAAACATGTATCTACAACCACCCCACATCCCCATCTCTGCTCCCCTGTCAGCTTACAAGCAGGAGAGGTGGATTTGCTGGAGGAGTCACTTGTAAAACTCCGCCTGGAACATTCAGAGTCACTGAGTGAAGCCATGCTTTCGGAAAACCGGGAAGAGTCTGAATCGCTTGGCTGGTCTTCGCCCATACACTGCTTCTCGCCATTGAAGGGCATTTTGTGTCACTTGAGTGAGAGTAAAGAGATAGCACCTGCACAGACAAACAAATCCTGCATCAACATTCTGTGGTACTTCCACCAGTTGTGTCGGTGTTTCTTCTAGTGTAGATAGCCATGCCGCACATGTCTCAGTATTGTATTGAAAAGACCCCCAGAATATTACCTCATGCTTCCTATAGCACCCTGGCCAGGCTATCACTAGGCCTTTAAGACTGTCTTCCAAAAAAGGGATTCCACAGCCATAGGTGTGAGCTTACTCAGGGCATACTCAGTATGAGTACGGACTCTCAGTAATAATGGGTCCTTAAAAAACAATGTACAGAACACACTCTCCTCCTCCTGGGTTGCCAAAACATGGGAAGGTAAAAATGTGGGGATCTGCAGTCACATTGCCTAGGTTAGAAGCTCATTTAGTCCTTTGTCTTGTGACCTTGAGGAAGTCACTGAACTATCTACCTCATCAATAAAACTGGGCTAAAGGATTACAATGTCATAGGGTTGCTTGAAGATGAAACAGGATTAATCTTATTAAAGTGCTGAGTAAATTTAACTGTTATTTGTGCCTATGTCTTTGTTTTAAATAAAATATTTTTGAAATCAGCCTCAGTTGTCTGTGAGCCTCTTGGGGAAAGGAGAAGGCTAATTAAAATCTGTGGCTGGCAAATCTTTCCTTTCTTCTCCATTTTCCCGTGAACATCCATGATATACACTAAGACCTGACACTTGGTTTGTACTTGACAATTTACAAAGTACCCGCTACCACCCCAATTAACGAATGGGCACAAAAGATCCCGATTCACAGGTGGGTGTAAGGGACAGACTCTGAGAGACAAGGGGATTTAGTATGCCATAAAATCAGTCCCTTGACTCTACATTCACTGTTGTTTCTGGGACATCAGATTTCCAGGCAGGGCAAGGCAGTTGGGCCCTGGTACCTGCTAGAAAGGATAGCCTGCATACATGAGATGCCCAGGCCTGAGCTCAGGAGCTTCAGCCAGGCCCATGAGAAAGTAACCTTGATGTGAGTATGGTGTTAGCTGACATTGAGGGGAAACCTGGGCATGAGGAGAAAAGACATCTCAAATCCTGAATGGACATTAATGAGAGTAAGGGTTCACTGAGTCTCTTTTAACCTCAACCAACCCATAAAATGAGATACATAGAGCTTTTAAAGCTGCCAGAATGTGAAACGACGACTATACATAGTATGCCTGGAAATACCTGCCCAGTTTCTTCCATGCTTCATTTAATGTTTATTGAGTGTCTACGGTGTACCAGGTACTGGGAAAATAAGAGTGAACAAAACAGACAGGGCCCTACTCTTATGGCTCTCAATTCCAGTTACCTAAAATTGTGTGTGCCAGATGCTACAAGAAAAGGGAAAACAAGGCATTGCTGAGGAAGCATGAGAAAGGAGAGGCAGGCAGGGTTGGGACTAAAGGGGAATCCAGCCTTTGTTGAGAGAAATAGTGCCATTTTTTATCCCTTGGGTGATAGAGACAAGGATGGACCTAAAGGGACTTATTAAGAGTCAAAATCCCACGGGCATCTGCACCTGGCCTCACCTAAACAACCTTCTTCAATCCTGCTACTCATAGATATGTACCCTTGCTTGGCCCACCACTTTGGCAAACAGAAAACCACAAACTTGGAGGCTGCCTCTGACTGAAGGGCAGAAGTTGAGTGTAGCTGCCAGGGATCTACCAAGGAGAGACATTCACCTTATTCTGGAGTTGAAAAGCCAGCCATCACAAACACAGGCTATAAAATAGCCTTGAATCCTTGCTTCTTCAGTGGTGAAATACTCTCCTTTAACCTGTGCAAACTAGATTCTACTTGAGCTTTAACTCTCATCAGCTGGGTGGAGGTGGGGTGAGGAGTGGAAGGCAAAAGAAAGGGGTCTGTTCTAATCCTTTCACTTACACCAAACCCCAAATCCTAAAAAGAATGCTTGCCCTTCCCTCTAGCTTTCTCTTTGCCAACATGTTACTTCTCATTGATGGCATTTCTTGAAAATGCTACCTTCTCCAGGAAGCCTTCCCTGTACCCTCTGGCCAGAACTAGGAGTACTCTTCTTTGTCCATCAGCACATCTCTTGTGCTTAGTACAGTGATTTTCCTCCTGTAGCTACTTCCAACTCTCCTTAATAAGGCAGGGACTGTGTCTCTTCCAATGCCAGTGTCAAGTATGTGACAAGTATTCATTCACTGTCAGCTGAATTGGAATCACTGAATCTCATTTGGTAGAGCTTCAAACCTGAACATTTGCAAATTGATATCACTACACATTTACAGGCCTGGTACTTCCAAAGTTCACGCACTAGAGCAGAGACCCTACCACCTAAACCTGCCTTACTAGGTTTAAGACTCAATATTCCCTGGTTCTTATCACACTCCTATTTGAATATTTTAAATGTTGTTTTCACTTTATTATCTTTTTCAGTCATTCCACTGTAACAACTGTGCTATGTATGTTCTGTTCTTAATTTCTCTTCACTTTGGCTGTTTTTTTCCAAGTAAAGGTGAATAAAAGCTTTCATCCATTGGAATTTATGAACTAGGTTAATTCATACATTAATCCATTGCATTTATCTAACCATAAATTCATCCATTAGATTTAATGAACTGTCCATTTCATTTTTCTACTCCAGCTGAACAGCACACTTCGTAGGTTTTTAAATTGTTTAACAAGGCAGCAAAGTACAAAGATTTAAGAAATAAAAGATCTAAATTAGAAGTCCAGGGTTTGTCATAAATTTGCAGTATGACTTTGTGCACATCACATCTATTCTCTTCACCCCATTTTTCTGAGTCAGTTGGGCCAATTGTAAGGGCCCTTTCAGCTAGGAACTGCCAAAATGCTATAAACCCAGAGTTCCATGAGGCATCACTAGAAGTTCTTAGAAATTAAATGTGCTCATGGAAGGCATGGTTAATAATGTGCAACCATGCTTTCTTCCAACAATTTCCTGAATGTAGAGTTTCTGGCCCTATGGATGCAACAGAAAATTTAGAAGCTTCAAAATGTTTAGAAACTCTTGTTTAGTTGGCAGAAGTCTCCATAGCACACTGGGCTTTAGTGCATTTAAGCAGAAACTCTTCTTTGAAGCCCAAATGGCCATTATTATTTTAATAGGAAATCGCCTGTTTCCTCATATAGGCATACTAGTAACTCATAGGGCTGGTGTAAAATTTCATTTAGTCAATGTACATACAGTGTCTGACACAGAGTAAACAGGATACAGATGTTTGCTATTATTAGTACTATTTACTTTTGTTATTGTTATTACCATCATTTCAGGCATTAAAAATTCTAGAGGGAAGAACAGTTTTATCCCATGATAATAAAAGCATGTTTCCCTACACATAAACAAAGCTGGCAGTTAACCTAGGACAGAACTCTTGTACTTGTCTGAAATACCAAAGCCAAAAGCAAATGGCCCATCCTGGTGTCAATGGTCTTCTGCAAGTTCCTTCACATCTGTTCTTACTTTTCTTGGTCTCAGGTTTCCATGTAAGTCATCTGGGGACAAAGCTACTTGTCTCGAAAGACATTGAGGGTAATTAGACTGCTTTTAAAACTATTTTGGATTCTCTCTTAGAACAGTGAAAATGAAACCAGGCTGATTTTTAAAGAAAGGTAATGGTTCTCATACTGACAAACTTAGATCTACTTAACCTTCACCACTGCAACTCACAAGCAAACCATACAACTTTTCAGGAATACCACACCTCATCCTACCTGGAGGATGTACTCACTGGCCAAAGGTAAAGTCAAAGGTGAAGACAGACAATAATTCCAAGCAAGGCCTCCAACACTATAGTGGGTCACTATTCAAAGAGAATCATCACATTTTTCATTGTAGTGGTCCATCTTTAATGATAATAAATGCAATATTATGTCATTATTTCCAAGGGCAATGACTAGGATGCAGCAGACACTTAAATATTTATTGTTGAATGAATAAATAGATGAATAAATAGCAGTATGACCACTGATATTTTAGAGAGGAGGGAATGTATATAGGGACCTTGAAGGGGCTAGTCCTATGTCCCACCACAGACAGAGGGGAGATAGGTTTTTAATTTGCTAGTTGATTCCTGAGTCTGTGTCCAAACTACAGACTTTATTTCCTTTCTTCAGCAATCTCATATCTGCAAATGGTCCTGCACTGGGTCAGGACTGCAAAGATCCACCAGTGACAATGCACGTGTCATTGAAGGAGTAAGAATACTGGCTCTGGAACCAGGTGGACTGGGTTCTTGATCCTGATTCTTGATATTTACTGACTGGAGACATTTCAAAATAGAGATAATAATAGTACCTACCCCACTGAATTGTTGTGAAGATTAATTGAAATATTCTATGCCAAATACTTAAACTCCTAGTAAGTGCTTGACAGGTTGTCAACTATTGTTTTATTCTTACTGAAAGAAGTTATGAATTCCAAAACTGTCAATGTCATAAAAACAAAGAAAGGCTGAGATATGTTCCAGATGAAAAGAGACTTGACAACTGAGTGCAACAGATGATCTTAGACCAAATTCTGTACTGGAAAGAAAAAATGCTGTAACAAACATTATTGGGTCAATTGAGAATATTACTACTTATGCATTATAGTATTAAATCTACTTATGCATTACAGCATTAAATTTACTGAAGGTGATAAATGTACTGTGGTTATATATTTAGAATTAAGGGCCATGATGTATGCAACTCTCTCTCTCAAATAATTCAAATGAGAGAGAAAAAAGATAACAATAAAGCATATGGAACAAAATGTTAATAAGTGAATATGAGTAAAAGGTAGACAACAGGGAGTTCTTTGTAGTGTTCTGGCAACTTTTTCTGTAAGTTTGAAATTATTTCTGAGCAAAAGGTTAAAAGAGAAGAAAAGCAGTACAGAACTAAAACTTCAAGTCTAATTCAGACCAATCCAGTCTCCTGCAGTTTTTAGATTTTTCACTGTTTCCACTACCGTGATAGCTTAGATACCATTTGATTACAAAAGTTCTTCTAGAGACAGTCAAACTTGTTCAAATGTCCTTCCTGAACAGTGCCTAGAGAATAAAACAGGAAACACACCAGAGCCCTTCTGAAAAGGAAAAATAAATCATCCCTTTCAAGAGTTCTTTAGGTGGTTTCCCTTTTCCTAAGAAGTCCCCTGGCAGTGGTGGATAGCCCGAGTCTGACCTCTGCCCACCTCATCCTGTACCACTCTCCAGACCCAATGGTCTCTTGGGGTTCCTCAGACATGTCAAGCTTCCTACTTTGGAGCACTTGCACTTGTTATTCTCTCCTCCTGGAATGTTCTCCCTGATCACATGATTAGCTCCTTCTTGTCATTCAGATTGGAAACTAAATTTTACAACTTCAAAGTCATCTGCCTTGATATCCCTACTCTCTCCATCTAAACCAGTCATTGAGAGCTTAGAATGCTTCCTGGAATAAAGCTCAATGAGTATCATTGAACAAATTAAGCCATACTCTCACTGATAAGACAACTTGGGTTTTCCTTCTCTTTTGCCTCACTCACATTAGTTATATTCTCTTTATGCAGTCACTCAAAACACTGTAGTTGTTTTTGCGTATCTGTCTCCCTAGTAAATTTTGAGCTGCTTGCTAGAAGGAGCTCTGGCTCCACTCTCTAATTCCCAAGTGCCTACCTCAACACATTTCTAAGGCACATTTCTAATACTTCAAACAAGCAAAGACTCACAGTTCCAGAGCTTAAAGAAACACTTACATGTGTCTTTCCACTCTCTTAATGCCCACTGATAGCAGAAAATAACAATTAGAATTAATGGTTATTAAGTGCTTATGATGACCTAGCCCCCATGGTAAGTGCTTTAAATGTTTTATCTCGTTCAATTTTCATTATAACCTTGTTAGCCAAGGTACCATTATTATCCCCATTTTACAGCTAAAAACCTGAGGCTCAGAGAGGTTAAATTACTTGCTCAAGGATTTACAGCAGCAGCAGAAATCCAGGTAGTGGATCCCTAAAGACTCTAGAATGCTGCTCATTCTTTCCACTCCCACTCTATCAAACCATCCCATCACCATGTGAACATCTACACATGTGGCAGCAAGCTAACCTTACCGCAGAGTGGCTGCTCCAGTGCTTGGCCACGAAGGGAATCACTGAACGACTATTGTCGGAAACAACTCTCAGCCACCCCACTAGAGTGACTGAAAACCCCCTATCAGAGAGCCGCTCTTTAATTAAGCACTGCAAAACCCCGAGTTAAAACCCAGATATCAAAAGGGTTAACAGTTTACAATCAATGTAAGTCAAAAAGATTTTGAAGTGAATTGTTCAGAATAGCCAGCAGTGCCTTGAGGAACAGAACCCGTCCAGTTAAGGTTACATCACAGGAGAGAAATTTCAAGAAACATCTCGTCAGTGGGTACCATGTTTGAAGACAGGCTCACGGTCAGGTGCCAAGACAGGCATACATATATGTGTAGTAAAGGGCAAGGAGTCAGAGTAAGGCTGAGCTGTGGAAAAGGTGCAGATGGTGTGGGAGATCTCCATCTTCTGCAAATGCTGCTTTGGAACGCTGAAAAGTTCCTCTTCCAAAGCGAAAAAAAGCACAGAGAGGTAGGTGCCCGCGCCGCTCAGTTAGAGAGCCCTGGGCTTCACCAAATGAGCGCCAACAAAGAGCCAGACAAAAGCCAACAAGCCAGTCATTGTCCAAAAAAGCACGACAAGCACGAGGACGGCGTCAGGGAGAGGGATTCCCAGGCACGCTTCACACTTGGAAGCTCCTACCCCTGCACCCGGGCTGGCCCGTTTTAGTACTTGTGCTTCCTTCCCCCTCCGGAGCCCCCAACCCTTCCCACAGTGGCCCTGACGCTGCTTCCACGCAGGACGAGGGAGCGTCAGCCCTGGGCCTGGAGGTAAAGGCAGGCAGAGGTTCCGAAGGCGACAACCATGCCACTTCCTCATTACGGCTGGCGGGTAGCAAAGAGCAAGGTCTCCGGCTGGGCTGGAGATGGTGAAACCACGGGGATCTGGGGGACTGGCAGGTCCCTGGGGACAAGGACAGTGTGCCTGCTTTCTTCACGGTTAAAGTACGAGGACACACCACCCAGGACAGCATTTCCCAAACGTCAGTCATCTGAGTCCCCACTCTTCCCGCCCGTGTCCATATGGCCATCCTTACCCACACACTGTCCTTCCCGTCACCAGATCTTTGCGTTTAAATATCATTCAGTTCGAAAGGAAACGCTACGTCGTTGTGGACTCGCACTTTAATAGCAGTTTCTCCTACTACTAACGAAAACGCGCAGCCGTGTTCGTTCACGTGCCACCTCAAATCCCCGCTGTCGACCCCAGTGGTGCCACCCAAGGGAGCAGCTCTGGGACGCACGGGTCGTCCCCGAGAGGGAGGCCGGTCTTGGACCCCAGGCCTGACTGGCACCCCGTCTCCTTCCCCTCCCCGAGGGAAACGCCGAGAGGGCGCCCCCGGAGTGGGCGCAGACCGCCCGCACCGTCTGCACCCCGCCCCACCGCCCACGTCCTCCCGCAGCCTCTCCCCCTCTAGCTACAGCATCACGTTTCCTGTCAAAACAAACCCTTGGGGGAGGGGACGGCGGAGGTCGAGCCGAGGGCCGGGGCAACCCCGGCAACAAACCCCAAACACACGCTTCGGGCGCCGCTCGGTACTCACCGCTGCTCGTTCGCCCCCCTTAGCCGGGCCGGGGGTCTCAGGCGAGCGGGTGTCCCCCTACCCCTCACCCGGAGCCCCGACGGTGGGAAGCCGCTCGCAGGGCGGCCGCTGGCACAGGCCCAGCGGGATGGAAGGCAGCGGCCCAGCGGTCGCGACCCCCGCCGCCTCCGGGGCCCCAAGCCTGAGGCCGCCCCGACACCCGCCGTGCACTCGGCGCCCGCGCCCTGCTCCCACGCAGGACGGAGGTTCGAGGTCAGAGGATTGGGGGAGCCAGAATGGGGCTTCATTGCCCGTGGCCCCGGCGTCCCAGAGAGCATTCTGAGGTGGGGCTGGAGAAGCTCTCCGGCTGCCGAGGGGCGACGTGGCCCCCTCCGCCGCCCCGGACCCATCGCCTCAGCCAGCGACCCCCTCCCCTGGTTTGGATACGCACCGGGCCCGGCGCGGAGACAAGCGGAGGAGACGGGCGACTGAGTGAGCCCGATTCAAGGGCTCTGGGTGTCCCCTCACCCAGCACAGCACACGGGCCTCCAAAATTCAACAATCCAACCACCCCCCCGGCCTCCCCGTAACCCCACGCGGTATTTAAAGGGCCGGGAGAGACTCTAAGGAGGCAGCCACGGCGTGATCATCACGTAACTGGTGAGTGGGGGGAAGACAGTACGGGAGAGTCGGGAGTCCAGGGCACTTCAGGCTCCGCTAGCAGAGCCCTGACAGATTTGACCTACTACAGAATATTCTTCCTCACGTTCGGATGAAAGAGGCCGAGGAGAGCTTGGAATGAAGGTGTTTCGGATGGGAGAGGGAAGGCACTCCCCCTCAGGCTGGAAGTGGTGCGGTCCGCGGACTGCTAGGGGCGGGGAGAGAAGTGTTTACGGAACTGGGGCATCCGTGCCGCCCAGAGCCCAGAGTTGGAGGCGTGGCCGAGGTGGTGCTGGGGGCGGGGCCGAGGAGGGGGCGCGAAGGGCGGGGCGGAGCGGGGGCGCTGAGGGCGGGGCGAAGCCTTCCGCGGATACGCTCATGAAGCTCTAGACTGACCCACCCCACTGGGTTCTCCGGGTCGCACCGACAAGGACATGGCCGCAAACTCTACTGCCGCAGGTGGAACTTTTACGACCCGACACCCCTCATCTAGACGGGGCGATCCAAACTGGGTGCTTACTGTCACACCGTCCATACATACAGAGACAACTCAACCGACAAGACAGGTGCGTTCCCACTCATCTCAGCAACCAACAGTGTCACCCACGTTTGTGTTTGCGCCTCCACCTAAACACGGGTCCAGATTTGCATATGGCTGGACCAGACTCCGGGGAGTCACACCCACCCAGGCTCTCTGAAGGCGTAAACTATGTGTGCATGCAAAAGATAAAGCATCTTACTTCCTCTAGGGTTCTTGGCAGCACCTAACTGTGTCCGGGAGAAGTTTCAACATCGGTTCATGTAAATAAACATGCCAGGATGGGCTCCATGTGGTCAGGCCTACTGCTCAGCTCTTGTGGGCGTTCTTCAGGGTATTCACAGGAACACCCAACCTCGCACATGAAAACCACTCTATCTTCTAACCAGGTGTAAATTCGTGTTATTCAGGAGATAGCTTCACGCAGGGATGTAAGTGAATTTTGGATAGGCTGAAGCATTTCCATTTAGTGCTGAAATCATGTGTTGACTGTGGAGGCAAAATTAGTTCTAGACAGGCAACATGTTAAAGGAGGGTAGAATGCCAGTTATCCTAAATGGAATAATTCAGTATTACAATATGAACTCATCTTGGGTTCAAACCTTGGTTCTGATATTTACTACCCATGGGATCTTGGCCAATGGGATAACAATAATAGCTATCTCATTGGGATATTGTGAGGATAAATATAACATGTGAAGTGCTTAGAGCTGTACACAGTAAGCACTCAATTAATGTAAGTTATTGAAACTATTTGGCAAACTACTCTGAACAAATTTAGCTGATTGTCTGTATAAATTTGTCTTTGTGTCTCCTAATGCCACTCCTCCATTCTCCAAAAATGCACAACTTGATACACATCAAGAGATTAAAGAAAAAATGCTGTTGCCACCCAGGTTCTTTCATGCCCTTGTTTATACAGTTCATTGGAATCAACAGTGAGGATGACAGACGCCTCTAATTTCAGTTCTTGCCAAATAACAACCACCACACAACTGCCAGCAACACCCTAAAATCTCCACAATAGAAGAATTAACCAAAAATATCCCTCAGACTTCTGGACACTGTGACAATGACACATTGCTGCTTTGCTTCCTTTGTTAGCTTTGTAGGAGCTTATTAATATTAGGTATTGTTTTGCTCTTTTACATAACTTGGAGCAGATGAGCATGAGTCAAGAGAGTTGTCTGGTCTACCTGGGTGACCAGCTGCTTGACAGTGGGCATGGCACATATTTTAAAGCTCAAATAAGTAACCTTCAAAACCACAAGGAAGCAATTTTTGGCAAAGCAGGTGAGTCAAGTTTCACAATGTGCTGGGTTGAGAATCTTGAGGTGGAAGAGGTGGGGTAACAGAGACCCAAGCCAGGGAGAGAAAAGATCCGGGCAACACAATCTTCTGTTACTTAGACATTAAATAACTCACTATCTGGAAACCTTTTAGTCAATTACCTGACCAACTGCCCTCAGCCTGGCTTGGACATAAAAGCACTTTGAAAAAAATATAGTGTTGTAAAATATTAGGCAGTTCCATTAAAAAAATGAGCCTTGAATCATGTTCTTGCTCAGAGAGCTCAGGCAGTCATAGAATAAAATCCTCTGTGCTCAGATTATGTTCATGACCTTCAGAAAAAAAATGTCTGAAAAGGCAACCTCTTTTGTAAGTAAAATAATTAACTTTTTATTTGAAAAAGACATATCATCATACCTAATTTTTCTAATTTTTTTTTTGAACCACTCAGAGAACTCAAAGTAATGCAGTTTTGTTTCTCCCCTATAAATTATACAATAGACTCAATTTGATCTGTTGCTTTTGGCACATAACTAAGGGCAGATAAAAAATTTTGCCCAGTCATGAAATATAAACACAAATTTTCTTTTTACACATCTGAGTTTTAATTTACAATGAAGCCTTGGGAAAAAATCAGAAAATTCAAAATGGTGATTTTAATATGGATCTGCAACCCCTCAACCATTTAACTCACCTATTGGGGCTGCACCTTGTGCTGATCTAGCATAATGCAAATTCAACTATATAACTCGGATGGGACAGGATATGAGAAGCAAGAGAATAATTTAAACACTGACAGTGATTTTGCCCCCTGTTCTCTCCATGGGAGTTGTGAGGCAGTTGTATAAGACACACTACACTTGGTTTAATGCTCTGCTGCTGCCACCTTGAAATTCTTAATAATTTTTAACAAGGAGCTCTGCATTTTTATTTTGCACTGGACCTCACAAATTATGTAGCTGGTCTTGATCTTACCACACAGATTATGAATCTAGTGTTTAAAGGTACCTGTTTTCCCTTGATCTGTCCCCAAATATAATACAATTATTTTACCTAGTGCTCAGTTGAAGAAACATATATGTTTCAATGCTGTAGGCAAAAGAAGTGGGTATATCCCAGGTTTTGTGTCCCACTGAAGGAACTTTCAAGGATAATTTTGATTATACATGCTTTTGACCTTATGTTCTCTCATTGGAACCTAACACCTTTATGAGATACGACTTCACTGTAAGTAGAAAAATTGATTAAATCCAATCTCATCTCTTTCTCTCTCCTCTGTCCACGTTAAGGTGCAGTAAGGGGTGGGGGTGGCAAAAGGCAATGGAAAGTAGAAGGAACAAAAATAATTTGGCTAAAACACAAACTAGATAATTGGGGGTCACTGAATGATCAAACGTTAACCACACTTTCTTGGCAGATTTTGTCCTTTTTTTTTCTTTTGGTCTTGAATATAAGGCAAATATATTTCATTGACCAGTTTTGACAGTTAACCAAAATGTTAGTGCTTAATCAAGTTTCCACAGCACCAAAACCAATTTTTTCTCTGACTTCACTGAACTGAATCCGTATAAAATTGCAAGTTACTTCTCATTCCAATTGCTTGTACCATCATACCTAGGACACAGCCCCAGCCTTGGACCCCTCACATACTGAAAGGAAAAGCATTCTTAGTGCCCTCCCTTCACCCTCCATGAACCCCCTCCACTTACCTGAAAACCACTGTTGTCTCCTGGAAAGCAGAAAAGATTGAAGATCCGGCAGTGAAGACACCTCTGGGCAGGAAGTGGGAGGGGCCAAGGAGAGTTGCCACTCAAAGGAGCACCTAGGAGAAGCTGGAGAGGTGATGGCTCAGAACCCTGGCCAAGACAGTCATGCTCTTTATCTCACCTCTGGGCCATCAAGCAGTCCTTTTCTAAATGCCTCCATAGTCCTGTTCAACTATGGTTGAATATTTTAACCTTCACTTTTAATTGGAATAATCGGTGAGGGAAGAGGGGAAGAGCTTCTAAAATAAGAGGCAAAATTTAGGAGACATAAAGGAAAAATTAAAAGATTAGGAAATACGAGTTTTCAGAGAGCATGGTCAACATAAAAACATGAGTTATAGAACAGTGATTATGTGATGATACCATTTATACTTGAGAGAGAACTTGCACTTGAGAGCACACATATGTATTCTGTGTACATACAAAATGCATAGAAATGGACTAAAAAGTCCCCGCCCCAAACTGTTTAGGAGGCAAGTTGGGAGATGTTTCCGATTTATTCTGTATACGAGTACATCCAAGTGGCTTCTTTCTTTTACAGTGAGCAGTGTTCCCTCAGATGCCACTAATGTAATTTCACGCTATGATACAATGATACCACTTTTATCATTGTACATTCTCCTAAATATACCTTAGTGGTGGTGGGCTATTAACACAGCACAATAAATAACTTTCCCATCTCTTTTATCCATATTTTTTAAAGTCGTGATAACAAAGGGAGCTTTTCATAGAAAGTATGGAAAGGGATAGAATTGCAAAAGTCCCTCATTATTTTAAAAAGATGATTTAGATTTGTATGGTATGTCAAAATTATTTAAGCTGGATGGGGAGATACTAATCTTTACTTGTTAAGTAGTTCCCTTCAAGCCGAGTTCTTGGATAGTCAAAGTGCATGGTGTTTACTTTTCATTCTGAAAACATGTTTTGCCCCAACCTGTGACTTATAAAGCTTTCTTTCCTTTGATGATAAATTGGGCAGGCATTCTTTCGCAGAGTGGTATGGGACTTAAATAATTATAATACTTTTTGAGGATGAAAAATTGAGAGCCCTGAACACTCAGATGCCTGTACAATAGCTTTTAGCTGAATTCTTGAGGGTTCTAGTCAAAGGCATTGAAGGGAACCAAAGTTTTGCCACCCTGAAGCTGCCTTTTTGGGATATGGATTTTAAGCTGTTTATTAAGAAACAAAAGACTCAGAAAAAAACCTTTGGCCCTCCCCCTTTCCTGCCCAAGAGATTCAGACAGAAAAACCTGCTTCAGGAAGGGAAACTTAGAGTGCTGCCTTAGCCTAATATGAAATTAACTGTGGTAAACAGGAGGGTTTCAGGCCTGTTAGGTGGATACGCCATGTCCCATTGCCTGCCTGTGTGTCCCCCTCCTCCTCATCTCTTTGCAAATAGCCCACTCTCACTTCTGAAGTCTAATACTCCATCCCCAACCTTGTCTTCTTTGTCTAAGATGTCATATACTCTATACCCAATGTTACCTCATGGTCTTTGGAATTTTCATGCTTATTTCCTACACGCATGACCTAAAATTTTGATTTTCTCCTGATAATCTGTCTCTGCTAATTTGATTATTAGCCCAGCTAGAAGAATTTAGAAAGGTGGGAGAAAAAGTATTTTTTTTCTAGCTCCCCCCACCCTAGTTTATTAGGGCACTGAGGTATTTATGGATGACCAAAGGGATATTTGGTGACTCAGTGAATTGGCAGGTCAAGAATAGAAACCAGAACTGATTTCATGGCTTCTATGCTCACACACACTGTCACATGCACTGGATTACCTATTGGCATAATTATCTAATTTCCATAACGACATGTCAACAGCATACCAGCACTATATCAACTAAGTGCCCAAAGTATTTATAATCACATTCCATTACTCTAGAAGGCTGCTTAGACCAGATACTGGGGTGGTTGTACCTTCCAGAAAGCAAGGAGAATGAAATGCTGCCAACGCTCCTAAGATACGATGCTGCTCATGCTTCTCTCATGTGTCTATGTAGCAGTCAGAGAAAAGAAGTAAACGCTCCCACAGGAAAATCGGGAGTAAACAGCAACAATAAGGCATTTGCGGTTGAGTCTCTGACAGGGGTTCCTGACCATGACCTTGTTCATGTTACAGGAACATCCACACGTACATAACCAGCAAATCCTGAAAAGCCGAGTACAACATAATTGCATACACGTGAATTTTAATGCTTAAACTGAATTCTTCATTTAAAAGAAGGCTACCTTGATTATACTTGTAAATTTAAAAAGCTTTTTTTTTCTTACAAGTTTATGTAGATTAAAGTTTCTATAGAGCAAATCAATGAAGATACAGACTAACTGTAAAGACCAAATGTAGCGTGGTGGAAAGAGGGTGTTCTTTGGATTCAGACGGACCAGAGGGCTCATAGCCAAATTCTACTGCTCATTATACATATGCCCTTATCTGTATAGGTGTAAAAGGGGGCTAATGATGTTGTGAGGACCATTTGTCGCTTGGGTGGTCCAGTTACCATTAATATACAAGCCAAAGAGGGAGATGATATGGCAATTCCATTAATACCTTAACAATTGAGGCTAAAAGTCGGGGAAGACATCCTGTTTTCCCAGACCCTGACAGCTGGGCCATGGACCTGGGACCTGCGCATATCTTGTTAGATGCTGCCACCATGGGCAGATGGAGATGGTTCACAGAGCCTCAGTGGTGGTATTCACTACACGGTGTCCCTAGCAGAGAATCCCTGTGGCATGGTCTCAGCTATGCCTGGCTTCCTCTAGTGTTCCCCTGAGCCTGGTTTTTCAGCCGTGCTCTCAATTTCTTGAGCTAAACCCAAGAGTATCCTGGTATGTCTATTCAAGGCAGGTGTCAATATATTATGTGCCACAAGAACCTTGACTAAGTCAATACCCCACAGTTTGCTGGAAAATTAAAAAAGGTAATATGTATAAGGAGTGGAGCACAGTATTAGGTACATTGTATAGATTAATAAACTATAGCTACTGTTAATATACTCTTTGTATTTACTGATTTAATAGTTACAGTTTCACCAGGTCCTGAGTAACTTAAAGGTCTGTGACATGTTGACAGTTTAAAATCCTGCCAAGGAACAAATTTTAATCCAACAAATGGGTGGTACAGGAGCCATTTACTTACCTAGTGGGTGAGCCTACCCAGTGTTGACATACCAGTGTGAACACTGCCATTCTACTCATGAGACCAGTAAGTCAGGATCCATTCAGAAAAACAAAAGCCCGTTCCACATAGTTCAAAGAGAGAATTCAATAGAGAAAAGAAATTATACGCAGGTACGAAGAGCTAGAAGTCCTACTACAGGATGATGAAACGACCCAGATAGCAGAATCAGTGACAAGCTATTCCACTCCCTTCCCTAAAGCTAAAGGAACAAAAGGACAAAAGCAGAACCTGGGTGTCAGGACTGCTCAGTGGGCTAAGACCACAGAAGGAGGGACTGATGAGTAGAGGGTAGAGCCATAGAGGTGACAAGCCACTGCTGGAGAGGTTTTCTAAAAGAGCAATAACAGATATGCCATATGGCATGTATAATATATTAATATAATAAACATATCACATTCATTTTTGAGCAATTACCATGTGTCAAGTGCTCCTACAGAGGGACTAGAGATTCAGAATGTTCAAGGACCCAGGCCTTTGGTAACTTACAATTTAGGAGGGAAGACATAGGTATATAATTCACAAATATATACCCTGATTTTAGGTAGCAGTAAGTGCTATGGGAAGAATAGGTCAGGAAAGTCTTCTCAGGGAGGTGGCCAGTTATCCAAGGGTCAACTCCCACCCCTAGCCCACCCTTCTGTGCGCTGTTTCATAATGAATAAAAGGCTGAGGCAGACGCTCTGCAAATCTGCATTCTCCCTTGCTGGGGGCTCTCCCTTAAGGGATGGGAGGTAGGCACTAGAGGGAGAGCATGAGGCTGTAGGGGAAGAAGGGCCTTGGCTCCGCAACAATGGCCCATCGCCTTGGCAGGCTCCAGCCTGTTCCCCTTGGCAGTCCCACCACCAGTCTCATAGCGGCATAAAACAACCTTTCATTATGTTCGCAGATTCTAGGGTGTCAGGAATGGAACAGGATTCGGTAGGGAAGGCTTATCTCTCTCCGGGATGTTTGGGACCTCAGCTAGAGGACTTGAAGACAGAGGGTCAGCATCGTTGGCCAGTTCACGCAGGTTGATGCTGGGAAGACTCAGATTGTGGGGGCCCCTGGGAGCACCTCTCCATCTCTGCGTGCCCTTTCTATGTGGCCTCTCCAGACTGGTGGCTTCAGAGTAGCTGCACTTCTCACATGTGGGTTCCCAAACACATGTCCTGAAAAAGCCAGGTGGGAGGCTGCATCACCTTTTCTAAGCTGGCTTTGGAAGTCACACAGTGTCCCATTCTATTAGTTAGAAGGTTCTCAAAATCAAAGGAAGGGGAATTAGACCCTACTCTTTGTGGCAGGGGTTCCAAAGAACTTGTAGACATGTTTTAAAACCATCACAAACCCCACTTAGGCTTTAGGAACCCTAAACCACCTATTGGTCTCTGAATTTGTGGCCATGCCTTTAGTTGCACCCTACCCTGTTCTTGCATTGCCATTATTCCCACAAATTTACCTCCCGAATCGCTACTCACCATTTAAGATTCATCTTAGGTGCCATCTGCATTATAACCTTCTATTGTCCCACATTTGGAAGTAACTCACCTTCTCTGTTCTGCCCACGGTAGGCTTTTAATTTCCTTTAGGTGACCTGAATACTCCTTTGTTGAACGGATGAACAGAACAATAAAATCCCAGATGTGGAAGTGACCTCCAGTGTTACTTAGAATGCCCTTTCTGAATTTGTTTCTATCCACATTCATTTTCTCTGGATTTTTGTGTTTAAAATGTAAGCGGTCATTTTGACTTACCTTTGCTACCAACCCCCACCCCATCCTTCCACTTGTAGTTTTTCCAGTACTGCTTTGGCCACAGAAGACTTTCAAACAATGTTAGTTAGATGAACAAGCCCACCTCCCCCAACACACACACACACACACACACACACACACACACGTGTACATATTTTACTAATTTGCTATTTTTCTATTAATCGGGAAATATTTGGTTTGAGGCAGGCTGGAGCAATTGGAAGAGAATGTCTCCGATGCTGAAAGGGCATGTCGTGGCTTAATCCATTAGACACCATAGGTCAGAATGAATGGTGTTTATCATGGTTGCCCTCCCCACATCACTTCCCTGGAGAAGATTGATGTGGTTGTCTGAAACCAACGAGGGTCACCCTTCAGCCCATCCTTTCTAGCCCCTCCCTTCCCTGACTTTCTCTTCCCCAGAAGCAGAAATTTCTGGGCCACAGGAAACAAATTAACCAAGATCATTCTACTCATAGCAAATGTCAGTGCTAAAGCATCAAATAAATAAACAAAAAAGCAACTCACTGTTGACCAGTTTCTGACTGATAAACAAGCAGCGTGCCAAAACTTTTCAGGGGATAATTTGCAAGAATTAAAGTTCCTTAGGTGACTCACAAAACACTATTCAGGCAATAGTATCTTCGAAATCCCAATTGGTCACGGTAGGGGAAAAATACAGTCCTAGTAATTAAACAAAACTGAAAAAACAGTGAATATAGCTTTTGAAACAACTCCAGGCGGTGTGGTGGACCCCAGGTCAGTGAGGGCACAGAGGGATGGAAGACCCCTCCGAGGTGGCGTGGGTTTGAGCCTCACCTTTCCAACCCGGGCTTTCGAAAGGCACTGGCATTCCTTCCCATTGGATGGCAAGGTTTTTGTAGGAAATCTTGGACACGAAGGAGCCTTTGGCTATTCTGAAGCACCCTGAAGTGTGTAGGTTGCCAGAAACCTTCCTGGCTTTGTTTTTGTCGGCTTTGAAGGTCCCCGAGCTGCAGCCGATGCCGTCCCAGGGCTGGGTGGGAGGCCCCTGTGGCTGCCGAGTCAGCGTGGAACTGTCGAAAGGTGCAAAGAGAAATCGAAATCGTGACCCACCCCCTCCCTTGGGGTCGTCCTCCAGGTCACCGCCGATCTCCAAGACAGGGGAGCTTCTCCCGCAGCCGGGCCGGGCCCCTTTCTAGAGATAGGAGAAGACAGAAGATTACAAGCCTCCCCATCCTTCTCTAGGTCTCCTAGCCCATCTAGGTCGAATGGAAGGAAATAGAAAACCAGTTTGCAAGAAGAGTGGTGTACAGGAAATAACTTCATTTGACAGGAGTGTGTACCGAAAATTCAAGGTTTGTTTGAGATTTCATAAGCTTGGTGCATTTTTCAGATGTTTTAGCTGTTCACATTTGTTTGCCTTAGAACAATGACTCATAGAAAGATGTAATTCTCTATGGTTTGATATGAATCATTTGAGGCATTAATATCAAGAATTGTTACTTTACAATGCATTCTAAGCAAAATTGAGTTTGTTTTGAGCTTTATTTATTTAGTCTTGCATAGAATGAGCGATAGATAATAAACTGTAACTCCTGCCAAGCTAAAGTGTGGTGTTTAATATTATGAAAACGGGCAAAAATTGAACTTAATACTTTTTCCATAGCTGAGATTTAACACGCAGGTGCAGTTGAACATGTAGTCTTCAAAAACTGCTGTGAACACAAGCCAGCAGGTAAAAATTAAAGCTGCACCATTTAAAACTAGATTAGAGGTTAAAAAAAAAATTCCACCTAGTCTTCGCACTGGACAGAGGTGGTCCAGTTGGTGTAGGATTTAAGAAGTTTCAACAAAGTTAGTTTACCTTTGCTTTAGGTCAAAGTTTCTTCTGCGATTGCTGTATATGAATACATAGCTCTTTGGAATAGCCTTCCTTTGGAAATTTGAAACTGTTCAAGACACCAGTGTCCTGCCAGATTAAGGGCACTTTGTAAAGCTGAACTTTGAGTTACTGTGCAAAAAATTTTTTTTATGTTGTCATTTATAATGTGTTTAATGAGAGTCCTTGGGATTAAAGTTTTGGTTACAAATTAAAATAAAAAAGAAAGAAAGGAACAATTCCAACATGCTGATGTTGGAGGGAAAAGCTAATTCAAGGAAAGGAAAATGAGAAAATAGTTGCAACATGTTGGGGTACATTAATAAAGACCTCTGGACTCTCTCCATGACTTGGAAGATGGATTTACCTGGCTCATTTTTTTCTCTCGATTCCTAACTTATGTTTTTCCTGCTCAGTTATAATCCCAAAGTCCCGGCCCTCACAAGCTTATGAGCAGGAAACGAGGTCACATTTCCTTCTTGCACTCAAATTATGATAGCATGGGTACCTACCAGCTGTGTTACTGGAAATAAGTGTCCTTTAAAACATCTCCCAGTTATTATTCCTGAGCAGTCGCATGTGGGAGCTTACAAACACCTTGTGGCATTAGCCCTGCTCAACCCCTCCTACTCAGATACCCGCGTGTCCCAGCCCACTGCTCACAGAGATGCTTGGACAACTCTGCCACTGTAAGCCATGGCACAGCCAAGGTCCACGCCAAGCAGACAACCACTGGATGCTTCCAAAGCTTCTGAACCATGTGCTGGGCTCAGTGTCAAGGCGGGAGCTGAGCCCCCTCCCTGGCCCTTTACACAGTCTTAGTGGCTCATGCTTTAGAGCCTTATGAGGTCTTTAATCAGTCCCAATGCAGCTTGGCCTCCTGGAGACAATTCTGTCAGTGCACAGCCCGAGAACTCTGGCACTAATCAGATTACTAGTTCGACAGGACTTTTAAAAAGAAAACTACAATATATATTGTTTTCCTCCTAGGGACTGAAAAGAGAAAATGGAAGCCAAGCTTTCCTAAAGCTATTGTGAGCATCGGCAGAGGAGTGGAGAGGAGGATGTTTGTCTTTGTAGGAATGAGGTGGAAGCACACGGGCGTATTTAGGGAACAGTCCAGGAGCAGGTGTGGCTGGAGTGCGGTGGGGGGCAGGCAGGTGGGTGGGACGTGAGGTTGGAGCTATCTTGGCCTGGATCGCACGGGGCCTATGAGTGATGAGAAGCAATTGGAGAGAAGTGACAGGATGTGACAGATGCTTTAAAAAAAAATCACCCTGGCTGCTGTGAGGATAACAGGGGATTGTAAGGCAAGGAGGAAGCAGGGAGATCAGCTGGGAGGTCACGGCAGTAATTCAGGCTGTCGATGGCACTGGCTGTCCCAGGGTTGTGCTGATGGCCTGTTCCTGTGAGTAGAGTGTGTCTGTGCCTTGCAGTTGGGAGTGTCCGTTTTGAATCCTGTCTTGGGGATATCCTGTGAAGTGCAACTTTCTGACTGCCATGCCTGGTAGTAAGAAGATTACCAGGACTGGATGTTCTAGAATGATACACGAATAAATACATAGTATCATAAAGACCCTCAGGAAAATCCCTACGTGGAACCTCCTATCTCCTTGTACTTGGTTTTTCCTTGCCCTGGGAACAGAGGGGACTTAGTGGATGACAGCCATTGCTCTTAAGGAAGGCACGCCCAGATGATGGCTTCAGTTTAGTTTATGTGCTTTCAGCTTCGAGGAACAAAAATCTGATTCAAACTGGCTTAAACCGTGAGGAAATGATCTCCTATAACCCAAAGTCCAGTGGTGTTCTGTGTGCTTCCACATTTTGATATGCATATTTTTATAGAGAGACAGAACCCCTGTCCTGCTCGACTCTCTTTTTTCTCTTTTACTATGCTATGAAATGTACTTATTTATAATGCTTATTAGTATTGTCTTCCTTCCTCCATTAGAATTAAGTTCTCTGAGGACAGAGATCTTTGTTTTACTCATGTATATATCCTAAGTGCCTAGCTCAGTGCCTGGAAGAGTGTAGGCACTTAATAAGTATGTTTTGAAAGAAAGAGGATGAAATTTTTTCCTTTGGATCCCAAATGAAGCAAAAGGACGGTCATAATGGCTTCACAATATCTCTCATGAGGAAATAAGGAAAAAAAGTCAGGAAACTTTACATTTGCTGGAACAGTTTCCTTGTGGTCCCCAAAGAGACAAGGCTATAATCTACAAACCAAACCAAAAAATTCATTCGGCAAGCAAATGGTTTGTTTCCCAACCATGGGGTGAGGAATGCCACATTCAAGATAGTTCGAATGATCTTCAGGCTTGACCAAGTGGCGGATATCACTTGACAATGCATTTGGTGATGATTAAAATGTGTATGGTCCCTCTGATGCATCTCAGCCTCTGGGCTTTGTGTCTTGACCAATAGCACCCTAACTTTGGCAGGCCCAACACACATGAGAAAAGTAAGAAGCACTTGGCACCATTTCCTCGAGGCTGCCGATAGGGTCAGTTTGTCTTATTTCAAGTCTGCTTATTAAGCCTCACTTTCTTAGGTTCTGGGCACTGTGAAAGATGCTGGGCGTACAACAATGGCCAAGGGTCTTGACAGGCTCTCAAGTCCAGTGAAGGGGTTTAGTGAGGGAGCCAGTGTAGTGCAAGAGACCAACATATAAACAGCTCACTGTGATCAAATGCTGTAGGTGTGGTGTTGGATGTTTATGCTGGGCATGGGGGGAAGAGATAAGACTGCAGAGGGGTGGAGAGTCTTAAGTGGGGTTTTGAAGGCTGAATAGGAGTTCACCAGGTAAATATGGAATAGGAGAGGGCAGAGTGATACTTTAGGGCAGGAGTTCTCAACCTTCCTAATGCCGTGACCCTTTAATACAGTTCTTCATGTTGTGATGACCCCCATAAAATTATTTTCGTTGCTACTTCATAACTGTAATGTTGCTACTGTTATGAATCGTAATGTAAATATCTGATAGGTGTTTTCTGATGGTCTTAGGCGACCCCTGTGACCCCCAAAGGGGTCACGACCCACAAGTTGAGAACCGCTGCTTTAGGGAAAGCAAATAAAAGGTACAAAGATATGGATGTTTGAAGCAGCACTGTGTCTTTAGAGAACTACACCTGGTTATGTATTTCTGAAGTATAACTATCAGTAGGGAAATGACCGAAATTGAGGCCGGGGAGCTGGGAAAGGGCCGTAGTATTAATACTTTGTATGCTTTGATAAGGGGCTCAGGGTTTAGCTTAGGTGATGAGTTTTCATGAGGAAAGTGACAGGATTGTATTTGTATTTAGAAAGACCACTCTGGCAATCCAGGGTCAAGACGTATTTCAGAAGGGCCAACTGAAGTCAGGGAGGCCCACTCACTCAGGAAAAATAACAAAGCGTGGCAGTTTCCTACACTTCCCAGCAGGTGGCGCAAGTAGGTCAGAACAGCTTGGTTGCGGGCTGGTGGGTATGGAGAAAGGATAGACAAGGTCACAAAGAAAAGTACCAGCAAGAGGGTGTTCTCGTGAATGGGAAGCTTCTAAGTCAGATGTTCTTAACTCTGGAAACTGTATTGATTTTAAAAATTCTCCAGCAAAAACGAGAAGTTA
The DNA here is from genome assembly GCA_004026885.1 of Lyroderma lyra. Lineage (NCBI taxonomy): Eukaryota > Metazoa > Chordata > Mammalia > Chiroptera > Megadermatidae > Lyroderma > Lyroderma lyra. Next base: position 17,105 of record PVJL010000335.1, on the reverse strand, counting down.
CCCAAATGTCCACAAATAGAGGACACATTAAATACTTCAAAATATTCACATACTAGATTACTAGGAAGCCATTTGAAGGAATGAGGTAGCTTTGTGTGTACCTGAAAGGTGAAACTTGGAAAAATCAATAATGTAGTTCTTTCTCTATTTCTCCCTCTTCACTGCTTGATTTAATGACTCTGCCTTATTTTTTTCCTTGGGCTTACACATACCCTTTTAGCCCGGTCAATCACCAGAACCCTGACCAGAAGAGAGTGATCTCTCAATCTCCAGGTGCTCAGACAGCAGAACCTTGACTGTAATTCCCCACAGTTTCTGCTGATGATACAGAGAGCACTCCGGATTCAAGAGAACATTATGTTGAAGCAATAACACAGATCCCGAGAAAGACCCAGGGAGGCGATTTCTGAACTATCCTGAACCTGGTCTGGCTAACCTCCACCTCCCTCATATCTCCTCTGTCCTTTCTCCTACCTATCCACCTATAAAACCCCTTAATTACTCTGGCTCAGGAAAAATGTTTTGTTTTTTTTCCAAGACGTGGTCTACCATCTTCTCTAGATGCTGGCTTCTATAATAAAGTATGCTTTTCTCCTCACTAAGCCTAGTCACTTGAGTTATTGGGTACCAGTGACAAGTAGCCAGACCTGAGTCTGGTAACATATCCACATGAAAAAAATGTCCAAGTGAAAAAAGCAAGTTGTAGAATAGTGTGTAGTATGATCTCTGTTTGCAAAAGTTTAGAAAGATGAATAGAAATTGATATGAGTGGTAATTTCAAAAGAGGCTTTTTGAGCTATTGAGTTTGTGAGTGTGTATCTAATAGTTTTATTGAGGTATAACTGGTATATCATAAGCTGCACGTATTTAAAGTGTATAATTTAATACATTTTGACATGCATACACACTTATGAAACCATCACCACAATCACAATAGTGAATATATTCATCACTCTCACAAGTTTCCTCACATTTCTTTGTAATCCCTCCCCACCTTCCTTCTCTGTCCCTTGTCCCCAGGCAACCACTGCTCTGCTTTCTGTCACTAAAAGTTTGTATGTTCCAGAATTTTACATAAATGGCATCATATAATAGGTCTTATTTTTGGTCTTGCTTCTTTTAGCAAAATTCATCTGAGAGTCATCCATGTTGTTAAGTGTATCAATTATTAATTCCTTTTAATTCCCAAATAGCATTACATCATGTGAATGTAGCATGAAATGCTTTTTATTCATCTGCTGAGGGCCATTTGGATTGTCATAAGTTTTTGGCTATTACAAATAAAGCTGCTAAGTTCCCATTCATGTACCAGCCTTGTATTTGTATATGCTTTCATTTCTCTTTTGTAAATATCTAAAAGTGAAATGGCTCGATCATATGGTAGGTGTGTGTTTGACTTTTTAAGAAAACCCAAAATTGATTTCCAAAGTGATTGTACCATTTCACGCTCCACCAGCAATATATGAGCGTTCCAGTTTCTCTAGATCCTTGCCAGTATCTGGCATGATCAGGCTTTTTCATTTTAACTCTTGTAGTGGGTGGTTTAAATTTTCATTTTTTAATGATTAATGATGTACATTTTTCATATACTATTTTGCTGTCTGTAGATTTCCATTGGTTAAGTGTCTATTCAAATTTTATGAGCTGTTGACATTTACATTTCACTTTATACTTCACAGAGTTTCAAATTTTATGACAACCATATATCTCTTTTATAATTAAAAAAAGACTAATTTAAAATTTCTCAATCCAGAATACAACAAAAATCACAATTTGAACTTTAAACTTATTATTAGTCTATTATATTAGAGTGAGGAAAAATTCCAATTATATCCTTAACAGATAAAATATTTGGTTTCCAGTCCAGTCTCAAATTACTAGGAAAAGTCCTCAACACCATTATGATTTTTCTTTCCAGAGATTATTGCTTTTGAGAGATACCACAAATTTAGCCTCCAATGAACCTGACATAAACTTATCAGCTGTGGGATCTGGGGCAAATTCTCAGAACTTTAATTAAAAAAAAAATCTGCCATATCACTTACCTCATAGGTTCGTTTTGAGGATAATGATATTATGTTATATTTAGCACAATAACTAGAATGTAACATGTGTTCCACAAATATTAGAACTTCTATGACAAGCAGTTTAAGTGTCTTGATAACCAATTGTTCCATGCTCAGAATTCAAGCTAGGGCTAAGTAAAGCACAGTCACAGTATTTTGTAAAGGAACTGTTGAAACCCAAGTCAAGATAGGCAATATCCTTTGTGATAACAGAGATCACCAGCCATCCCCTGCCCCCATTTATTTCTTAAAGAATCTGAAAGAAGAGCTCTGGTTTGCATTTGGTTTTGAAAATGGAAAACAAACAACAAAACAAACAAAAATCCCTAGGAACCTTAGGTTGACTATGGACTTTATTGAGCATCTTAGCACATGTTGACTTTCTTTGGAGAACCCTCAATATCCTCTGTTGCTCAATCCACCCAAGCTCTTGCAGATGTTCATGGTACCCCACAGGGTGGTGCAGAGCTAATACAGAACTAATCTGTACTTTTCAAATTAGGCTTGTTGTCAAGTTAAGGTTATTGGAGTTAGTGTCAGTTATAAATGTTGTGCATTGTGAAATGCAATGGAAAATCTTGGCAGTCACAGCCCAAGAGAAGCTGTTGGAAGGGAAATGTGAGGAACACTAGCTCAACCCCTGGCTGGAGAAAAGAACTCAGAACTTGAGACTCCTGCTTGTCTGGCCCTTGAATCTTAAAGGGGCCTAAATCTACAAGCTGCTTCATCCCCTCCAGCTCCATGGCCCTTTGGCCCCCCACCTTTATTATAGCACCAATGGCCGTGTAAGAGGGTTATTTGTTCCATAAGCTGTGAGTTCTTAAAGAACTTGATGATTGAGTTCTTAAGGATTGTTGCTTGTGTTTTTCCAATTTTGTGTATCTTCAGCATTTGGCCAAAGCAGGTTCTCAATCAAATTTATAGATTTCAGTGTAATAGAAGGTGATAAAATGTTTGCTATTCCACCAGCACAAGTGCCTTGTAAGGGAGTAGACATGGTTTGAGAAAAAGATCATTTTGTTTGGCTGAGCACCTGCAGGGATCAAGGGCTGAGTCTGGAGGCTGGGGCTTGAGTGAGCTGAATAGCTGTGCAAAACAGAGAAGTGCTTGGAACTGGCTGTGGGGTCAGGGTGGGGTAGGAAAGCAAAGGGAAGGGATGGAGAGAGGGAGAGGATCTAGTAAGATGATCACAGAGAAAAACAGCCAATAAACAACACATTTTCAAGGCCCGGGAGCCAAAGTGTTCTGTTTTGTTTCCACAGGGTTGTTTAACATTCACATTGAAGGTGCTTGAGTTTCAACAGTGCAAGCCTCTCCTCTCCCGCTGATATCTTTGATAAAGTCTCCATATTCAGATTGCTTGATAGCATAGGTTTTGTGTAGAAACCAAGGAAGGGAATGAGGATCCATCTGGGTCAAAGACAGAAAAGGTAAGACCATTTCCTGAACAGATTAGTTCAGTGGAGTCAGGAGTTGGAGGCAGAAGAAGCCACAAAAACATAAACTTAAGGAAGTCAGTGAGAATCATGAGTAATGCTTTTAATCTTCCCCAAGGGCATGAATTTAGGAGTTTTTAGTTCATTTTATCTTAGGATGCAAAGAGGTTGCAGCTGACACCTGGGATGCAATGGGAAAGAGAAGGAGAAAAGGAAGAAAGAACCAGAGTGAAGAGAAGAGGTCTTTCCTACCCCTGCGTGCTGGTCTATTTGAGTATAAATCCCGAATGTATGAAAAGATAGCCATTAATGTCAGTAGGACAGTGTAAGAGTCAATTAAGGAAGCCAACATCAGTGTAAGAGTTGAGGCCCAAGAAGCAGTTCTCATGCAAGAGGTAAGCCTGGAACTAACCTTGAAGGATAGATTTGCAGCTTAAAAAACATTTATTACATATATATTTATATAGTTTTCTATACACATAGTTATAGGTTAGTTATTTGTCTAGTTTTTTGTCTTATTGGGGAAGGTGGGTTGGAGAATATGCTTTGGCTCTGAAACCAAACAGACCAGGCTCTAAATCTTGGCTCTCAGCTGTGTGACTTGGGCAAGTTATGAAATTCTCTGAGCCTCAGTTTCTTCATTTATAAACTGGAGATAATAAAAGGACTCACCTCAAAGGGTTGCGGAGAGATTTAAGTAAAATAATCTATGTGAAGTGCTTAGCATAGGGCCTCCTGGTGCAAGATAAATACTGAGTTATCACTCAATAAATGGTATCCATTTTTATGTAAGTTTATTGAACACAGTTTGGAAAATATGGAGGAAAGCAACACTAAAAACCACCAATAGCTTCACACCCCAAAGTTAACATTTTGGAGTATGCCTCTCCAGTTCTCAGTCAACGCCTGGCTTAGTTTGCCTTTTAATCTTTGTGCATTTTATATTCAGTCATTCTGAATATAAAACTTAAATCCTAATTTTTTTCTAGTTAACATAGAATTTCCACCCCCTCATCTTTGTACAGTCTCTTTAGAACATTTTTAAGGATTGGGATCATTAAATTGGATTCACGTATTGTAATTTACTTAATCATGCTTCTATTGTTAGACATTTGAGTGGATTCTGGGTCCCCCACCCTATTTTAAATAACTCAGTACTAAACAAGTCTATGCATAAATCTCTTCTTTTATTTTGTATTATTTCTTTAGAAACCATTCCCAGAAATGAAATCACTGATATAGAAGTTATCAGTAGTTTCAATGTTCCTATTTATTGTCAAAAGACTTTTGAGGGCATCTGGAGAAGGAGCTTCTATCTCCACACTCTTCCCTTACACCCCTCCTTTTTTCCTCTTTTCCAAGAGGAGGAGGAGGAAGAGGAATGTAATTAACCAGAGGCCCAGGCATTCAGTGGGTCCTCTTGGCCAGTGGGCAGTCATCGGGCAGAAAGCGGTCTGGAGATGGGTATCGTTTCTCTTTTTTTCTGTCCATCTGTTGAATGCAGCACAGACTCCTGGAGACACCTAGACATGCTTTTGCTTTCTGTTCTGACGTGTGGCCAGTAGGCCTGGGACCCTCCCTTGCCTCTGCCAGGGCCTTCTAGGTTCAGAGGCAAATGTACTTTCTTTCGAGATCTTTCTGTGGCTTCATCTCATTGAATACTGATATACACTTACTACCTTTCCTTGCAATTGCTTGACCCAGTATCTAGGCTGGTGGAAAAGGCTACCTCCTGTCTAGCTGTGACCCTGTAGAACAGTTTCATGCATCAGAGTTCTGTTTTGAGGTGCAGCCTAAACCCCAGCTAGAAATAAAACTCCCCTTTGAGGTTTGCCTCCTCTGGGGACTGCCTCTAAGCAGTGGTTCTCAAACTGTGGGTCGTGACCCCTTTGGGTGTCGGACGACCCTTTCACAGGGGTCACCTAAGACCATCGAAAAACACATATCAGATATTTACATGACGATTCATAATAGTAGCAACATGACAGTTATGAAGTAGCAACGAAAATAATTTTATGGGGTCACCACACCATGAGGAACTGTATTAAAGGGTCACGGCATTAGAAAGGTTGAGAACCACTGCTGGATCTAGAGTTTTCATTTCTAAACCCGGGATAATAGAACCCTCAGGTGGGATTTTAGGTGCTTTCAGCATTCCAGGTGGCATCACCCAATATTCTTCGGATTGCTAGTGATAGAAACCCAGCCAGGTGCCTTAAGGCAAGTGGTGTGCTGGGTCACAACTGGGGGGGCGGGGGGGAACAAAAACCCTGATTTGCAGTGTTTGCTGATTGCCCATGGCCATAGAGTCAAGGCTACTTCTATCGGGGCTGATTTCAAGCTCCAACTGTTTTAACAACCAATTCCTAAAGTTCCTGAAAATTTAACAATGGGCTCTTGCAAGCCAGAAGGAGCCCACTCTGGTGTACACTCAGGGAGGGGGATTAGCAACTCAGGTGGTCAGCACGGGCTGGGGGGCGAGGGGAGGCTGGGGCAGGCTCGGGGGAAGGGCAGGGACCTAGAAAATGGCCTCGGAATGAGGGGAAGCAGGGACTCTAATGCCAATAGGATTCTTTCGGAGAAGCAACCTGTTTTTTTCTACTTCAGACAATACTCCTTGGAGATTTCAAGAGCTACGACTGATGGCAGTTTCCACAGTCTCACCCCTGCTGATTCATCACCAAAGGGAAAGGAGGGCTCCTCTGCCGTCTGGCGCTGGCTTGGAGAACCCCAGCCTTTACTCGTGTACTTCCCCCCAGGATCAGAGTGTAGGTGCACCGCCTGAGGATCGTGGGTCTGTCAGAAGTGGGGAGGGAGCGTTGCCATAGAAACCCAGGAATTCCCATTGCAGTGACTGTCTCAGTAGTATCAGAGCCCGGTTCGGCTCCCTACTCCTCTGCAAACTGGCTGGACCTAAGACAGCAGGAAGGAGCTATTTCATCCTACCTGCTAGGCATTATATTTATAGTTTTTTTAATCCTGATTAATTTTATAGATAAAATAATAAGCCATTGGTATTTTAAATATTTCTACTTTTATATCCCAAGTGAGGTGAGAATATGCTTCCATGAGTTAAATAACCGTATCTCCTCTTTTGTGAATTATTTTCATGTCTTTTGCTCCTTTATCTCCTGGAGCTTTAAGGTTTTTAAAAAACTCTTTTCATTCCACAAATGTTTACTGATCTGCTATTACAGGCCCAAAGCATTTATAGACACAGAAATGATAATAGCAAACAAAATAGGGTTCCAGTCTTCAGAGCATGTAACTCTATTTGTATGACCTTTTTGGACAATAATATATGAGGTGTGATCAAAAACTATGGTGAATGTTTAATTAAAACAATGTATTACAGTAAAAGACACATTGCCATTAATCCCCTTGGCTTTGAACACACACATCCCACCCTTTTTGCCACTTTCTGATGCAGCTCTGGAAGTCGTCTTTCGTGAGTGTCGGTAGTTGCACTGTCGTGGCTGCCTCAATGTCCTGAAGTCAAAGTGTTCATCTTTCATGGTCACTTTGGCTTTGGGGAAGAGCCAGAAGTTACACGGTGTCAGATATGGAGAATAAGGCGGATGAAGACACACCATAATGTTTTTATTTGACAGAAATTGCTGTCCCAGAAGCGATGTGTGACATGGAGCGTTGTTATGAGGGAGGATGACACCATCTGCCCATTTCTCAGACACTCACGAAAGGGGACTTGCAGAATTGCTTCAGAAAGTGGCAAGGACGATGAGAGATAAGCGAGGGGGATTAATGGCCATATATCTTTTACTGTAATAATTGTTTTTATTTAAACATTCACCATATCTTTTTTATCACACCTCATACTAACATTTGCTTTTCCTATTTACAACACATTATTTTCCTATATTCTTTCAATGTTCTTCAAAATAATTTTACCATTTCGTGTAGTAAAATCTAACATACTTTCCCTTTTTAATAAAAAACTTTTCTTCCAAGCTTTTTTCTTTCATTAAAAAAAAAAATTTCCTATTTGCCTAGGCTTGATACTTTTGCATTCAATGATTTAATTCATTTGTAATTTGTCATGTTGTGTGGGTGAGCTGAGCCTCTAAATTTGTCTTTTCCCCCAAATGTTGAACTTACTGAAGTCTTCCCTTCTCCACTGATTTGTAAAGATGACAGAGAGAATTTTGATTGATGGAGAGGTGAGGTAGGGGGTTGTTGAAGGGCATCTGGAATTGTTTAGGGGATTGGTATGGGAAATGATGAGCAAGGAAGGGAATACAAGGCACTAACAGGGGCAGAGTTTGTCTGGAATAAAGGGTCCAGAGTGGGACATGCCTGTTGACTGGGGGCTTTAAAGAAGTCCCCCTGGCTGGGCCCTGCCATTAGTAGGTCTGGTATGGTGCCAGGTTTCATCTATGTTTTACAAGCTCCCTGGGAACGGCTGAGGTAGGAAATTGTGGGAGATGAAGCTGGTCAGATACACACAGAGCAGACTGAGAGCAGCCTCAATGCCAAGATGGATTCAGGCGCAGGTCCAGGGAGCCCCTGAGGGGTAGCGGGGACTTTGGACTTGGACAGAGGTAGGTTTCAATCCCACTTCTGCCACTCACAGGCTGTTACTGGGGCAGGTCCCTGGTCCTCTCTTATTTTTCTGTCCTAACCAGGCTTCTTACTATTTATCTCATAGGGTTGTGATGACTCAGTGGGAAATAACACAGCTGGCTCAGCACCTAACACCTTAATTCATTTTCCTTTCTTCCTCTTGAGTGAGCCTTTGGCTCATGCCAGGCCTGCTTCGTAGCTGCCTTTGGGCTGAACTGATGCAAGACGTTTCTAGAGCAAACATGCAAGTACATGTCAGGATGAGAAACGGAAAGAGGTCCACCTTATCCTTCAATCCCAGAGGTTTCAGAAACCTTCCAAGAGGTTACACCTTTTTGGAAAGGAACGCTTCTTCCTCAGAGAAATGGAAAGAAGCTTTGAACTTCACAAAGCCCTTGCCTTTATAAACTCGGCAAGGGCAAAATCTGGCTTCCCTGCAGGGCCCCTCGGCTTATAGCGAAGATAATCCCAGCCCCTGGGCATCTTAGCCTGTAAACCAAGGACAGCTGTTGTGTGAAAATAACACAGACGTAGTCATTTTAATAAAAATTCTCATGCAAATCTGTTTACAGAGCCAAGAATCTCCTTTCTTGAGGATAGAAAAATGCTATTAACTTCTCAAGAGATCCACCTGACTTCGTTTCATACCATTGATATTCATTCAGTGATTTGATGAATATTTATTGATATCAGTTCTGTGTGACAACTACTTTGGCCTCTACCTAGTACTCATTTAAAACTGCCATGTATTACAAGTTGACATCAAATATTTACTTTAGGATTGGGTGCTAATCAGTATTCCCTGGAGGTCACTCATCCAAGCAGTGAGGACTGGTGGAAAGGGAGAGGGGTTTGCAATCAGACACACGTGGTCTCAAAGCCTGAGTCTTGATAAGGATGAGCTGTGTGACTTCAGGCCAATGGCCAAAACACTCTGGGCCTCAGCCTTGTTTTTCTCCAAAATGAGAATGCCAGTGCTCTCTCCCAGGAAGAGCAGCATTTGACTGAGTGGAGAGGAGGAATGAGCTCATTTGTTCTAGAAGACAGAACTTGTGTGGCAGTGGGGAGGAGAGAGTGAGAGGCTATGTTTGGGAATGATGAGAGATAACGTTGGGATAGTCAAAGAAGAGACCTACTGCTTTATATACTATTCACATCCCAAAAGCCTGGGCTGCAGGACAGGTGTCTTGGAAGCGCCCGGATGGGGAATGGTGGAGCTTGAGCTGCAGGGGAGGTGAATGCATTTAGAGTCACCTGGCAATTGAACTGGAAGCTTCCTATGAGTAGTGTTTGTTTGCTTTGCCTTCGTTAGACATTGCAGGAATGGATCAAGAGAGGGATGGTATTGTTTTCATTGAAGAATGAACAAGGGAACCTAGGTTTACTGAAGCAAGAGGGACTTAGACAGTAATACTGACTTCCTCACTCTGAGGCAAGAACAAGGGCATCTTTTGTCATGAAAGAGTCTCCTTTTTAAGACTCAAAATCTCCAGGCTAGCGGATGCTCCAAGATGAGTTCAGTAGTTCATGAGAGACTCCCAGTCCCTTCCCCATACTGGATAAATTCCTGAATTACTGTGGCTATCTTTGTGTTTGAAAGTTTCCTGGTGAGCTCCTGTCCCCTCACTCTCCACCACCTGCTTTTGGGCAGAAATCTTTCCGAGGCTACTCTGAGCTGCAAAGAGCAGGCTCTCAGTTCTGGTGCTGGGTCTCAGGTGACATCCCCCTAAAGCCGGTGAGGATGCTGGGCCCAGAGCCCAAGCACTCACCATTCTTCTAAGGCAGCGGTTCTCAACTTGTGGGTCGTGACCCCTTTGGGGGTCGAACGACCCTTTCGCAGGGGTTGCCTAAGACCATCAGAAAACACATATCAGATATTTACATTACGACTCATAACAGCAGCAACATGACAGTTATGAAGCAGCAACGAAAATAATTATATGGGGGTCAGCACACCATGAGCAACTGTATTAAAGGGTTGCGGCCTTAAGAAGGTGGGGAACCACTGCTCTAAGGGGTCTCTATAAAATGGAGGGGCCCAGAACTGATCAGAAGTCTCAGAATCTGAGCTGCTGGACTCCCTGCCCTGTCTTTTTGAAAGCTGAGGAATTCAACCAAAGCGATGTACTACTGCATTTACATCAATTCTGGTGTCACTTTAAGACCTAAGGTTTTCAGAGCAAAGGCCAATGTAAGGAAACAATAAGTCTCCAATGCAGAGAAACTGCAAAGGATAACCAGGTGTTAATGGTTAGAGACATCAATCCACACAGGACAGTGAGATTCAGGCAGTTACCGAGCTCTTACTAGGTGCCAGGCTTTGGTTTGGTGGTGGTGGTGGTGGGAGAGATCCAGAGATAATAATGATAATAATAATGATAACAAAAACAGCAGCATGTGCTGAAAACTGACTGCATGCTTGACATTGTGCTCACTTAATCATTTCTTCAATAACTGGGGCTGGGGGGATTCATAAATACTTGTTGGATGAATTGCTTACTGGCCCCAGCTACACTGGCCTCTTCTCTGCTCCTCATGTGCACCTCAGGGACTTTGCATCACTCTTTCTTCCACCTGGAAGGCTCTTCTTCCAGGTATTTGCATGGTTGGCTCCTTCACTTCTTCCAGGTTTTTACGCAAATATCGCTTTCTCAGTGAGGTCTCCTTGACCACTTAATCTAAAATTGCAACCCTCCTTTGAATTCCTCAGCTTTCCTGTTTCCCTTTCCCCACTTTACTTTTCCCCCTTAGCACTATCTAGCATATGGTATTTACTCATGTGCTATTGCCTGGTCTCCTCTGCTGGCATGAGAGCCCCATAAGGGTAGGGATTTTGGACTCTCTGTTCTCTCCTCTAGTCCTTTTGCCTAGGTCATATGATCCAATCTGTTCAATGCATGAACTGAATAAAATATTTTCTCAGTGTCAATTATCTATCTAACAACAAGCACTGAGGATAGTGCAGTGAACAAGGCAGACCGGTTTTTGCCTTCTAGAAGTTCATGGCCTGGTGGGGATAAGATATAACAACACAATCTCCATTCTGCCTAAATAGAGCAGGCTGGGTGCTTTCCTGATACTACTTCACTGAAACCTCACAACAACCCTAGGCCATTGGTACTATAAGCTACAGTTTATAGACACTGTTTTATATTTTTCTGTAGCTAAAAATATCCAGACAGGTTCTGAATTATAGAAGGGTTGGATTTATTTAGTTGACACATATTAATGATAATTATGTATATGTAACTTTCAGTTATAATGGTCTTTTTCATATTAATTACTTTCCATGAACCCTGCAAAGTATTCATCCTACTCTACAAATGTGGAAACTGAGGACTAGAGAAGTTAGATAACCGAAACCACACAACCTCACTAGTTTTCAGATGGGATCAACGTGAATCCATATCCTGACTACTCTTCCTCATTCTGAGGAACCCAAGTGATGGAGGGACCCATGGGTGTCGGGGGACAGGAGGTCAGGGACTGGATTTTCCTAGAGAAGGAGGAGGTTAGGACTTTCAGGTGGGAGGGCGGAGGAGAAGAGCTTGAATCAAGGACAAGGCTTGCAGGTGGCTGTAGGGTGGGGCAGGTAGGGTGAATAGACTCCTAGGTGGGACAGCAGGCATTGTTCCCACGCCCCCATCCCACACACACTCCTGTCATTGTGATTTGATTCTGATAAGGAGATATGGGAGATTCTTGAGTAAGGCTGGGGCAGGATGAAAATGGTCTCTGGGGAGTAGGGATTTTATAGCAACTTCTCCATCCCATTCAATTAGGAGTCCATCATAGCCACACACCCCTTCTGCTTTTTGTTAAATCAGCAACATACATTTATAACATGCTATCAGAACACATTGCAGTTCCACACAATACCTACTTCTACTAAATTTTCAAAATTTTGATACTTTCCCAATACTCCCACCACCTAAAAAGTGGGTCCCCTGACAGTGTGGGATGCTGAGAATCAAAGCCCAGCATTGTAAGTTACGAAGTGCCATATCCATCCAATTCTCCATCCATCGTGTACTGAGTACCTCCTACAATCCAGGCAAATGACCTGGCACTAGGGACAGAAAAGGAACATGTCACAGACTCTGTCCTGAAAGCTCTAGTGTGGATGACAGTTAAGTGACTCGGCAAGTCCCAAACAGCATGGTAAGTGCTACGACCCATCTGGGAGCTGGGGGAGCACCCAAGAGGAACATTTACCCAGGCTGGGGGTGGGGGCAGGAAAAAGGTCAAGGAAGTTGAGTTCCTTAGAGAGTTTGGCTGATGAGGGCACCTGCAGGAAAACCCAATCTGGCTACATAGAGTAAGAAGGGATTTGAGGAAGAAATGAGACTAGAGAGAGAAGCAGAAGCCAGGTTATGAAGGGTTTTTAAATTTTATGCTAGGGCAGTGGTTCTCATTCTCTCTCTCTCTCTCTCTCTCTCTCTTCATCATTTGTGTACAACACACCTAAGGTGTGTCCATCAGCATGGTGTCCATCAGTAGCATGGTGAGGGGGACAGTTGTGGAGGTGAATCATTAGCGTCAGGTTGAGATACAGCCCTGCCCATGATGAAAGAGAAGCCTCTATGTGGAGGGATTTTAATAATGTGAAATTCGTAACATGGACTTCTGTGCTTTGTGCCAGAGCTTGTTCTAGGTACTAGGGGATCCAAGGGTGAGCTAAATAATGTTCCCAGTCATGCAACTTAACAACCTAATGAGAAGAGACAGGCAATAATAATTAAATAAGCAAACATGTAGTACGTCAGAGAAAAATGAATACTATAGAGAAAAACAGACAGTGTCCCAGGCCGGGTAGCTGTTATTTGATATGAGATGGTTAAGGAAGAGCACTCCTAGAGGTGACATTTGAATTGAAGAAGTGAAGGTCACTACAGTGTGGATACCTGGGGGTAAAGTTCATCAGGCAGAGGAAACAAAATTACAAAGGGCCCAAAGTGGGCACATACCTGGTCTATTGAGGAGCAATATGGAGGCCTCTGGGGCTGGGTGGCAGCGATTGAGGGGTGAGTAAGAGGGGGTGAGGTCAGAGAGGGCAGCAGGGGTCAGAACGTGGGGGCTGTGGATGTCATTGTAACGACTTTGTCTTTTACTCCCACTGACTTGGAAAGTCATTGGAGGGTTTTAGAAAAAGATGTGACATGATCTGATATATTTCCAGGGATTGCTCTGGCTTGTGTGTTGAAAACAGACCACAGGGCAGCAAGTGTTCAAGTGGGGAGGCCAGTAGAATGTTATTTCAATTACCCAAGTGGGAACTGGTGGTGCCTTGGATCAGTGGGTTAGTGGTGCAGGTCACAAGAAGAGGGAGATTTTGGATCTGTTGTGAAGGTAAAATATAGATTTGCTCATATATTACTTTGGGTGTTAGGGGGATGGGTGAGAGAAAGAGAGGGGTTGAGGATAATTCCTGAGCAACTCAACAGTGTTATTGGCATATGCTGGGATGAGGAAGACTGTGAGTGGAGCAGATTGGAGGAGAAAATCAATTTAACATTCACGTTGCCTCTACAAGGTAGGTACTATGGTTCCCTTCCATGCGAACTGGGACTCAGTTAAGTGAAGCCTGTGGTCTAGAAACCACGATGGCGCTAGGAGCTCCAAGGAATAATTCCTCTACTGCGAGCTAATGAACTTGGAGCTGGGGGACTCCTGGCTGTGTGAACCCCTGAGGCTGAGAGGGGTGGTCCTAGCTCTCTGGAGCCAAACTATAAAGGGGGCCCCAACTTCTAACACACACCCTGTCTGCAGGGCACTCAGGCTCATGCCTCGGCCTCTGAGGGTCTTGCCAACCTGGAACAGAAAAGACACAATCAGCAGTAATAGGGGCTTTCTGTTTAGACATTCCAACTGGAATGCAGAAAAGCAAGAGGGCCGCAGGCTTGCAAAGCTCTACCTTGTAATTTACGATCCACGTAGTCCAACCGTGTTCAGAAGCGGCTTTGCACATGCTGGGGGGGAGGAAGAGATGTCTCTGGCTCCTGTTCTCCGCACACATTCCTGACCATCCAACACACTTTAGGGAGGACGAAAAGAAAAAGAGGGAAGAAATGGGGAGGAAAAGAGAAACTTCCTCTAAATGCATGCTGCGCTGCCTCAGAAAATGGGGTAGAAGAATGGAAACCTCCCTGAACACTCAGTGGAGCCTTCCGGCCCTAGAAGATGCACTTTCAAGACTACTCACCCACCTCCTCCTCCGAGTGCAGCCAAACGCCACAGTGGGACCACGCTTCGGAGGAAAACACTGCCTGCTTTTTCAAGTTAAACCCATCAGAGCCTGTGGTCTATAAGCGCTGGGAGCTTCAAGAAATAATGATGAAAAGAAATCGTTGAAATCTGGACATAGAAGGTCTGTGCAGCTATACTTGCACTCGGCGACTCTGCAAATTGTGTTAGCTACCCTCTATTCACTGAACGCTGCTCCGTGCCCAGTATGATGTGGGGCCTCTCATTTAGTCCTAACAACAACCTGGTGAAGTCGTTCTTATTACCTGCATCTTGCAGATAAAGACACGGGGGTCCAGAGAGGTCGCGCTCCCCAGTCAGTCATGACACTGAACCTGAATTCACCAGTGTATTCCAAGCCCTGTGTCTTAACCACTATATTTCACTACCTCCCAGAGGAAAAGGAGGAGGGGCATACATTGAAAATAGTAACAGCCCCCCACCCCATTCTTCCAGTGCTCTATGGAAGACAAGGTTGAGAAACCTTCCATTCTTAGATCTGGTCTACAGTCTAAATCAACTTAAAAATTTCAAATATTTAATTATTTCTGAGAACAATCAGATGGCTATTTTCTCTAAGGAATAGATTAATCTAATAAGAAAGGTCTTCAGAGATGTAGAAGGAATGACCTTGAAATCCAGAGAGGAGGTCACACTTCTCACGGTCACATTTTGGTTGCAGAAGTAAGCCTAAGAAAGCAGGACCTCCCAGGCCAGACCGTAGCTGGGCCCCCAAAGCTGCTTTGCAATTATCACCATCTCCGCCCTAACACGATGACTGCTTGAGGGAGGATGAGAGCCTTTTTGTGCACTAGAGGTTTTTCAGCACAATCTGAATTTAGCTGGAGTTTTTCAACAAGGTTTTTCTAATACCTTCTGATGAGTCAGTGTTCTCTTTTCCTCTGCCATCTCCTTGCCCCGCCCTCCCCACCATGAGGTCAGAGTTGTGCGCCCTGTTGAACTAGGAGGCTCCTACTATAGCTCCTGCTATTTAGCTGGAGACGTTCTTTTCTGGGGCAAACAATTTTACTTCTAGAACTTGCTATAATTTACTCTGGCCTCCCACGCTAATAGTGACTCTTCTGCCTGGCTGGGTGGTTTCTACAGACCTCTGCAATCGGAACCCCTTCCACCCACTTCATTGCTTTCTTCCCTATGTCGAAACACACACCCTTCAGGTCAGACAGCTGTCCTTGGTGCACCCCATTTCCGCCACTGAAATAAGTATCTTCCCTGCTCTCTTCCTATGCAAATTCATTCTTCAAGGCTTTGCTCAAGAACTTTCTGCCCCAGACTTCCCCATGTTTGCTTTCTAAGTTCCCTTTGCACTTATATTCTCCACCACATAATTTATCCCTCAAAATGTTTCTGCACATTTCTTCAAATGTAATGCAGGCCCTTTGAGGGCAAGTACATGTGTTCATTCGTTCACTAGCAATTTTTAAAAGCACCTTATGAAACACAAAGAGAAATAGAAGTAATGGTTGCTTCCTGTTCTCAAGAAGGGGAGACTCTAAGTTTGAAGACATCTGGCACATAGTGGGCCCTAAACAAAGGTTTGCTCTATTGAACACACACATGCACACACACACTGACTCTCATTGCAATTATTTGCTGTCCCTAAATCCCCTGAGAGGTATCAGGTGGTGTTATAGGGAAGGCCTCATGAAAGAGGTGGAATTTGAGCTAGGTCTTAAGGACAGGGAATGCTTTTTAAAAACAGAATCGAGAGAAAGGTAGAAGAAACAGTGTTCCTACAGCACACACAGTGCCAGGCACACACCAGACACCAGGTTCGGCGGAAAGCAGTGGAGTGGAGTTAGTTCAGTTCCTACCCCAGCACCAACTAGCCTAGTGAAAGTGGGATGTTGCTTAATTTCCGTGGGGCCCCATTTCCTTCCCACTCAGAGGTGATTGAGCTGTAGAGGCTCTGAAGGAAGCAGATGGAGGTTCAAATCGTGGCTGTATGTGACCTTGAGCCGATTTTTAGGATGGAGGCTCAGCCTCAGTTTTGTTCTTATAACATGTTCTTATAAAATAAAATAAGTCCCGCTTTACAAGCTTTCTGTGAGGTTTTAAGAACATATGTAAGTTGCTAAGCAAAGTCCCAGCATTATTCTGTATATCTTCTTCTATCAAAGTAGGGGTGACACCCAGCACACAGTACAGAGCCTGTCCCTAGTAGGGACTGTAGGACCCCCATAGGCAAAACGGAGTTAAAGGGGCTTCAGAAAAAAGTAAACAGCGTGGACAGTGGACTAAAACTGGACTAAGTGGACCTCTCAATAAATATGTTTTCATGAACAGTCGAAGAATATTTGCTAAGTGTCCCAAACATGCTTCTGGGGTTGACTAGATTTTACACAGCCCTTTGGGCCTTCGCCTTCAAACCCAAGGAAGGAGACAAGGCAGAGCCCAGTGGCGGGCTTGTCGGGGGGATTCCCCAACTCCCAGAGGGAAGGAATGGGGGTGGGGGAAGGTCTGTTCACGCCCTCTTGCTCGCATTCCCAGGGGCAGGGCTCCTGGGGTGCCCACCTTCCTTTTCTGTCTCCGCACAGGTCAAGAAGGGAAGGGGGCTCGCATTTGTGTCCCTACACCGGGTCATTCCGGGCTCGCCTCCCTCCGACCGGGCTGGCCACCCCCACCTCAGTCACTGTGCCCAGTGTTCCTGTGGCCCCCTGCTCAGTCTCGCTCCCAGTCGATCCAGACTTCAGACCCATCCCTTTGGCCACCTCGGCTACCGGCCCCCGCCTCCGTAGTTCCCGTTCGGCCACCCCTC